>ML795616.1:132982-155557 GCA_009831015.1 Picea engelmannii
TTAATCTCTAATATTTTATCTTTTAACATCACTCATATCATGAGAGGTTTGAATTCTATGGCTAATAGGCTTGTTGTTTTACAACTAGTCTTACAAGGCAATTACTTCCTCAAAGATATTATTGTACATTTATGTCTTCATATCGTCCTCATTTTCCTATTAATGTAGAATCATGGTAAGTTTTTCCTGATGATGAAAGTATTGTGCATTTTTGTAGAATGAGCCATTGAAGCAGAAAGAGATTATATCCCTTGAAGATAACAAATTCCCAAAGGGATTGACTCCCCTTGAAATATCATTTTCATTCAATGATGTTGGGAATAAAAAGGAAAAAGAAGAGAAGTCAAAAAGAAAAAAAATGGAAGTACCATTTCGGTGAACATTGAGACTCAAGAAGACCCAAATATTTTAAAGATTGGATCCCAATGTTCAAAGAAAGAAAAACAGAAATTCATGGATATGTTCCATGAATTCAAAGATGTCTTTGTTTGCTCTTATGAGGATTTACGTGATTTTGATCCTAACATTATTCAACATGTCATTCCTATCAAGGAAGAGGAAAAACTGGTAAAGCAAAGATAAAGGCGTATTAATCCTGCATTAGAAGCTACTATTAGAAAGGAAGTTGAAAATATTATCAATGCCCATATTATTTTTCGTGTAAAATATTTTGAATGGGTATATAACCTTGTCCCAATGCGGAAAAATAATGGTGACATAAGACTATGTGTGGATTTTCATGCATTAAATAGGGAAAGTGTGAAAGATAATATTCCTCTTCCTAACATGGAACTTATCTTGCAACAAGTAACAAGATCACACATGATGTCACTTCTTAATGTATTTTCAGGTTATAATCATATTCAGGTCAAGAGGGCCGACAAGTATAAAACCACATTCACCACATGTTGGGGAACCTTTGCTTATGAAATAATGCATTTTGGTTTAATAAATGCGGGTGTTACTTTTCAAAGAGCTATGCAAATAGACTTTGATGATATTATTGGTAAAATTATCCAAATCTATCTTGATGATTTAACTATCTATTTTAGAAATCGACAAGATCATTTTGATCATCTAAGACAAGTTTTCCTTCGTTGCTGAAAATTCAGAATGTCTTTGAATCCTATGAAATCCATTTTTGGTGTCATTACAAGTAAGCTTCTCGATCATATTGGTTCAGATTCAGGAATCAATTTTGACCCAGAGAGGGTTACCGCAATTTAAAACCTTCAAGCCCCATCTTCAAAAAAAGAGATCCAATCTTTTATGGGTAAAATTAATTTTGTTAGAAGATTGATTCCCGAGTTTGATAGAATGGTCAAACCTATACATAATATGCTAAAGAAAGATTGATCATTTTCTTGGAATGATGACACTAAAAAAGCTTTAATAGAAATCAAGAAAGCAATCAGTTCTGCCCATGTTTTGGCAAAACCACATTTTGAAAAAGATTTCCTTATTTACAGAAATTCCTCTAAAGAAGCAATTTTTGTTATTCATCTCTAGAAAGATGATCAAATTAATGAGAAACCAATAGGTTACATGAGCCAAATCTTTTCTGATGATGAATTTAAATACACTTTTATTGAAAAACGTACTTATGCTCTTGTCAAATCTATTGAAAAGTTTCGTCACTTTATCTTAGGTAAGTACACTAAGGTAAAAGTCCCTCTTCCTGCAGTAAATGTTTTACTTTCACAAACACATCTATCTAGAAATCTTGCACATTGGCTTGCTAAGATACATGGACATGACTTCGCGATCACAACATCTAACACTATTAAGGGATGATATCTAGCCGTACACCTGGGTCAGCACCCTGAACTAGGTGCTTCTTCTGAAAATGATGAGGATGCCTTGTTTTCACTTTTTCTGTTTGAATGTGCTAATATTGATTTAGAATCACATCCTTGGTATTGAGATATAATCCATTATTTGCAGTTTCAAAGATGTTTCGACAATCCCGAGTATCATGAATGTAGAAGGACTCAACTTGAGTCCTCTAGATATATAATCTTGAGTACATCACTTTTCCATAGGACTACGGACAAACTGCTGTTACGTTGTGTAGATGATACAACATCCCAAAATATCTTAAAATAAATTCATGGGTCAACAGATTAAAATATTAATATTGGTGGTTGTTTTGCTGCCAAAGCCACTGCTCATAAAGTTTTGAGACCTGGTTATTACCGACCTTTAGTTTTTAAAGATTCTTATAAATTTGTGCAGGCTTGTATCAAATGTCAAAAATTTGTTGGTAAAGAAAAGTTATTTGCCATGCCCTTGCAGACAGTTCTCCCTGATTTTCCATTTTCTAAATGGGGATTGGATTTCAATGGACCTATTGATCATTCATCTTCTGTTGGTCATATTTTTATCTTAATGCCAACATATTACTTTACACAGTGGACTGAATATGTACCTCTCAAACATGCATAAGATTAACAGGTAATTTCATTTTTGGAATCTAATGTATTTTCTGATTTTGGTCTTCTGATCGAAATAATTTCTAATAACGAGCCAACATTTATATTTGGAAATTTGACCCAATTCATTAACAAATTTGGGGTGAAGCATTTCGATTCATCTAAGTATTATCCGCAAGGGAATGGGTAAGATGAATCAACAAATAAAAATATGGTCAAAATCCTTAAGAAAATCATAAATGATAAACCTCACCAGTGGCATACTTTACTCACTTATGCATTATGGGTAGACCGTACCACTACAAAAACCAGTACTGGCTATACTCCCTTTTAATTGTTACATGGCCAAGAAACAATAATGCCCGTGGAACTTGAAGTAACTTCCCTTAGATTAACATTGTAGGCAGAAGAGTTGAAATCTACTGATATCCCTCAAAGGATTCATGCTCTGCTAGCTCTAGAAGAAAAAAGGCGCTTTACTCTTGAAAATATTAGAAATGGGAAACAATGTGTTAAGAAGCACTTTGATAAGAGGGAAAAATCAACTATATTTGTAACTGATGAAAAAGTTTTACTATGGGATTCTGCTCATGCTAACAAAGTTAAGCATTCAAAGTTTCAGAAGTTATGGCTTGGTTCTTGTATAATTGTCTTTGTTGTTGGTAATAACTCCTATTTACTAAAAGCCATAGATGGACGGTTGTTTTCCTATACGACTAATGGTTCGCATTTGAAACACTATGTTGAAACTGATTGTTTTCTTGTATATTTACAATGTTTCTTATATATATTTATTTTTCCATTTGTATAGTTTGTTTTTATTTTTCTCTTCTTTATGATCGATTTTGAGATTTGGGTCAAAGATGGATTAATCAAGTTACCCATCTGATCACTAAAATAGAAAAATTTCATTAATTTGTTTTGAAATAATGAAAGAATATAAACAACATAGATGGATGAATTATCTTTGGGTCTGCAACACTACTTGTGTAGTATTTGTCGAACCTACCAGATAGTCTTGTTGAGACTTGATGATGACAACTTGTTCCCATTTTCTTCTTTCCCATTCTACCCACCATGAGTGTTTATCCAAGAGAATATAGAAAATTTCTATAAAAATTCTGTTGAAATACTAGAGAAGAAGAAATGATTAGCAAAATATAAATTGAAGTTTCAAAAAGTAAAAGCAAAATCATTTTCAGTGCTTATGAACTTTACATTTTTTATGACCTATATAAGTTTGACATACATATGATAAAGACAAGGTATGAAGGGTGGAAGCTTGGTTTCATAAACCAGCCGTGGTTTATTTTTGAAATGGATAAGTTGCAACAAACATTTAAATGCTTGGTCTTTGTTGATTCAAAACTAGGTTTTGAACCCGTGACCTTAATGGGTATTCAAATGAATATAATATTTTGTATAGGTGATAATTTTATTATGTGGTCGACATAAATTCTTGATTGATTTTGGTTTTCTGGGTTTTGAACCCGTGCCCATTTTGTGGTGATTATGTTTTGAATAAAGTATGAACATCGATATGTGTTAATTCGTATTTTTTTCTAGGTCTGATCCAAAGTCAGGTTTTGAACCCACAACTTTATAGGATGATTGACCGTATTTGAAGTTTGCATATGGGATGTTAAGTGGATTTTACAACCATTATTATTTTCAACCTTTATTCTACACCTAGTTTAAGTTGAGTTTCGAACTCATGACCATGTAAGAGATAATTGGAGTTTGATAAAAGTTTAAAGATATGATAATAACTGTTTGTTCCTGAATTATTCACACAACCAAACAATGGTTTCATTGTTTCCAAGATAGGGTTTTGAGTTCCAATTTGAGTTGATCATATTGAAGAATATTATATTGTTGCTTAGATGTATTGGTTTAAAACTCATGCCAAGATTTAAATGGTGATTGCTTTTAGATTGCGTTGATGATTCAACAAGAGCTATTGTTTTCACAACCAAGCATGGGGTTTCGAGTTTGAGTTTTGATTAATAAACTATTTTTTTCAAGAAATGTTATATTGTTTGGCTTCCTGGTTGTATTGATTTCGAAACTTGGTTACACTTGTGTTGACCCAAAAATCTTCTTTGGGATCAACATGGTGTTTAACACCTTCATTCCTCCACAAACTTCAGAATGTGCTATGGCTCCAGTCAAAGACAATGGCGAGGGTCATAGTTACTATGGCCTCTACCCTTGAAATAATATCATTTGGCTTCCTTCAGAGGGTTTTTATCTGAGTATGTAAAGACTTGTCAGGCACTAGAGAGTATCAGGTAACAAGGTCAAGTCAATTGGAAACAATCCATGTCAGTTCAGGGTTGTTGCATTCAATTGGGTCGGTGCTTCCAGAATCAGTTGAGAGATAGTAAGGCCAAATGGATATAAATATCATGATTCTACCTACCCTACTATCACCTTATGGGAAACAATATAACAAACATGATCATCACTATGTACATCAACACCTTAAACGATACCCAAACGGGCTCATCCTAACCTTGCTCAACTTGTCATGGGACTATGTTCTTTTCCCATCAACGAAGGTCTTCCCGGGGTAAATTTTGAGTTCTAAAACCATCCCACATCATAATACCTCATGTCAAGACTTTTCAGTTCAGATTTGATGAGCTAAACATGCAATTTTCGAAAATTTTATTGTTGGCCCCTTTCACTTGTCACTGGGTGGGTCCCGTGGGGACATGGTCCTTTCACAAAGTATAAAATTAAATATGGTCATTTTTTGGGAAAAAAAATGATTCCATATTGTAGGTTTCCGGAAAAAAATTTCAACGAACTATCATGGGCCCGATTCCGAGTCCGTATGACCCCCCTATGGAGGACGCAAATTTGGCATCACTCGAATGGTCAAAACCAATAGCTGTGACTTCCTGGTCTGATTCTGTTCAAATTTCCATTTTTAAAGGAAAATAAACCTAGGAATGGTGTAGGGAAGTGTGATATCTTTCCAACGGTATATCCTGTGCTTGGTTTCAACCCCCGGTTGGTAAGAACAAGCCTTCGCAAGTTCATGACCACTTTTGGACACCAAATTGGTTGTAGTGGTTCAGGGTTAAAAAATGGTTGTTAAGGGGTTTTAAATCAGAGATTCATCGATGCCACACTATAATGGACTCAGATACCTTTCCAACAGATCCTAATTTTCCTCATTCTGACTTTGTATGGTTTGGTTAGAGTTGTCACAAGTTTGTCAATTATTTCGGGCAAAGGGGGGAAACCAACTCGCGTAACGGGGTTTCATGACATGTAAAACAATAATTAATGGTCCCAACACACAAATCTATGGACACCTTGTCGATACCTTCTGAAGGTACTTTATTTTCCTCGATTGGATATTGTATGGAAATATAGTGCCTTTCACAAGATTGGGTGTCATTTGGGCCCACCAACAAGTCAGGGGCTTTAAGCGGCCACTGTTCCGGGCCAAAATTGAGGGGTGAGGTGGCATTATTTCAGATTGGTGATCGCATATTCTCAACGAGCTCATTGATATCTTTCCAACGATGAGATCTGCGTCAAATTCCAACTCCATCTTATTTGGAAACTTTTTTGGGATATGTTAGCATGGTCAAAAGTCAAAGTCAAAGCCAAACTTGGACTTGGAACAATTTTCGAGAAATATTAAAAAAATAGTGGAAAAATAATAAAAAAAATCAAAAAATTCATAAAATCAAGGGAAGGATATGCAACCTCCCTCATGCAAAATTTGGGAAATTAGATTTAAAAAAAAAAAAAAAAATACAAAACCCTCCCTCTCCCCTCTCTCAAGTCATTTTGGCTAAGGGGAGAGGAAGCTTAGCAACTCAGACAACTATGGAAGATGAAGGGTTCCAGGCAATAGTTTTAGGTTTCCATAGTAGGCTAGGACATACTCCATCCCCAAGAACATAGTACATGTAACTCCCCATCAGTCCCAATTCAAAAAAAAACTTGCTGGTTATTCAAACAAATGGTGAGTATGTTGCTTTCTTCTTGAAAATGAATAGATTTTTCTTCTTTCATGGCCCTTGGTTTGTTGTTTTCCAATGGTTGTTTTAGTGCTGGTTCCTTTTGTTGGCTGGTGTGAATTTGTTTAATTTCCTGTGAAAAAAAATTAAAGGGGAGGGGATTTGAACCCCTCTTGGGAACTAGGCCCCTTTAGAGAATTAAATTTCCGCGTTTGGCCGAGTATGCATGCCTGTGCATGGCCATTTGTAGAACCCAGGCTTTGAACCCCAACCCCCTCCATTTCCACTGCTCAAAAAATGCCCAGAAATTGCTGAAAAATAAAAAAGGAGGGGAGGGGGTTTGAACCCAAGACCTCCCTCTCTTAACTATTGAAAAAAAACCACTTTGCTAAAAAATTATTTGGTGGTGCTTGGCCACCCATCCACCACCAGGGTGCCACCACCACCAAGCAAGATTCCCATGGCCTCTACACACTCCATCACCTCTTCCTCCACCCGCTCGCAACAAAACTCCTCTCCCTCATTATCCCACGACCTCCTGCTAGTCCCCCCACTCCATCTCTGTTCCCATATAGACCCTCCACTCTCCAAAACCCCACACACAAATTTCTCCATCCCCTCCTCCATTCGTCGCTTCCACCTCCACCTGTGTGTGCACACCCAACTTCCTCACACCAGCGGGCCACCACCCTTTGCGCACTGCTCCCTCTTCTTCGTTCCCCTTCCTCCGCGATGCACCTCATCCGTTAACCTTGTGCACTCCTCCACCTCTGCAACCCCTCTCCTCCATACCCTCCTCCCCTCTTTCCATTAGCCCACACACTCCCCTCTTCCCTCCACCTCACAACCCACACCCCTGCGCGCTCTGTCCACTCTAAAACCACCGCTCACGCACATCCCTCTCCTCCCACACCCCCCCCCATTCTCCCTCCTCCATGCAACCTCCATCACCTCCTCCTTCTTATCCTCTATACCCCGAGGGATCCATTTGGCTTCTGGGATGGTCATATGGCGACCAGGGGCGTCGAGTTAGGGAGGTTTAAATTTTGTAATTTAATTTTTTTATTATTATATAATTTTGATATATGTTATTTAATTTAGTTTTAAATTTTATTGTTTTTTTTTAATTTTGTTTATATATATATATTAAAAAATAAAAATATTTTTAGAAATTATAATAAGGCTGAAATTTTTTAAATAAATTTTATTTTATGTATATTTAAACTATATATTAAAAAATTAAAATCCTCCCCTAATGGATACTGGATTTTTTAATTGCATAACTTCGCCATCCAGAGGCGAAATTTTGCCCATAAATGGCCGAAACGATTGGGGCGAAGTCAAGAATGCATCCATGTCATTTACCTCCACAAATTCAACCTATAATTTTAGTGGCATGTCCCAGACCGACAGGGACTCGTTATTGGCCCAAAAAGCATGCACCAGAAGGAGGCCTAATTGGGGGTCTCCGAGGCCAAATTGGGCCAGAAGAGGAAAACCCATTTCAGATATAGGTATGCAGGCCTGTAGAATCCTATGAATTCTGGTTTCCATCCCAGAATTGTTTCCCAATTTCAATTTTTTCCCTGATCAGTCTCTTGACTAGCTCCTTCCCGTTACCTTTCCGAGGCCATATCTTACTCATCCAGAGTTAGATTTGCGCTAAACAGAAGGAAAAAGAAAGGTAGAAAACATATATACAACATGGATTCAATAAAAATCATTTTTTATGCTGTTTGGTATATGGAAAATCCTCTCAAGGTTCAGATCCAGGGGGTCCCCTCACCAAAACAAGCCCAAATCGAAGCCATGCTTCGATCATCTCACAGGGAAACTTATAGGTAGAAAAGGGGTGGTATAATAAGGTGTGAAAAGTGACTGAACAATAATAATTTCCTTAGATACAATGACCAAATCCCAAAGGCCACTTACCCTCCTAAGCAGCTCTGGAATTTCCCCACACCTTGGGGCTTCATCCCGGTGAATCTGACAACCATGGATGGTCGAGAACTGTCCTAAATCACCTCATATACATTTGCAAAACATGGAAGCAATCAAATAGTGTTTGGGATGGCACAAATTCCAAGGCAAATTATGACGTGACACATTAATTTTGTCATTTTATGAAAAATGACTTTTTCTAATAGTTTGGTCTTGCATAATTTGATTTTGACATGTATACATTGTAATTAAGAGGTCAAATCAGATTTGATTTGATCCCTTTTGGATAAGATTCCCTTTTTAGGATAAGTTTACTTTTTGGTAAAAAGACAAAAACACTTTAGGGTTGGTCCACTTGTCACTTTTCCAAAAGTGACAAGTGTCTTGTGACTTAACCCTAAGCCTTCACTTCTCCTTTATAAATAAGAGGGATGGCATTGTAAAAACGGAGGATGAATATAGTAACAAAGCTCTGCTAAAATTTTCCAAAGCTCTTTGTGTGTGTGATACTTGTTAAATTTTAGTTGTTGGACATGTCACTTGTTGGTTAAGGGTTGAGGGGTAGAAGTAAATACTTGTTATGTTAGCTATCACCATGAGGGATTGGTTAGCTAGGTGTTTTTTTATGCTTCCTTGGATTTAACTTACTTTCTTTCACTTTCTAACAACTTTGTTTAACTTGTTTAATGTGTTTTAGTGCAATTTTTCTGAATTATTCAACCGTTTTCAGCTATAGTTAGTGGTCGGGAGTCCTAGGGCCCCTTAGGACAACCCTTAAATAAGCCTCTTAGCTTGTTGTTCATACTTGATTGCTTCCTTATCTCGTTCATGTAAATTTTTGTTATGTTTTTCTTCTATTAACCTTGCTGTCCCAAATAGGAAAATTGACCATTTTGGTCAATTTCTCCCCTTGGGTCAACCATCTTTGTTGGTTGTTATCTATCTTTTATGTATAATTTTTTTTATCATTTATTTCAGTTCTTTCATATATAAACACTAAAATTTTGTTGTTTTCCTGCAAGGATATAATCCGATCACCTAATCTGCTTCTCCTAAGCGGTTGGGGACCATCTAAAGACCTGTTTGAGGCAAAGGGGCCAACAGGAAAACGAAGAAAAAACATCAAATATGATCAGTAAATCCACCTAATCACTCTCATTTTCACCTTACATTCACCTGATTCCAAAATTTTTGGCACATGTACCCATGTCGATATGCTTTGCTTGTGTAGATAGTTTGAGTAGTTTGATAAATTTCTGTTTATAAAATCTGATCTGTACTCTCATAAATAATCATCACTATTTCAAATTCCAATAAGTAAACTTTCAATCCCCATACAAGGAATCAGTTGGGGCTTTCATGCATATGACGACCTTGCCACTCACAAAGATCCTCAACCCATTCCTTTGGGTTGAATGGTATAATTGTTTACTTGTAAATTAGTTGATTATGTCATCTTTCATTGTATATTTTCTCATACACTAATCTACAGGTGGCTTCCCCTAAAGGGGACATGCAAAAATCAACAAGCTAAAAACACTCAAAAAACCACAAAACACTTGAAAGCAAAGCAGGGGTCTGCGCCATACATAGTCAAAACAAAACCTATACTATTTATCTATAGGTGTACACATATTATTTATCCATGACATATATGTCACATAATTATTTACTTGTTTTTGTATAAAGTCTTAGATAGATTTCAATTCATTGACTAGGAGGCACGCTTGTGAAAGCAAGATGTGACCTCTCCATGGGGATGGTCTGGTCCTTTATTTCAAGCAATTTCAATTTCATAGAATACTAAGTGTCAAAGCGAGGGAATTTGTCTAGTTAGTGTAAATTGAGTGGTCTTTCCTTAGTACCACATGACCAAGGAGTTGAATAGCTCAGCTTGGTTGGAATACTACTCTGCTTGGGTAAGCTCAACTAAAACTCCCTTTAGGCCCCCCCCGAGCCTCTTCCTTTTCGTAGGTATCCTTCTTCCATCCAAGTGGCTTTAAGAGCCCAAAAGCACTAGTGACGAGAAGTGGCTAATCCTTGTTTCTCTGAACTACATGGGGTACTCTTCAACCTAACCACTGTGGTCTGCTAAGAATACTCTTCTTATACTGGTTGGCATAGTTCTGGGATGTGTTTTCCTGATCGTAATAACCTTCAAAACAGTGTGGTGGCCAAGGCATGTGTTAATAACTAAAAATTCACCAATAAAATACATTTAAAGTCAAACCTTTTGTCAGTTCACTCTTCACCCACAAACCAAAATTGCAGTTGTAAATACCCTCCCAAACAAAGCTTTAACAACTTGTAAAAGATTATCCATCTTCATTTACAACCCTCCTTTTGATTTGACAATTTTTTGGGATCACTTCCTGGCTCACCTCGAGGGGTACCAAGCCATTCCGACCTTGTTTCCTTGCCTTAAAAGCTTTGAACAACTTGTTGATCACAGTTTACAACCATCTAAAAGGACTTGGCTGTAGCTTTTAAACTCATGTTTCACTCTTATTTTTTCACTTTTTGACTTGAGGAATCTACTGGTCTAATGTCCAGGACCTCGGTTTATCCTGGGAACCCATTTTGGGCCATTTTCCAAGGCTTTAAGGGAGCGAAAAGCTTGTTGTTCACTTTATTTAGTTTGTTGTCCTAAAAATCAACGAGCTTATTTTCATCCCATTGTCCATAATTTTCACCCGCAGACCATTTTGGCCATCCAGGAATCCGAGGGAGGACAACACCTAGGGTGGGTGGTCCTAAGGAAGACTTCTCGTAAGTCTTTCACCTCTCCTTTTTCCCCTTCATTACTGCCTCAAGAGAAGGACCATTTGAGGTGCGGGTAGTCTCTGCCTTGTACCAAGCTATCAAAGAGGATGTAACTGACTTCACAACCAAATAAGTTGGATCTATCCCAACAGATAGATTTTTCTTATAAAACATCCCTTTTTTGGCGACCATACTAAGGACTTGCAAATCTCTTTAGTTTTTCTTGTATCCCAAACTTGTACCGAGCATTGGACCCAAATTCTTTGGGGTCCTTTTCCCACCTGTTGACATAAGTTTGTGGCAAGGTCTTTCATTAATCCTTTGGATTTTATTGTGTACTTGTTATAGTTCAGTTCCCTTGAAATTTCGTTGCATCTGGGATTCATAAATACCATCGAGTTTTCCTTTCCTCTTACTTTGTCAGTGTCTGATTTTACTGGTTCGAACTCACGTGAGAAGTTATAAATCTGTCATACTTTACCTTCCACTTCGAGGAGAACGAAAACACACTTTGTTTATAGTTAGTTTAATCAACATTGTGTCAGAAAGAGTAGGATTGTTAGTGTGATACATCTCTTGTACTTAAAGTATTTACTTGATCCCCTTGCAAGCTGACAGAGTGGAAATATCCTAAGACTAGGGAAACAATGTCCCCCAAGAATATAAGAAGTCAAAGTTCACGAAAGAAACAAGTAGCGAGACACATACATTTGGGAAACTAGAGAAACTCATTACACCTGTTGTGCCAGCTGAGTCACTTTGTTCCCCTTCTCCTTTTCAAAACCCCCTACTAAAGAAAGCTTTAGTCAATCCAACAATAGTTACTAACCCTCAGGTTGTTCCTCTTGTCATTCCAACAACTGTTGTTGTTCCTCCCGTAGTTGTTCTGATGGAAATTCCCTGGAAACCCAAGACTCCTTTGAGGTTGCCCCGACCTCTTCATGACATTCCTGCAAATGCCCCAAACTGGCTTCCTAATTTCAGTGGAATAGGTACATTGAATGCCGAGGAACCTATACGAAAATTCTATGATGCATTAGCACTCATGGATATAACAATTCCTGATGTTGTCATTAGAATTTTTGTAAGAACCTTTGAGGGTGAAGCAATGAGATGGTATCGCTTGTTTCCCAATGATAACATCCTAGATTGGGACACCATGGTCCAAGAATTCAAGACACATTTCCAAGGGGTGGATGATGTGGCTTCTCTACTCATGAATTTCACAACCATAACTTCGAGGATTGAAGAAAGGGAAAGTTCTGAAATGCCCAAGTTGTTAATGAACATGAATAACCAAATACTTTCCCTTAATAGAAAGATGAATGAATTGCAGTTTATTGCTCCTACGAGGCCAAGGCCTCCTTTTCCTCCTACTCCTCCTCCTAAGAAACATGCTGCTGAAGTGGATTTTTGCCACTTTTTCCAAGACTTCCATGATCCCAAGTATTGTTACTCTTATACACATCACCTGGAATTATCTAAAACTGGAAAATCCCCTTTACCTCTAGTGAAAAACAAGCTTGCCTCCTCTTCCAAAAATGACCAATTTAACATGGAAGATTCTGTTACCTGCGATGATGATCCTCTTACCTTCGGAAGATTTGCCGTAGAAACTAGGAATCAGGTCCTTAAAACCACTCCGCAAGGGGTGGAAGGGAGCGAAATCGATCCTAAGGACAATGAAAAAGGAAAATTTCCTGCAAATGGTAGATTACCTTCTCCTCCAAGGAATAGGGTTCCGTGGACTCCAAACAAGGTAAATTTTCCTAATAATCCACCACACTGCTTCCCAACACTGGTGCCTTACAACGTCGTTGAAGATATAGCGAAGGTCCCCGCCGACATGACGTTATTAGATGCTCTTAGAACCCATGATTAGTTTGAAAACCTTTCACGTGTTCTACAAGCACTTTCTACTCCATGGATAGAACATAGAGTTCCTCTTTCCAAAGAGTCCTCTTCTTAACCTAAGGAGGCATATGATGGCATTGATATAGACCTCAAAGTTCCTCCTTTATATGTCTCAGTTATGATTTATTATTTTGTGCTCCATAATTTTGGGTCTTGAATGCATGGGTCCATGTAAATATATGTCAGCTTTGGATTCAAGGATTGTAGAAACCATTGGTTACATCAAGGACTTATCCATTACTTTTAACCAAGCTCCGGATGTGAGCATGCTCATAAACATGATCGTAGCAGACATACCTAAAGCACATGGAATGATTTTAGGGAGGGAGTGGTCCACTAAAGTTAAAAAGGGTTGTTACTTCATGGAAGGAACCCACTTCACCTTTTCTCATAAAGGTGTTGAAGTTGTCATCAAGAGGGAACCAAAATATTGAGAGTTGGTTGTACCTACTTCCTACAATACAAAACATGTGTCTTTTCAAGACACGGGGATGGGCACATATACTGTGTTATCTGAGGAAGATGCACATGTCCCTCTTTCTGAGTTGGAAGAAATGGTGTGGAGCATGGATTTTGATGGTGCTAAATCCAAGCATGGATCTAGGGCTGGGGTCCTTTTGTGTGATTCCAAGGGAAATGCAATCCCTTTCTCTTTTCAATTAGAATTCCCTAACACTAATAATATAGATGAATATGAAGTTCAATTCCTCCAAAAGGCCTTAGACTTAGGAATTCTCCATTTGTTGGTGAGTGGAGATTCTTAATTGGTTGTGAATCAAATCGGAGATAAATATGAAGTTCATAACCCACACCTCAATCAATACCACCGAAGGGCTAATGAACTTATTGATAAGTTATTATCTTTCAACATTCAAGCCGTACCTAGGGCCACAAACCATGTAGCTGATACTTTGGACTTGGCTGGTTCTTGCTTCACTTATGATTTCGTAAGGTCTATTGAAGATATAAAATTCCAAATTTTACATAGACCTGCATTACCTGATAAGGTTGACTCTTGGCAAGTTATAGGTTCCTTAAAACAATGAGGAATTCAAATATTTACATATCAACCATGAGTTGGAAGAGGAAACAGGGGACATAATCCAATTGAAGACAAATAATATTCCCCTTGGTTTTTCCGTACTGGAATCCATGTTTGATTCCAATGATGCCACTACCTCTACACCTAGTATTGATAGTGAATATTTTAGGAAGGTGCAAGAAGCAATCCCTATAAACCCAGGAACTGAGAAAGATACAAAACTAGTTTATAGAAGGTCACAGTGTTCTCCTGCTAAGATCGCTCAATTCACGAAACTCTTGACAAAGTTCAAGGATGTTTTTGCTTGGTCCTACGAGGATCTCAAGGTTTTCGATATGCAGGATATAGTCCATGCCATACCCATAATCCCTGATTTGAAACCTTACAGGAAGAGACAAAGAAAGAACAACCTTGCTTTGGAACGAACAATTAAAGCTGAATTAGACAAGATGGAAGCATATAGGGTCATATACCATGTCCGTTACTCAATGGGTATCTAATTTAGTTCCTATTAGGAATAAAACTAGTGATATTTGTTTGTGTCGACTTTCAAAATTTGAATCAGGTGTCCCTAAAAGACAACTACACCGTCCCACCAATGAAAGATATTCTCGAATAAGTCTTTGATGCTCAAATGATGTCCCTTTTAGATGGTTTCTCAGGTTACAATCAGCTAGCCCTCAAGCCTTATGATAGTCACAAAACCACCTTCACTATCCGTTGGGGCACATATGCATATAACAAGATGACTTTTGGATTGATTAATGTTGGGAACACCTTTCAACGTGCCATGGCCATTTCTTTCAAAGGATTATTGGGTAAGATGATTGTTGTCTGCTTCGATGACCTCAGAGTCTTTTCCAAAGAACAAAGTAGTCATTTTGATCACCTCAAGTAGGTTCTTCTTAGATGCCGTAAGTTTGGAATACTTTAAATCCTAAGAAGACCATTTTTGGTGTTATGGAGGGAAAAATTTTGGGTCACATCGTCTCTCTCGAGGTGTCAAAGTTGATCCCGAGAGAGTGATAGCAATAAAAAAGTTTCCCTTACTAATAAAAAAGAAATGCAATCTTTCTTTGGGAAGATAAAATTCCTGAGATGCTTCATTCCTGATTTTTCTCAAGTTGTCAAACCTCTAAATCAACTTATGAAGAAGGACATTCGAATGGGACCCCCTACCCGTCAAGATTTTGAATCCATTAAGAAAGACATTGCTTATGCCCCTTTGTTAATCTATCCGAATCCCTCTAAAGTCTTTGTCATGTACATTAATTCATCAGAGGAGACGATTTCTGCAATCTTATTGCAAAAGGATCATGAGGAAAATATTAGGCCAATTGCCTTTGTGAGCTAGAATTTAAAGACACACTAACTGAACTATTCTACACTGGAGAAACATGGTTATTCTTTGTATAAATCCTTGGAGCAATTTCGACATTACATCCAAGGCCACAAAGTTCGGGTTTTTTTGCCTACATCTCTCTTAGTCATTGCCTTGAATCAAACCAAATTGCATAGTAAGTGGTCCAAATGGATCATGTGCATGCAAGAATATGACTTGGACATTAAACCGATGAAAACCATAAGGGGTACATGGCTAGATGGATTGCTAACCCAATCCCACCCCTTGGTCATATTTGAACCACCTCAAGTAGATGACTTGATTGCTTTAGAAGAACTGGTTAACGAAACCGAGTTAGCCTCACAACCATGGTATGGACCTATCATGTATTTTCTGAGGAATGGTGTTTGCCCACTCGACATGGATACTAAAGCCAAATGAACACTTCATTTACAAGTTCTCTGGTATGTTTTACAAGACCAAATCATTTACCAAAGAAACCTTGATGGGGTTTTTTCACAATGCTTGACTCCTTACCAAGCCCAAATGGCACTTGAAAAATTCCATTCCAGGGTTTGTGGAGGTCACTTTTCAACCAAAACCACTGTAGCAAAAGTTTTACATGCAGGTTACTTTTTTCCTTCACTCCACCAAGATGCCCATTTACTAGTACGAAAATGTGAAGCTTGCCAATGATTCACTGGGAAGAAAAATTTAGCTACCTTACCTCTTAGGCCTATTGAAATCCAATTCCCTTTCACAAGATGGGGCATGGAATTTATTGGGCTAGTTTCACCGCCTTCCAACGTTGGTCACATATTCATATTAACAACTACAGACTACTTTACAAAGTGGGCTGACGCAATTGATCTTAGGAACGCTATGAGTCAGTAGGTGGTAGAATTTGTTGAACGTAACATTTTATCCCGTTTTGGAACCCCTGCTGAGATACTAACTAATAATGGATCAACTTTCATGTCTGATGTCATGCTTCACCTCTTCACCTTGGTGTCACATATGGCATCCAAATTTTCCGATATTCCACCTACTACCCCCAAGGTAATGGATTGGCCGAGTCAACAAATAAAAATTTGATTCAGATCCTCAAAAGAACGGTCACAGATAACAAGCGTGATTGGCACACAAAGTTAAACTTTGATTTATGGGCTGATCGCATAAACCCTAAGACAAAAACGGGTCAAAGTCCTTACACTATGGTGTATGGAGCCCCTGCTATCCTACCTGTTCACTTACAAAGTCCACCCTTGAGGTTGACTATTGCTGAGGCAGAAGATGATTTCCAACCTTTACAACATTGTTTAGACACACTCATCGAACTAGAAGAGTTAAGAAAGGATGCATTCCAACACCTCCAAAATAAGCAAGACATTGTTAAACGTTCCTTCGATAAAAGAGCCACAATGGTAAATTACAAAGTGGGAGATGATGTCCTATTGTGGGACAAAGCACATGAGGCCCCATCCAAACATCACAAGTTTTATTCTTTATGGTTGGGTCCTTACACAATCTATGAAGTTTTAGGGACAAATGCTTTTAGATTAAAAACCTTGGATGACGAACCACTTCAATTCTCTATGAATGGCCGTCACCTAAATTTCTTTTACTCTTGAAGGACCTTGTCATCCTGTACATAAGTCACCACTGGTTGGTTTTCTGTTTGTATGTATTTATTGTTGCTAAGTTTCCTGCTTGTATCTATTAGTTGTTTCTAATTTATGCTTGTATATATTTCCTTGTTTTCAATTTGGAGCCTTTTTGCCTATTTGGTTTCAATTTTGGGTGTAAGCACCTTTTGATTTTTTCCTCGATTTTTGTCTTTTTCGTTTTAATGCCGTAGGCTGCCCTCTTCTTCTCAATTTTTTGTTTGTCTGGTGTTCATGGGAAGGGTACTATCCTCATTATTATATGGTTGTTTTAAAAGAATGCACTTTTAGGAACCCTTTTATCATGCTTGGCCTACATGAAACTATAAATTAATATCATCTTAAATAGGAATAAACCTGATTGTTATTTAATCAAAGTTAGCAAGGAAAGTCTAAGGGGGTAACATATCATTCTTTGGTGAAGCTGAAAACCATGATGGCATGATGGCTTACATAGCTATGTGATTGCACCTACACTTTACTCGACCACTTACAAATCTGATTTTTCCAAGCAACGGTCATTTTTCTTACAAAATTTCCATCACTTGTGAGCATTGAGATATTTCAGCACCTATTTCCAAAAAAATTTCATATTTCTTTACTCCCTTGATTGACTGATTTCATTGTTAGTTTTTCTCTAGTGGGTCGCTAATTTCAAAAGATCCTCATTTTCTTGTTTGTGTGTCAAGAATCGAAGGTATGCATGAGATTTTGTGTTGAGCCAAGGTTCGCCTTAAGCCTCAATTCACACAGTTAAGCCATAATCTGGGTGAGGGACCTGTGTCACTTGGGACACATTGCTAAACAAAACCCGAGTCATTATTCCCATTCTTCTATCTTATGTGAATCTCAATATAAATTCTGTTGTATATATTTACTGCACTTTCATTCTTCGGTTATCCCTAATGTGAAAAATGGTCCTTATACTATAGTTGAATCCCCCCCCCTCACCCACCTCTGTCACTTTGAAAATATAAATTTCCACTGAGTATTCATGCCTGTCACATGGGTGATCCCATTGCTCTACATGCTTTGAAAGGCATTTCCCCTCCTGCACCAAGAATGTTGACCCAAAAATATGCTTTGGGATCAACATGGTGTACAAACTCCGGAATGTGCTATGGTTCCAGTCAAAGACAGTGGTGGGGGTCATAGTTACTATGGCATCTTCCATTGAAAGAGTATCAGTGGATTCCTTCAGAGGGTTTTTATCTGAGTATGTAAAGACTTTTCAGGCACTAGAAAGTATCAGGTAACAAGGTCAAGACAGTTGGAAATAGTCCATGTCAGTTCAGGGTTGTTGCATTCAGTTGGGTCAGTGCTTCCAGGATCAGTTGAGAGATAGTAAGGCCAAATGGATATCAAATTCATGATTATACCTACCCTACTATCACCTTATGTGTAGTAGTTTAATAACCATGATCATCACTATGTCCATTAACATCTTAAACGGTACCCAAACGGGCTCATCCCGACCTTGCTCGGCTTGTCATGGGACCATGTTATTTTCCCCTCAATGGAGGCCTTCTCTGGGTAATTTTTGAGTTCTCAAACCATACCACATCATAATTCCTCATGTCAAGACTTTTCAATTCAAATTTGATGATCTAAACATGCAGTTTGCGAAAATTTTACCGTTGGCCCCTTTCGCCTGTCACTAGGCGAGTCCCTTGGGGACAAGGTCCTTTCACAAAGTATAAAATGAAATATGGTCATTCTTTGGGAAACAAAGTGCTTCCAACTTGTTGGGATCAAGACAATATTTTCAATGGACTATCATGGGCCGGATTCAGAGTCCATATGACCCTCCTACGAAGGACGCAAAGTTGGTGTCACCAGAATGGCCAAAAACAATAGTTGTGACTTCCTGGTCTAATTCTATTCAGATTTCTATTTTAAAAGGAAAATAAAACCCAGGAATGGTGTAGGGAAGTGTGATAAATTTCCAATGACATATCCAGTGCTTGGTTTCGACCCCTGGTTGGTAAGAACGAGTCTTCACAAGTTCATGACCACTTTCAGACACCAAATTGGTTCCAGTGGTTTGAGGTTAAAAACTAGTTATTAAGGGGTTTTAAATAAGATATTAAGTGATTCCACAATATAATGGACTAAGATACCTTTCCAACAAATCCTCATTTTTCTCATTCTAACTTTAGATGGCCCGGTTAGAGTTGTCACAAGTTTGTCAATTATTTCAGGCAAAGGGGGGCAACCAACTCGCGTAGCGGGGTTTCATGACAGGTAAAACAATCATTAATGGCCACAACACACAAATATATGGCCACCTCATCTAAGTAATCGTCGATACCTTTCTGACGGTACTTCATTTTACTCGATTGAATATTGTATGGCTATATGGTGCCTTTCGTAAGATTGGGTGTCATGTAGGCCCACCAATAAGTGAGGGGTTTTAAGCGACAACTGTTCCAGGCAAAAATTAAGGGGTGAGGTAGCATTATTTCTGATTGGTGACCGCATATTCTCGAGGGACTCATTGAGACCTTTCCAAGACATGATCTGCATTCAATTCTTACTCCATCTCATCTGACAACTTTTTTGGGCTAAGTTAGCATGGTCAAAAGTCAATGTCAAACTTTGACTTGGCACAATTTTTGAGAAATATTTAAAAAATAGTGGAAAAATAATAAAAAAATTCAGTAAATCAAGAAAATCAAGGGAAGGACATGCAACCTCCCTCATGAAAAATTGGGGAAATTATATTTTTTGAAAAAATAAAAAATACAAAACCCTCTCTCTCCCTTCTCTCAAGTCATTTTGGCATTTTGGCAAAGGGGAGAGGGAGCTTTGCAACTCAGACAACTATGGAATATGAAGGGTTCCAGTTAGGATTTTCAGGTTTCCATGGCAGGCCAGACCATACTTCATACCCAAGCATAGAGTGCAGGTAACCCCCCATCAGTCACAATTCAAAAAAAAACTTGCTAGTTATTCAAACAAATGGTGACTGTGTTGCTTTCTTCTTGAAAATGACAATATTTTCCCTCTTTCATAGCTCCTGGTTTGCTGTTTTCCAATGGTTGTTTTAGTGCTGGTTCAGTTTTGATATTGGTTTCTGGTTCCTTTTGCTGGCTGGTGTGAATTTATTTAATTTCATGTGCAAAAAATTCAAAGGGGTGGGGATTCGAACCCCTCTTGGGCACCAACCCCCTTTAGAAAATTAAATTTCTAAGTTTGGCTAAGTATGCAGGCCTGTGGATGGCCATTTTCAAGACCTAGGCTTTGAACCCCAACCCCCTCCCTTTCCTGTGCTCAAAAAGTTCCCAAAAACTGCTGAGAAATTAAAAAGGTGGGGAGGGGGTTTGAACCCAAGACATCTGATCTAGGTGGATATTGGTGGCCACCCACCTTCTCCAACTGGCCCAAAACATGTTTCTGGCAATTTTGGCAATTTACTATTTTAGCAGTTTTTAACTTCCGGGGCCATTTTGAGGCCCTAAACGATGCTTTTTGAGAAAACGGGGAGCAACATGGATCATGGATTGATGTTGTCATCCAAAAGTTGTATTCCTCGGATAGATCTTTCCAACAAGCTATCATACACCTAAAACGAAGATCGTATGCAAAAGTTACGACCCCGAGAAGTTGATGCACCAACTTACCCAAACGGGGCCCACATGACTTTTGGCGCTTCATCTCCCAGGGTTAGGTTTTTGGATGTCTAGGGTTTTTGGCATTCCTGCTTATTGTAAAAATGCCTTTAGAGCCTCATTGTAATCATCTTCTCACGGATGCGAGTAGCCGTCAAATCTCTTCTCAGAGATAAGCTGCAACCATTCTAGCGAGTCTTTCACTCTGTATTTTTATAGTCTCTGTACATTTATTTCATTAATAGAAATCGTGTATTACTATATATCTGTGACTCTTGTTATTTTTTCTATATCTCTGTTATATTGTTGTCTCTCTTGCAATATCTCTAAATATTTATGTGCTATATCTCCACTCTCATTTCATGTCGAAAATAATCCGGATTATTTTCGGCACGAAATGAGAGCGGAGATATAGCACATAAATATTTAGAGATATTGCAAGAGAGACATCAATATAACAGAGATATAACGGAAATAACAAGAGTCACATATATACCGTAATACACGATTTCTATTAATGAAATAAATGTACAGAGACTGTAAAAATACAGAGTGAAAGACTCACTAGAATGGTGGCAACTTATCTCTGAGAAGAGATCTGACGGCTACTCGCATCCATGAGAAGATGATTACAATGAGGCTCTAAAGGCCTTTTTACAATAAGCAGGAATGCCAAAAACCCTAGACATCCAAAACCCTAACCCTGGGAGATGAAGCGCCAAAAGTCATGTGGGCCCCGTTTGGGTAAGTTGGTGCATCAACTTCCGAGGGTCATAACTTTTGCATATGATCTCCGTTTTAGGTGTATGATAGCTCGTTGGAAACATATATCCGAGGAATACAACTTTTGGATGAGAAACATCCATCTACGATCCATGTTGCTCCTCGTTTTCTCAAAAAGCATCGTTTAGGGCCTCAAAATGGCCCCGGAAGTTAAAAATTGCTAAAAATAGTAAATTGCTAAAATTGCCAGAAACATGTTTTGGGCCAGTTGGAGAAGGTGGGTGGCCATCGATATCCACCTGGATCAACCTCCCTCTCCTAACTATTGAAAAAAAAACACTTTGCTAAAAAAATATTTGGTGGTGGTCGGCCACCCGTCTACCATTAGGGCATCACCACCACCAAACAAGCTTCCCATGACCTTTTCACACTCCATCACCTCCTCCCCTACCTGCGCGCATCAAAACTCCTCTCCCTCATTACCTCGTGACCTCCCTCAAGTACCCCCACTCCATCTCCATTCCCATACAGACCCTCCACTCTCCAAAACCCCACGCCCAGATTTCTCCATTCCCTCCTCCATTCCATACACCTCCACCTATGCTTGGACACCCAACTTCCTCACACCAGTGGGACACCACCCTTTGCGCGTTGCTCCCTTTTCTCCATTCCCCTTCCTCCACGCCACACCTCATCCTTCAACCCTGGACGCTCCTCCACCTTTGCAACCTCTCTCCTCCATACCCTTCTCCCCTCTTCCCATCATCCTGCACACTCCCCTCTTTGCTCCACCTCATAACCGATACCCTTGCACATCCCCTCCACTCCAAAACCATTGCGCGCGCATCCCCCTCCTCCCACACTCCCCCCATTCACTCTCCTACACATGACCTCCATCGCCTCCTCCCTCCGCTCCTCTAAACTCCACGGGTTCCATTTTGGTTCCGGGCTAGTGATATGGCGACCAAGGGCGTCGGGTTAGGGTGGTTTAAATTTTTAAATTTAAATTTTGTTTTTTTCATTATATAATTTATATATATGTTATTTAATTTAGTTTTAAATTTTTAAATTTTATTGCTTTTTTTAAAATTTTGTTTTATTCTATTATATATATATATATATATATATATATATATATATATATATATATATATATATAT
>ML795616.1:155636-167680 GCA_009831015.1 Picea engelmannii
CCCCCCCCCCCCCCCAAGGGATACTAGACTTTTTAATTGCATAACTTTGCCATTTGAAGGCGGAATTTCACCCATAAATATTTGAAAATGAGTGGGTCAAAGTCAAGAATGCATCCATGGAATTCACCTCCACAAATTCAGCCCAAAATTTCAGTGACACATCCCAGAGCGACATGGACTCGTTATTGGCCCAAAAAGCACGCACCAGAAGGAGGCCTAATTAGGGGTCTCCGAGGCCAAATTGAGTTGGAAGAGAAAAACCCATTTTAGATACAAGTATGCAAGCCTGTGGCAGCCTATAAATTCTGGTGTCCAGCCCAGAGTTTTGTCCCAATTTGAAATTTTTCCCTGATCAGTCTCCTGACCAACTCCTTCCCACTTACCTTTCCGGGGCCATATCTTACTCATCCGTAGTCAGATTTGCGTCAAACGAAAGGAAATGGAAAGGTGATGAACATAGATAAAACATAAGTGTAAGAAAAATCATTTTTGAGGATTTTTGGTATAGGGGAAAATCATCTCAAGGTTCAATTCCAGAGGGTGCCCTCACCGAAACAAGCCCAAATCAAAGCCATGCTTTGGTAAGCTCATAGGGAAACTTATAGGAAGAAAAGGGTGGGTATAATCAGGTCTGAAAAATGTTTGAAAAGTGAGTATTTCCTTACATACAATGACCAAATCCCAATGACCCCTTGCCCTCCTAAGCAGCTCTGCAATTTCCCCACACCTTGGGGCTTCATCCCGGTGAATCCAACAACCATGGATGGTCGAGAACTATCCTTAATCACCTCATCTATAGATGAAAAACATGGAAACAATCAAAACGTCTTTGGGATGGCACAAATCCCAAGGAAAATGATGATGTGGCATATTAATTTTTTCATTTTATGAAAAATGACGTTTTGAAATAGTTTGGTCTCGCATAATTTTCTTTTGGCATGTATACATTGTAATTAAGAGGTCAAATCAGGTTTGATTTGATCCCTTTTGGATAATATTTCCTTTTTAGAATATGTTTACTTTTTGGTAAAAAGACAAAAACACTTTAGGGTTGGTCCACTTGTCGCTTTTCCAAAAGTGACAAGTGTCTTCTGACCTAACCCTAAGACTTCACCACTCCTTTATAAATAAGAGGGATGGCATTGTAAAAAGGGAGGATGAATATAGTAACAAATCTCTACTGAAATTTTCCAAATCTCTTTGTGTGTGTGATACTTGTTAAATTTTAGTTGTTGGACATGTCACTTGTTGGTTAAGGGTTGAGGGGTAGAAGTAAATACTTGTTATGTTAGCTATCTCCAAGAGGGATTGGTTAGCTAGCTGTTTGTTGATGCTTCCTTGGGTTTAAATTACTTGCTTTCACTTTCTAAGAACTTTGTTTAACTTATTTAATGTGTTTTAGTGCATATTTTCTGAAGTATTCAACTGTTTTTAGCCTTAGTTAGTGGCCGAGAGTCCTAGGGCCCCTTAGGACAACCCTTAAATAGGCCTCTTAGCTTGCTATTCATACTTGTTTTCTTCCTTATCTCATTCATGTACATTTCTGTTATGTTTTTCTGCTATTAACCTTGTTGTCCCAAACAGGAAAATTGACCATTTTGGTCAATTTCTCCCCTCGGGACAACCATCTTAGTTGGTTGTTATCTATCTTTTATGTATAGATTTTTGTTTCATTTATTTCAGTTTTTTCATATATAAACACTAAAATTTCGTTGTTTTCCTACAAGGATATAATCCGATCACCTACTTTGCTTCTCCTAAGCGATTGGGGACCATCTAAAGACCTTTTTGAGGCAAAGGGGCCAACAGGACAACAGAGAAAAAATATCCAATCTGATCGGTAAATCCACCCAATCACTCTCATTTTCACCTTACATTCACTTGCACTCATTCCAAAATTTTTGGCACATGTACCCATGTCGATATGATTTACTAGTGTAGATAGTTTGAGTAGTTTGTTTATAAATTTATGTTTATAAAATCTGATCCGTACTCTCATTAATAATCATCACTATTTCAAATTCCAATAAGTAAACTTCCAATCCCCATACAAGGAATCAGTTGGGGCTTTGATGTATATTGTGGCCTTGTCGCTCGCAAAGAGCCTCAACCCATTCCTTTGGGTTGAATGGTGTAATTGTTTACTTGTAAATTAGTTGATTTTATCATATTTCATTGTATATTTTCTCATACACTAATCTACAGGTGGATGCCCCTAAAGGGGCCATGCAAAAATCAGCAAGCTAAAAACTCTCAAAAAACCGCAAAACACTTGAAAAAAAAGTAGGGGGTTTGCCCCATACAGACTCAAAACAAAACCTATACTATTTATCTTTATGCATACACATATTATTTAGCAAGACATGACCTCACCATGTGGATGGCCTGGTCCTTTATTTCAAGCAATTTCAATTTCATAGAATACTAAGTGTCAAAGCCAGGAAGTCTTCATCAGGAGCCCCTCAGAAGTTGTCTAGTTAGTATAAATCGAGTGGTATTTCCTTAGTACCACATGACCAAGGAGTTGAATAGATCATCTTGGTTGGAAAACTACTCTGCTTGGGTAAGCTCAACTAAAAATCCCTTTAGGGGGGTCCTGGGCCTCTTCCTTTTCACATGTATCCTTCTTCCTTCCAAGCGGCTTTAAAAGCCCGAAAGCGCCCGTGATGAGAAGTGGCTAATCCATGCTTCTCTGAACTACATGGGGCACTCTTCTACCTAACCTCTGTGGTCTTCTAAGACTACTCTTCTTATACTAGTTGGCACAATTCCTAGATTTTTTTTCCTGATAGGGATAACCTTCAAAACTATGTGGTGGCCAAGGCAAGTGTTAATAACTAGAAATTCACCAATAAAATACATTTAAAGTCAAACCTTTTGTCAGTCCACCCTTTATCCATGAATCAAAATTTCAGTTGTAAATACCCTCCCAAACATAGCAGTAACAACTTGTAAAAAGGCTGTCCATCTTCATTTATATCCCTCCTTTTGATTTGACAATTTTCCGGGATCACTTCTTGGGTCACCCTGGGGGGTACCAATCCATTCTGGCCTTGTTTCCCTGCCTTAAAAGATTTGAACAACTTGATGTTTTCAATTTACAACCAACAACTTGTTGGATACACCGAATACACTGAGAGGGGGTGGGGGTGAACAATGTAGGGCTCTTTTTCCCAAAAATTCCCCTTCACAAACTTCTTAGTTAGAAATCACTATTTACTTATTACTTATTATTGTCATTCATAACCAGTCAATTGTAAATATACATCAGCAACATATAATAACAACATATATCATCAACAAGTCATCATCACAAAGAACACAAGGAACACAATATGTATGTACAATTTTATTTTTATTACGGACTTCAATCCTTGGGTTATCAACAACAACTGAATAGAGTACAACTCTACAAGAGCACCAACTCTATAAAGCAAGACTCAACTTACACACTCAGCACCAAATGAGATGAGGCAACAATCCTCAATAGGTACGTGACCTATCGGTAGTTCAACACGCATATGTACGTGCCCTACTAGTAGTGAAGCCCACATATGTACTCCCTCTGGCTCACTGCAGCCTGCATATACTTTCTGAAACTAGGGTTTCTAAAACTTCATCTTTCTGGCCCTTCAGACTCTTTCTCTTCTATCACATCCACTTCTGATCTTTTCAGTGTATTATCTGAACCATAACCAATCTCAACACATCTATGTTCTTCTAAAACAAACTCATGCTCCTCAACCATACAATATGAATGCTACTCATCATGTACAAAAAACCAGTATACTATAGCAATCATATCAGTACTGAATCATAGGAGTGTTGCTCACTCCATCAACCAACACAAACCACATCAAAACAACCTTACTAATAATGCCTTAAGCATTCACTACACAACAAACAAGAGTATCCATCAAGACAACAATGTAACCATACCAGAGTTTCTATGGCAGATCTGAACCCATAGACTGTAGATCTGGAACCTGCTTCAGTCTCCAAGAGCCTGTCATCATCTCAGTCACAAGTCTTCATGAATTCACTCACTGTACGTGCCCTATCCTCATACAACCCGCGTATGTACACACCCTAGCTCACTACAACCCACGTATACCTCATAAACTAGGGTTTTTGAGCTTCCGAGACTTTTTCCATCATGATCTCAAACTTGCCGAAACTTTGATGCGTCCATGAGATCCTCGAGATCTCCTCTCTCTCAAAATAGATCTTCAACACATGCTCAAGGATGCACAAAAGATCTCACAAAAGATACACAATAGGTACATTTCACAATAGACCCTTGCCTCTTATTTATACTCTCCAAGTAGCTATCTTCTAGGTCACTTAACCCACTTCTAGGTTACTTAACCTATTTTCCTCTTTTTAGGGTTAACCACTTTTCATAAACAGAAATTTCTCCACTACTTTATCATTTAATATTTCTTCTTGACTTTGTCACCTCACTTTATTATTTAAATAATCTTCTTTGATTTTGTGACTTCACTTTATTATTTAAATAATGATTTCTTCTTTTCAAGCACTTTGACTTCTTTGACCTCTTGGGGCTTCAAGCCAACATATGAGGGTCCTTCATCTTCGTAGGGCCATAACTGTCAAACTATGAGGAGTTATGTGACATTCCACGTACCACCGGAAATGGAATGACAAGCACTATCCATCTAGGATAGTTTCACCAACAACTTCACTGATCTTCATCTCATTATTCCACATATAAGCATGGGTTCTCCAACCATACTTCTAGGATAATTCAACCATAAAGCATCTTCCCGTGAGAAATTTCACCATAAGGGGACCACTTTGGAGTTCATCCATTTGTACTCCTTATCAACCATGATAAGATAATAATGACTCATCTTTACATCAACCCAAATATGCATCATATCAATGACTATGATTCCACTTGTCATATATCCATTAAGGACAATACATCAATCAATCAATCAATCAATCTTTTGGCATCAATCAATCACTTGACACAAATCTTTGGCATCAATGAAAAAATGATCTAACAATCTCCCCCTTTGGCATTGATGGAAATACCAACATTGATGTCAACACCAATCATTGATGTCAACATGTAGACAAGGCATGCTCTACATCAATAGTCATATATCAATGTGACTATCTCTTCACATCAATAATCATCAATCACATCAATGTGACTATATATCCCCCTTTGACATCAATGGCCAGGGGTCATTCTCCCCTTGGGCTGCTCCCCCTTTGAATATCTCTCCCCCTGTCTGAATGCCTTTGATCTTCCTCTGAATAATCTCTCCCCTTTTGAACAAGGAATCTCACTCTGATGTAATGCTGAAGATATATCACTCATGCTCCCCTTGTGACCATTGCTCCTCCTGGAACTATGCCTCTGTGCTCTTTGACAAATATAGGGCTCTTTCCTCCTAGAATCATGGGAATAAGAATAACTCCCCCTATGGGTATGTCTCCCCTTATCTTCTCTGCAAAATGAACAATATGCTACCACATGATGATCCTTGGACCTGTCCATGCTTCAAACTCATGCCATACCAAACATCATGAAGCAAAAGATATGTCAATGAGTGAATAAATACATCATGTACCAAAATGTGTGCCCACCATACACAACACCCATGTACATTAACCATGTACATCAACACCATACAATGTGCCATGAGATATCATCAATGGAATGTATCAACCATATGCTTCTATCAATATGCTAACCATGTGCATCTACCAACATGCCAAACAAGTGTCATATCACTCATGATATGCTCCTATCATGAACCAAGTGCCATAATCATGTATCTCAATCAATCAAGTGTCTCAACTATAACATCCAGTGTATCATGTACCAATGCTAATCAAGTAATACCAATGGTGTACTTTTAGCTAAGTATGTATCATCCAAACATATACCATCTATGAGTGTACCAAACCTGTACATCAACATGTATCACAACTTGTACTAAGAAAGTACATCAACCATGCACTAATATCACAACATGGTGAATCCTCATACATGTACTTATGCCAAGTCCTCCATAAAACAAGTGCCAATCAAACTGCTAGTTGGTGCCTCTACCAATTTACTAGAAGTGTACCAATCATGCATCAACTATAGATCAAACTCATCAATGATGTACAACATGATCACCTCATCAACTCACCAACTACATGTCCCAATATGTAGTCCAACCATATGCCAAAGGCATGCACCAAGATATCCAACAAATATGCTTCCAATAATTCATCATAAGATATATCAATGAAACTCAAATATGTACTAGCCATGTACCTCAACAGATCAGCCTCAATCCTCCATTCACAACAGAAAATACTAAGCATCCAATAATACATGTACTAGTAGTGTGCTTCAATATATCAATGACATCTCTAGCTAGCATCATCAAGATATATCACATAACCAAGGTGCCATAACTTCACTGTCATAACCATCATTGTTCTTCAACAATTAATGCCTCAATCCATACTCATGGGTTAGTGCCACCCATCCAAGATAGTCTTTCATTTTATATCATCATGTTACATAATCCAATATGTAAACATGAAAACCTGCAACAAACAATGTCATAACCTGCAACAAACTATGTCAGACCCTGCATCACATAGTTATACCCTCACATCAAGTTGCAACCCATTTGCATAGCCCTTTTCCCTAGGCTTTACCACATATACGTGGCATGCTGCACAGACAGCTTGCGCATGTACGCGACCTATTCAAGGCCAGCCTGCGTATGTACGCGACTGTCACCACTGTGACCCGTGTATGCTTATGTAGATGTCTCACTTGAGCCTCCCTTAAGGCTTCCATTCTTCTCTGGTTGTTCAGTCTTCTTCACCCACTTCTGAAGGTGTCTCTGCTTCTCAGAACTTGAGCTCTGAGCTTCCATCTTTTCAAATATGTCTCCCTTCCTTACTTCATTCCTTCTTCTAGTCATGCTATATGAAGTCCTCATCATGGACCTTCTTCTTGTGTTCCAACAATCCTAGGATTTGTGGCCAAATCCACTACAACTATAACATCTCATGCTGTGACAATGAACAACAATGTGTCCTACTTGATCACATCTCCAACACCTTATGGTGTTATGAAATCTTCCATTATTTTTCCTTGCATAAGATCTGGATTCCAAGGCTTTGTGACCATATTCATTACATGAATAACATTGACCATGAAAAATACTTTCATACCTTTGCTTTGGTGTCCATCTTCTTTGAGGCATAAGGAGGGATTCTTGATGTCTTCCTTGCTTTGTTCTTTTGAAATTTTCTTTGCCTTGTGTAGATGGTTGATATTCAACATTGTCTTCATCCTTTGAGAATGAGGGACTTACCTCATGCTTCTTTGAGGTGTCTGCTTCAACATGTGTAGCTTCTCCCTTGTATCCAAGACCTGATTTATCATTTGGTGATCTTTGACTTTCCAAGATCTCATTCAAGATTTGTGAGCTATTCAAGAATTTGTTTGAATTCTCTACTTTCTTTCTAAGATCAACAACTTCAGCTTCTAACTTATGACATGATTCTTCCTTTTCATCTATTTGATCCCTCAATAGTTCCTCTACCCTTTTGTCTTCTTCAATTTGGGTCTTGAGATGGACAATAATTTCAAAACTTTTGCTAATCTCATCATCTACCTTCTTTTCTTCTTTTTCATTCTTTAGTTCTGTGATCTCTTCTTCCTTTCCATCTAATTGAGTCTTATTACTCTCTTCTTGTTCTTTGAGCATTTTCTTTAACTTCAAGATGTGCTTTTGATTCTTCTTAAGAAACCTTTTATTGTTATCCAAAAGATAGCTATAGTCTATATAATAATGTTCATTATTATATTCATATAGATCTCTTTCAAATTTCTCTTTAAGCTCCAATAGTTTTTCTTCTACTTCTTCCATGGGATAACAACCATTTGATTTTATCCAAACTTCTAGATTTTCTTCTTCACTAGTAGAGAAAAATTCAACATCATCACATTTTGAATTATTACAATCAAGGGTTTGTGGAGATTCTTTACCTTCATTTGAAATGTCTTCAAGATATTCCTCTTTGCCAACATCATCACATGATTCTTTGCCTTCATTTGAAATGTCTTCAAGATCTTCCTTTTTTCCAACATTATCACATTTAGAAATAATGCAATTGAGAGTTTTTGGAGATTCATCACCTTCATTCTTCTTGATGGAGTTGTCTTCAAGGTCTTCCTTTTTGATTTGATATGTATCCTCTAGCTTTATCCATAGATCCTTGGAGGAAGTGCATTGTCCCATGCTCTCTTTGATAGGGCTTGAAAGTCCACTAAGAATGGTCTTGAGAGCCAATGCATCATTCTTCTTTCCTTCCCTTTGAGTTGCAAACTTTGACTTGTTTTTCAAAGAAACTGATCCACCAATGGCTTCCTTCCAAATACAAAATCCTATTTCCTTTATATGTACTCTCATCTCTATTCTCCAAGTAGAATAGTTTTCCTCCTCAAGGATTGGAACTTCATCATCCATTTGTGTGTCTATGGATCTCCTTCAAGCTTTCTAAGGATTATAGTGAAGGCCTACTCTCGTACCAATTGTTGGACACACCGACTACATTGATAGGGGGGGGTGAACAGTGTAGGGATATTTTTCCCAAAACTTCCCCTTCACAAACTTCTTAGTTAGCAATCACTATTTACTCATTACTTAATATTGTCATTCATAACTAGTCAAATGTAAATATACATTAGCAACATATAACAACAACATATATCATCAACAAGTCATCATCACAAGGAACACAAGATGTATGTACAATTTTATTTTTATTATGGACTTCAATCCTTGGGTTATCAGCAAAAACTGAATAGAGTACAACTCTACAAGAGCACCAGCTCTATAATGCAAGACTCATCTTACAAACTCAGTACCAACTGAGATGAGGCAACAATTCTCAACAGATGTCAATCTGCTAATAGGTACGCGAGCTATCGGTAGTTCAACATGCATATGTACACGCCCTACTAGTAATGTAGCCCGTGTATGTACGCGCTCTGGCTCACTGCAACCTGCATATGTTTTCAGAAACTAGGGTTTCTGAAAATTAATCTTTTTGTCCCTTCAGACTCTTTTTCTTCTGTCACATCCACTTATGATCTTGTCACTGTACTATCTAAACCATAACCGATATCAACACATCTATGTTCTTCTACAACAAACTCATGCTCCTAAACCATACAATATGAATGCTACTCATCATGTACAAACAACCGGTATACTATAGCAATCATATCAGTACTGAATCATAAGAGTGCTTTTCACTCCATCAACCAACACAAACCACATTACAACAAACGTACCAAGAATTCCTTAAGCATTCACTACACAAAAAGCAAGAGTATCCATCAAGACAACAATGTAACCATACCAGAGTTTCTATGGTAGATATGAGCCCATAGAATGCAGATCTGGAACCTGCTTTAGTCTCCAAGAGACTTTCATCAACTCAATCACAAGTCTTCATGACTTCACTCACTGTACGCTCCCTGTCTTCGTACAACCTGTGTATGTATGCACCCTAGCTCACTGTAGCCTGTGTATACTTGAGAACCTAGGGTTTCTGAGCTTTCGAGACTTTTTTTGTCATGATCTCATACTTGCCGAAACTTTAATGCGTCCATGAGATCCTCTAGATCTCTTCTCTCTCAGAATTGATCTTCAACACATGATCAAGGATGCATAAGAGATCTCACAAAATATACGTAAGAGGTACATTCACAAGAGACCCTTGCCTCTTATTTATACTCTCCAAGTAGCTATCTTCTAGGTCACTTAACCCACTTCTAGGTTACTTAACCTATTTTCCTCTTTTTAGGGTTAACCACTTTCCATAAATAGAAAGTTCTCCATTAATTTATCATTTAAATATTTCTTCTTGACTTTGTCACCTCACTTTATTATTTAAACAATCTTCTTTGATTTTTTCACTTCACTTTATTATTTAAATAATGATTTCTTCTTTTCAATCACTTTGACTTCTTTGACCTCTCGAGGCTTCAAGCCAACATATGAGGGTCCTTCATCTTCGTAGGGCCATAACTCTCAAACTATGAGAAGTTATGTGACATTCCACATACCACCGAAAATGGCATGACAAACACTATCCATCTAGGATAGTTTCACCAACAAATTCACCGATCTTCATCTCATTATTCCACATATAAGCATGGGTTCTCCAATGATACTTCTAGGACAAATCAACCGTAAAGCTTCTTCCTGTGAGAGATTTCACCATAAGGGGACCACTTTGGAGTTCATTCATTTGTACTCCTTATCAACCATGATAAGACAATAATGACTCATCTTTACATCAAACCAACTATGCATCATATCAATGACTATGATTCCACTTGTCATCTATCCATTAAGGACATACATCAATCAATCAATCTTTTGGGATCAATCAATCACTTGGCATCAATCAATCACTTGACATCAATATTTGGACTCAATGACAACATGATCCAACACAAATTGTTGTTTGCAATTTACAACCATCTAAAAGGACTGGGCTGTATCTTTTAAACTCATGTTTCACTCTTATTTTTTCACCTTTTCACTTGTGGCATCCACTTGTCTATTCTCCAGGACCCCAGTTTACCCCGGGAACCCATTTTGTTCCATTTTCCAAGGCTTTAAGGGAACGAACAAATCACTTTTTGATTTATTTAGTTTGTTGTCCTAAAAATCAACGAACTTATTTTCATCCCATTGTCCATAATTTTCACCCCCAGATCATTTTGGCCATCCAGGAAGCCAAGGGAGGACAACACCCAGGGTGGGTGGTCCTAAGGAATACTTCTCATAAGCCTTTCACCTCTCATTTTCCCCCTTCATTACCACCTCAGGTGAAGGACCATTTGAGGTGTGGGTAGTCTCTGCTTCGTGCCGAGCTATCAAAGAGGTTGTAACCGACTTCACAACCAGATAAGTTGGATCTGCCCCAACGAACAGATTTTTCTTATAACAACTTGAACCTATCATGTTTAGTCTAATATAAACAATATGGCTATACACATTATTTGTTGATAGTGTTCTTTTCCAAAAGGTTAGGATATGTGTAAATGTGTTGAACTTGCACATAATAGATCTAGCTAGCAAATGACATACACAATTTGAAGATAAAATATGAGAAAATATATGCAGGAGAGAAAGAATGGAAGAATTCTCATTAACAAATTGACTGAATGATAATTTACACATGATATACTTTGCATAAATCAACTAATGCACACTAGAGGATATGCTAATGCACCATGATGGTGGTCTAGAGTTATCTAGACACACACCAATAGTTACAGGAGTAAATTGCCACCTAGTCTAGTCTCTCAGGCAGTTACGAGAGTGAATTGCCACCTAGTTTGAGTTAACTAGTCTTTCAGTCTTCAGTTAACTGACTGAAATAGAGTCAAGTGAGGAGGAGATCAAGGAATAATGAGTAATGAGCTAGTCTGGTGATAATCCCAAGGAAAATTTTCATTGGTTGGTGATGATCCCAATGCTACATGGTGATGATCCCAATATAACATCTAGGCTCCACTCAGCTGATCAAACTGAAGTGTGAACTGAAGAGAATATTCTCCTTAAACTATAGGAGATTGAATAATGACTAATAATCATAGGGAAAACCTTAGGAATAATAAATCCTAGGTGCATGTGAAGTATCTCCAACACCCCTCTTGAACATCACTATGGTGAAAATAAAGAATGGGTCCCAACAACGAGGCCATGTTAGGTACCCAAATAAAAAAGATACACTAAAATAAATGAGGAAAGAGGGAAAACCTCATGGGAAACCCACCCCATCAAAGTACAATGTATGTAAAAATAAGAACTGACAGTTGCTAGGAATAATGGCCGAAGTGTCCTCAGACACACAATTTTATTAATAAGAAAAGAAATTACATAATAAACTTTGCAAGAGTTTACACCCGAACAACTCAATACTCTTGCAAAGAGCTATATATAAGCTAAATGTCCTAACAAACTCAA
>ML795616.1:171079-191900 GCA_009831015.1 Picea engelmannii
ATCTTTTACAACAATAATGTATTTCTAAAAGTCTACATTTATTAATCAAATATTCTAGATTATTAATTTAATATTCTAAATTAATAATCATTTTATTCTAACTTTATAAACTATGATAATTGTATTTTGGATTATCTAACAAGGAAACTGTTTCCTTCACTCCAATATGACTGTGTAGAGAATGGAACTTTTGCTCAGTGAAGGTCTTGGTGAAGATGTCGACAGTATTTTCTGTTGAAGGAAAAAATTGTAGGTCGATGATCCCCTCGTGTACTAAGTCCCAAATGTGGTGCATGTGGATCTCAATGTGCTTCATCCGCTGCCTTTAAACTCGATCTCTGCAGAACTTAAAAGTGCTATGGTGGTCACACCAGATGAAGATTGATTGATGAAAATGAATGCCCAACTTAGTGAGAAAATGTTGTAGCCTCATATCCTGAATGGTTATGTTAACTACCCCTTTGTACTCTGTCTCAACTGAAGATAGATCAATAACAACCTAGTTCTTGCTCAACCAATAAATAGGCCTGGAACCAAGACTGAGTGAGTAACCAGATGTGAACTTGTGATCAATGCTATTTCCAACCCAGTCAGAATGTTAGGGTCCTAACTCGCACATAGGTAGATCAATATATTCGGATGTAATAAAGGTCAATATTAATAAGGCCTTTCAATAAAATAGAATAAGGCGGATGTAAGAAGACCTAATAGAAGCCTCCGCTTCTAGAAGGATCTTCCTCTAGATGCTTCTCTTGACAGACATATTTAGTATAAATAAGGGTTGAGGGTATGAAAACCCTAGCTTGGAGATTACTGTAATAGAGCGCTTCTCGATTGGAGGTTTCCCCCTCGAAGAGGTCTGTGAACATTGCTTTCTGAATCAAAGTGCTATTTCTGTTGTTGTTCTTATATTATTTATGTGTTATTGTGGAGATTATGCTGGATATATTACTGTTATTCTGCCATTTCTAGAAATTTATTTCTATTCTGCATATTTATTATATATGGTATCTTGCATAGAATCAGTGAACCCGATGAGGTCCAATGTAGAGTCTACTTCATAGTGAATCCCAAAGGTGATGGTGCTCTGTACGTATCGAAGGATACATTTTGCAGCTTTCCAATGTAGCTCATGCAACTCCTGCATGAACCTGGAGACTGCTCCAACTGCATAAGAGAGGTATGGTCTGTACTGTGTGAGATACAACAAGCTCCCCACTAGATGCCTGTACAATGTACTGTCCACCAGTGGAGTGTCCCCTCCATCCTCAATTCTGACTCCTGATAGGAAAGGAGTTGGGGCAGACTTGTAGTCTGTCATGTCAAATCTCTCAAGGAGATCTCATGCATACTTGGCCTAAGAAATTTTGATGCATAATGCATCTTGACTAATCTCGAGACCAAGGAAGAAATGTAATGAACCCATGTATGTCATCAAGAATCGGTCTTGCAGAATCCTGTTGACTGCAACAATCGCTGAATTGGAGCAACCGATGATCAACAAATCATCAACATACAGAACTAGGAGTAGAAGTGAATCAACCGTCCTCAACATGTAAACATTCATGTATTTCTTACAATGTACAAAGTTCTGTGACAACAGGTAGAAGTCCATATTGGCATACCATTCCCTCAGGGCTTGCTTGAGGCCATAAATAGACTTCTTCAGTCGACAAACCAAAGATCAATCCTACATGAAGCCTTGGGGTTGCTCCATGTAGATCTCCTAAGAGATATATTCATGAAGAAATTCATTCTTCACGTCCATCTGATGGACTTCCCATCCCTTAGCTACCGCAATGGCAAGTGCCAAACATATGGAATCCATCCTTGCCACTGGAGCGAAGGTCTTGTCATAGTCAATTCCATGCACCTGCTGAAAGCCTTTGGAAACTAGCCTGGCTTTGTATTTGCTAGCCTATCCATATAATGCACTCTTGGTCCTGTAGACCCATCTGCACCTAACAAGTTTCCTTCCTGTAGAGAGGGGAACCAGATCCAAAGTCTGGTTCTCGAGGAGGGAGTTGTACTCCTCCTGCATGGTGGATTCCCAAAAAGGATTCCTAGCAGCCTCGCCATAGGATCGTGGATCTGAAGACTGAACCAAGAAAACATGTCTGGGTGGAATCAGTTCAAAGGTAGTGAGTGCAAGAGGAGGCTCCTTGAAATCAGATCGAGTCCTCCTGGTATTAGCTGGATCCCCAACAAGATATCCTGCATCTTGAAGAGTAGTATTGGCCCACTTGGGCCTCGACTCTGGCTCTGCATATGCATCTACATGCACTAAATTTGCATATGATTGCACTGACTATGTATCTGAATCATCTGAATCCTCTGAAGAAGATTCAACATGTGCATGCTCATCATCTTTGACATGTGGAAGAACAAAAATGTTTGCATGCAGCTACTGAGGTACATACAAGACACTTTCCTCGAATTGGACACTACGCTCAATGATGAGCCGGTCCGTGGAGAGATCAATGAATCTGTATCCCTTCACACACTAGGGTATTCAACAAAAATACACTTTGTACTCTATGGATCAAGTTCCTTCCTCTTCTTAGAGGGAATCCTATCCCATGCACAAGAATCAAATATATGAAAGTGGGTCACTTCTGGTTTGAGGTCGCTCCAAGCCTCGAAGGGGGTTTTATCCTTGAAAGATATATGGGGAGGTATGTTTTGGATGTAGGTTGCACAATTAAGTGATTCATCCCATAATATTTGTGCAAGTGACTTTGCATGCAACATGCACAGTGCCATCTCTTTCAAGGATATTTTTTTCCGCTTAGCCACTCTGTTTTGCTGCGAAGTATAAGGAACCGTGTGCTACAACTGAATCTCAGCCTCAAGAAAAAGATTTTGTATCTCATGGTTGACATAATCCACTCCATTATCTATTCAGAGGACTTTAATCTTCTTTCCTGACTGTGTCTCAACAAGGGATTCTAAATCTTTGAGGTGTTGAAAGATCTTAGATTTTTGCCTGAGAAAGAAAGTCCATGTGAAGCATGAGAAATCATCAACAAAAATGAGCACATACCTTGCTTTACTGATTGATGGATGCAGAAAAGAGCCCATGAGGTCACTATGGATTCAATCTGAAGGAAATGAAGCCTTTTGAGTCTGTCCTTTGTCAAATTTCTCTTGAGGGTGTTTTCCAAGAACACATCCCTCACAAATTTCTTTGGAGAAGTGGATGTCAGGTAGACCTTCAACTGTTCCCTGCTTGCTAACCTGTTGCATATATCTGAAAGTTAAATGCCCAAACCTTTAGTGCCATATCCTAATGCTTTCATCATCATGGGTAAGTAGTAATGCAGAATCCGGTTCGATAAATTTAGAAAATGTGTAGAGTCTAGATTGATGATTTACCTCACCAGTAGAAACCTTGGAATTGGTTTGCATGTCATAAATATCCACAACATCAGGTGTGAATTCTACACTCTTCATGGTGCCAGAGTTTGTCATATGATACATAGAGAGAAGATTGACGGAGAGTTTGGGAACATGTAGCACATTCTCAAAGCTTTCATTTGTGAGTTTATTTCTCCCTTTGTCAGTGACCGCGACTTGAGAGTTGTCCCCCATTAGAATTCTTGGGTATGTGTTATACTCTTTGCATGTGTGTGTGTGTGGGCACGTCAGATTCAACAACTGCATCTGACAATTCCAACTTCCATCACTTTTTGTGTCATTTGCGTCGAGCGCTTTCCTGGGGGGTCCTAGGGGGGGGGGCAGGTTCCCCCCCTGGTTACGTGTAGCATTCGGGCCAACGCCCCAATTGTTTTTTTGGCGGTTTTGATATTTTAGCGGATTTTTCTATTTTTAGCAGTTTCCTAAATTAATCCTAGATTAAGGGATTAGGGTTTTGGTAGCTACATAATACCTAAAATATCGTATGGTGAATGGTGAAATTAATACAATGAAGAGTTGAAAGGGGTGGCACCAAGGAACGTTGGTTTTCTCCCGGTTAAGGGTTTCCAACGTAAATCTCTATCTACTATGTGTATGAGCCATTGATTAATTTTTGTTTTTCTTAAGAATATGTATGCATTGCTTTACTTCACATGTTTAAAACTTACAAGAATAGGAGGACCTTTGCATGCATTCAATGAAGAATAAACTTCTTTTTTGGCTGCGATGTGGTGTGATGCCCCTGAATCTACGATCCAAGAATTGGGAGAGGATTGATGGCAATCAAAGCATGGATAGAATTGCCTTTCTTGGGATTCTAATCTTCTAGCTTCTTCTTCTTGTCCCTCTCGGGGATTCGATCTCTAAGGTTGTTTTCTTGAAGTATTTGGACCATTTTATCTATCTGTTTCTACATACATGTGGATTTTGGATGGAATCCTTTATGGCAGTAAGTGCATTTCTCCTATTTTCTTCCCTTTCCACATTTGGATTCAGAGGCATCATTGAAGGATTTTGAGTACCCTTCCTTATTTGGATTTTAATGTGCTTTCCTTTTGTCTTTTTCTTTAGATTTCTTATTTTTATGACCTCTACCATCATGCACAGTAAGTGCATGTGCCTTTGGGCCTTTAATTTTCCCATGTTGATAATCTTGTTCTGCTCTTATGTCAGAGATTCAATGAATACCTCAAAAGAGGGCATCTTCTAGGTGGCTCCAAAGGTGAGACAAACTAAATGAAATGTGGATAAAAACATTGATTATTCTAGATCAATTTTGGAGATAATGGTGAGAACCATTTGTTTCTCCTGCTTAGATTTATCAACCCTGCAAGCCTTGAGTTGCGACAACAAATCCTTATATTTGGTAAAGAAATATTGGAGATTTTTGAAGGTTTTTGGATCCAATATGAGCAATTCCACCTTAAGCATGTGTCCCCTCATATAGTCCCATTTTCCAAAAATCCCTTCCATGGTGGTCCAACTTCATTGGGGGTTTTACAAGAGGATATGTGAAAGAGGAGTTCATGAAAAATGAGATTGCAAATAGTTCCAAACGCTTCATCCATTCGATTCAGATACTTGGATTTTTCTATGGATGATGTGGGTTCAGTCTCCGTTTCCATGCTTAACTTGTATAATCCTCTTCCTTGAAGATGCACTATCATCTTCTCCTTCCATGCAAATAAATTGTACGGTGTAAGAATTAATTCTTTTGGAAATTCCAGGTTTTTGTTGTCTTCAATCTTCGATACCTACAAAAATAATATGGTATGTCTTTTTCCTAGCAATTTGTCGTCTTTGATACCATGTAAATTTGTTGAAACTACACATAATAGATCTATCTAGCAAATGACATACACAGTTTGCAGAGAAAACATGAGAAAAGGGAAGCATGAGAGAAAGAATGGAAGAATTCTCATTAACAAATTGAATGAATGATAATTTACACATGATATACTATGCATAACTCAACTAATGCACATTGGAGGAGAAGCCAATGCACCATAGTGGTGGTTTAGAGTGGTCTGGACACACACCAACATTTATGGGAGTAAACTTCCACCTAGTCTAGTCTCTCACTCAATTATGGGAGTGAACTTTCACCTAGTCCGAGTTAACTAGTCTCTTAGTCTTCAGTTAATTGACTAAAACAATGTGAAGTGGGGAGGATACTAGGGAACCATTGGTAATGTGGTAGTCTGGTGATAATCCTAAGGAAAATTCACATTAGATGGTGATGATCCCAATGTAGCATCTAGACTCCACTCAACTGATCAAACTGAAGTGTGAACTGGAGAGAATATTCTCCCTAAACTATAGTAGAATGAATAATGACTAATAATCATAGGGAAAACCTTAGGAAAAATAAATCCTAGGTGTGTGTGAAGTATCTCCAACTATATGATTATAACTTGAAATGTTAAAACACTATGACCATTTTGGATGCATTGTGTGCCTCTGTTGGCCATGACATCCCTTTAAAATTCTGATCAGTATAGATAATATTGTCTAAAAGTTGCATGCTTCTTGAGAAAGCTTATACTTTGGTCATTTAATTATTTTGGTTTATGTTTTAGAATAAACCCAAGACATTCATAACCTTTGGTAGCTAACAAAGATATTGGTTAAATTTGTCAAGTCTAATAATGTAAGTTCAAACTATTGAATATAAATGATGTGCATGTTTGGAAAATATTTCATGGAAGGATTTACATGCAGATTTAAAGTTCATTTGTCTTTCATATAAAAGGGCATCCCCCCCATTTTATACTACTTTCTAGAAGTTATTCCCGAATATCCAAAAACATTTTTCATTTAAAAATTCATGAAATAACTCCCCATGTTAATGTGATTGATTATAATAGACTTTGTAAGTGCACTTGTCAAAAATACAGTTTTTCATGACATTGTTGCAATCAACAGGATAATGTATGAGAAAATTATTATTTTTGGAGACATTCCTTGTAGATATGGTGTGCTAAACGAAATGCCTAGGCAGATTTTGAATGTTGAAAATAGTTTACAAAGTATGCTGATAAACGAAAAGGATGAGTTTTGAATATAATTGATTGAAAGGGATCGTGAACATGTATATTATCATGCATTCCTGTCATCTATAACATTTTTCATAAATTATAAATCCCTTTTGTTACTCCTTCCTCATTAATGATTCCATTTACATTCATTTCCCATGCTCAAGGAGATTAGTGACTGATCATACAGAGGGATTTGATTAGGAATGCATACTTTGAATGTTATGGACAACAAGTAAAGAAAAAGGAAACTTATGATGTTCTTCCCTATTTTCCTTATTTTCTTTCATCTTCCCTTGGGATGCTTGATTGCTTGGTTAGTTCAGAGCCATTGTTAAATTATTTTGAAGGAAAAATAGTATATGATGTTTAATATACTGTAAATATTTACTAATTGGGTCATTGATGCAATATATATGAGTTTCTTCAGTCATGACAACAATCGTTTTGGTAACAGGGGAAACAAATGAAACATAGGTAGAATGCCCCATGCATTTGGGAAAAGAGGAAAAAACAAAAGAATGAGGTTCTCCATCCATTTTGATGCCAATTTGGAGGAATTCAATCAACTGGTTCAAACCGGCTAATTGAACCTTGTTGGTTACCTTGCTTTCCAACTTCCTCAAGCACCTATTATGCCTCCTTTACAACCACACTCAAGCATAGTTGACTTTTAGGAGCCACCCCATATGCCACCAAGCCTCATCCAGGCAATGATGGCTGGGAAAATGTACCGACTAATCCTCCTTCTGGTATAGTCTTGTGGTCCACTATGTCATTACCGCCTTCAGGCCCTCCTCCTTTGCAGCCTGTACATCATGTTGCTTTTGTTGCCTCACATACACACTCTATCCAAATTACAAAAAATTATAAAGATTTAGCCATTGAACCTCATCTAGATAAAGGAAAAATTCCTGCCATTTATGTTAGTTCTGATTCATTCAAGACTTCTTCCTACACGATCAAGTCCATTCTTTCCAAACTTAAGGATGATGTAATAAAAATAAAATTTATTATGATTTACACCCTGAAATTTCAAAAGTGGAGGAAAATAAATATGTTGATGCAGATTTACTTAAACATGGGGAAGTATTGTTAGAAGGAAGTAGACAAAGAGAGTCTACTTCAAATATAAAACAATATTTCTGACTTTATTTTTATATGATGATACTTTCAATTTGACATACGAGGCATACTTTTTTAGACAACATACATGATATTATTTTTTGAAATTTTTCATATAATGCCTTTACGGTGTTTTGGGAGATACAAGTGTTTTTTTTTTATGATGTGACATGATTACATTGATTGTTTTTTAGATTTATTTTGATGCTGACATGTTCATGATATATGAGTAAAATGCAGAGAAACAAGGGAATGTTGAAAATAAAAGAGATAAATATATATAGGGGCCCCACCTATTAATTATTACCTATTATTGTTTACCCTTATTATTAATAAAGTTATCCTATCTTAGCTAAAGTTATTTAACATTAGTAACAAAAGGTAGTTGAACCACTTGAACTACTTTTTGAAGAATACAAGGAAGAGAGAAAGGACAAAGATGGACATGAGAAAATAGAGAGATATACTTCTGATAAGTTTTGCTCTTGCCTCAAGTGAGAATAACTATTCATTCATTTATTTCTGAGTTTCTTTAGAGCTTAGTTATCTTGTTGATAGCATGGTTACTCTAAAGGTGGAAAAAGAAAGGACTGAGAAACACAGATTTTGACATGCTTCAAAAGGTCATTCATTCACATTGATAGTATGTTTAGTCTTAGTTAGAATCTTTGAATTCAATTTCAATGTTGATTAATTCTATTTTGCATAGTCAAGACTATGATGCGCTTGTAGATTGGATTGATCTAATTTATTTTCAGTCTTGGTATTTTTCTTTGAGACACAAGTTGTCTGTGAATGATTTAAAATTACATATTAGATTTCTAAATCTAATTCTGGTCCAAACCCTTGTAGGGGTTTGTAAAGAGAATCTTGGTTGTGACTCATAAAAGATATTAATAAAATCATTTTCTGATTTCTTCTCAATTTGAGACCAGTTGTGTACTAAACTTTCAGATGTATGTTATCTTGTATTTCTTTATTCAACTGTTATAGAATTCATTTACAAACACCTTTTCTATTTTTTAATTTTACTTTACATCAAAGCATACATATTTATAATAACATCAGACCCAAGAACTTATTTCTTGAGGGATAATAGATATTTTTGAACAGGTTGTAAGCCTAGGGAGATAATCCTTCCTATATCACCTAGCCTAATGAGATTCAAAAATTCTTGAGTGAGGATATAACCATTACTCGCCTCGACAGATTCTACCAGTGGTCATAACAAGAAAAATATTTGGGTTTAGAAGTCCAAGGTTTCAACAATGAATGGTTCACGAGGTTAGAATTTGGCCCTACTAGACATGAAAGAAAACCACTCCTTGGCACCAAATACTACACCAGAAGACGTATCAAAGGAAGTTTCGAATCCTCATGCTATGCCTCTTAGTAATATTTCTCTCAGTTCTTCAGACGCTTCCTTTTCTCTTATCCCTTCATCACAATTAGTTGAAGTCAAGGATGTGATCACTCTCTCCTCAAAGGTCAATCTATTGGTAGAATCTACTCAAAAATGTATCTCCCCTACTTGTTCCTCCCTATATGGGGCTCCAAAACCCTTGTCACGTGCAAATCCAAAAATAATAGTTGTAGCAGAAGGGTTGGAGCATGACCTTCCCTCTTTGTCTGAGGGTGGAGGAGTATCATCCATAAATGGTTACGCTCTAAGGTCTTGGAAAAGGATAAAATGAGAGTCTTCAGTGATAGGAGGCTTAGACCTTAATCCCTTTCAACCCAACCTAGTAGGAAGGAAATCCCACTTGTCAAAGGCACATCAAAAGGTTGTGCAAGATATCAAGAAAGGTAAACCATCAAGAATTGTTAGGGCCCTTGGTGCAGGGAAATAACTCAAAGGGTTCCCTCATGATAGTCCTCTCTTTCAACATGAGAGGGGTAGGGGGTGCCTGTAAAATGATATCCATTAAAAGGATCATTCAGAGCCACAAGATGAATACTATCTTAATGCAAGAAACAATGGTGGAAGTAGTTCATGCTAGACCAGTCTTTGAATCATGGATAAAAAACTGGTCTTTTTGTTCATTGGATGTAGATGGAAAGTTGGGAGCACTACTTACTAGACGAAACCTATCTTTTAAAGAACATTTCAAGTCTATGGTAAACTATGTCATAGTAGTCCAGTTGGAAGCAGTAAATTTAGTAATTATAATAACAATGTTGAATATACTTGGGTTGTACGTAGAACACATCCCTTTCTGGGAAATAATTTTAGATTCTAAGGATTTAGAAGATCCGTTCACTCTCATTGGAGGAGATTTAAATATCACCATGTCCTCAAGAGAGGTTTTGGGGGGAAACAAAGGACCAAACTCTCAAATCTATTTATTTACGTTGTTTTTTGAAAAACAAATATTACTGGATGTGGAACCAACAAAGCTAGTACTAACATGATGAAATTTTGACGTCGATGAGGCAAAAATTTCTAAAAGGTTGGAATGATTCCCGGTGTCAGAATATTTTATGGACAATTCATTTATTATAAAGTCCCGGGTCTCCTCAGGAGGAATTTCTGACCATCCTTCATTTCTTTTCCAAATGGCCTCTGAGGAGGAGAATCCTCCCTCCCCCTTTAAAATCAATCACACATAGCTTCTAGAAAAAGATTATAGGAATTTGGTCAAGGAGACCTGTGTGTGATTTTCTTCCAAATCCTCTTTCTCATTTATGAGACAGGTGGTAGACAACATTGATCGTATTAAAGCGCTCATGAAACATTGGTACAAATCCTACACAGAGAAGACTCAAACTACGTTGAAATAATCAAAGGTGGAGATCGAAAGATTGTATTCATACATTGCCATGAGCACACTCTCAACAATTGAATTATTACATCTATTTACCTTGGAACGCCTTAGGAACTCCATAATGGATAAGGAAGACACCTCCTAGCACCTAAAGAGCCACACCATTTGGATAAAGGAGGGGGAATAATAATTCAAAATTCTTCCACCAGTACACAAATCACCAAAAAAATATAAACTCAATTTGGGAGATCAAAAATCCAAGTGGATATAGGTTTCACACATTCAAATATATGGCCAAGGAAGTTGTTCGTCACTTCCAATCTCTATTCATGGAAAAGAGCAGGTGCCCGATCTAGGAAATCCTCGAAGTTATCTCCAAAAAACTAAATGTGTTCTCTAATGAAATGAACCAGGAACTGGAGGAGATGGTTATGGAGCCTGAAGTCTTAGTGTCATTAACCTCCATGAAAAGGTAAGAGTCCTGGCCCCGATGGTATCACTATAGAATTATTTAGTGGTTTCTATGATTTGATAAACTAAGATTTGATGATGGTGGTTAGAGAGTCCCAAAGTTTAGGGAAGATGTTGGGTTCACTGAACTCCACCTTTATTACTCTTATCCCTAAAAAACAAGACAAAGTAACATTTGATGATTATCGACCCATTGTGTATTACAATGTAATCTCCAAGGTAGTGACAAATATTATCTCTCAAAGACTTAAACCAATTCTGATCGAATTCATCATTGAAAAACAGTTTGGTTTCTTGCAACGAAGGAAAATACAAGATGCAGTGTCGATAGTGTAGAAAGCATTACACTCAATTAAGTTGTCAAAACAACATGCAACCATCCTTAATATGGACCTTTCTAAATCCTACGACCGTGTAAATTGGATCTTTTTGTAGTCAATACCGTTAAACATGGGAATCTACTGCTGATTTGATTATGGGATGTGTTGAATCCGTTTCCTTCGCAGTGCTCATAAGAAATTCCCCATCAAGGTTTTTTCAGGCCTCTAGGGGCTCAAAAAAGGGTTCCCTCTATCCCCATTCCTTTTCATCATCATAGTTGATGCTCTGATTAGGCTGATCCATGAAGTTATATCAAAGGGAGATCTCATGAGTGTTAATATATTTGACCAAGTGTTTATCACACACTTGCTCTTCATGGATGATGTGCTTTCTTTCTCTTAGGGGACACTGTGAGAATTCTCATCGTTAAAAGGCGTTCTAGACTTATATTGCAAATCTACAGGCATGGAAATTAACAGCGAAAAATATTGTCTCATCTCATGCAGTTTTCCAGACACTACTCTTAGACAATTATGTAGTCTTCTCCCTTTCCCACAAAAGGAGTGGGACACAAGGTTTGAATATCTAGGTTTCTTTTTGAAACCAAATGGATATAAGCATGTCAATTGGTGGTGGTTGTATAATAAAGTAGAATAGTGCATTGTGCTTTGGGTAAATATGCTTCTCTCAAGAGGGTGTCATTTAACTTTGATAAAATCAACATTAGAAAACATACCTGTGTTCTAGACGTCCATAATGGTGATTCTAAAAAGCATTCTTACAAAAACAAAAAACAAATTCTTTCATTTCTTATGGTCAATATCGATGCCCTCGGGAGGCATTCCCTTTATCAAATGCAGTTATGTGGCATTTACAAAGAATCTAGGAGGGTGGGTATTAAAAAATATCTATCTTTTCACTCTCTCATTAGCAGCTAGAAGCTTATGGAGGCTCACACAAAACTCATCCCTTTGGGGAAAAGTCATGAAATCAAAATATCTATAGGACATGCCTATCGAGGAATGGTACAATCAACCCAGAAAGTCCTCAAGTGGGTCTAATGTGTGGAAAGAATTGGTAGAAAATTTTCCATTGGTGGGATCATGGACTGTATGGAAGATAGGTAATGGGAGAAAAGTAAAAATTGGCCAAAACCCATGGATGGGCATTGATGAGGATTACTGATTCTCCAAAGCTCTTATTCGATCTCTCCATGAGGCTTGCATCTTCTCTCTCAAGGATGAAAAATCCTAGTCCCCTCAGGATAGTGGGAGGTAGGGATGGAAGTATAAAGAGGAGGTGGGATTCGAGGGATCTTTAGCGGCTGAGTGGCACTCCTATGTAGTAAAATTGGTCTCTAATTTCATCAAACTAAAGGAGGAGGAGGAAGATTCTCTATGTTGTTCCAAAAACATGGTTACATGGGTATACACAAGAAAGTTGGGGTATGCAACTATAATGGAAGCTAGATTTTTTGGTGATAAGAAAAGGTAGAAAAACATCCTAAGGAAAATCCATGCACCTTTGAAAAGTAAAATAACTGTGTGGCTAGCACTCACCAACAAAATTTTAGCATGGGAAAATGGTTTAAAGAGAGGATGGATTGGCCCCAGTTGATTCCCTAAGTTATGAAAAGATAATGAGGAATCAAGCACTCATTTGTTTCTTTTTTGTCCTTACTTAGTGTAGGTTATCAATTTTGTTACGTCATAATTCAAGTAGAAGGCAACCTGGGGGCACCATGGTCTAGATGCATGCATGTGGGCATGGTTGGAGGACAAGATAGTAAAATAGGTTGAATTCCTTCATTTTTATATTATAGTCAATGGTATATGGTGGGAACGCAAAGGTAGCATATTCAGAGACATGGAAATTTCCCCAGAGGTCGCGGCCAATCAAATCGTAAATATCTCAAGGAATTCAAGGTAATCATAAAAGGAAAAAAGCAACAGAATACAGTCACACCTGAACGGGACATGGAAATTCCTTGGGATTATTCGATGGCACAAGCCAGGGCTACCCTTCAACTTGCAAGGTATGGGTCATGTTGTTATTTATCCATAATCATTTTATGGACATTCAATACTTTCTTAGCAGAGGCTCTAAGAAAAGAGTCGAATTTATTGCCTTAAGGACCTTACTGATTATCACAATAGAGAAAGGAGTTGAAAAAATGTAGGTAATGGGAGATTCAAATCTCATGATTGATTGGGATCTCAAGAAATCCAAAGTGGAAAATGTTTGTTAAGGGCCATTGTTGTAGGATAATATGGAAACATGTCAATATTTTGATTGGATCTCCTTTAGACACATCTACATAGAGCTCAACATGAAAGATGACAAACTCTCAAAGAAGGCCTTATTACTTCCTACATGTGCCTTTGGTTTTTATGAATTCATCGATGGAAAATATATATAATACATGGAATTTTGTCTCTAATTTCCCTTGATTAGACAACAACATGTAGATTACAAAGTTGTATTATGTGTTTCAGTCTATTTTGGAAAGAATGTAAGAATGTACTGCCTCTTTTTTTTTTAACTGTGGGTAAGGGAGAATTAGTTTTTTGTATAGACATAATGGTTATGGGAAGAAAGTAGATAGGATGTTTTTAAAAAACCATGATCAATCCTTTTAATGGGAAACACAACATGTATATTCACATCTCATGAATACAAGATTTTTTTCTTTGGAAAAAAATCTTTTAACTATTAAAAAAAATGATTTTTTTTCATTAACTTTAAAATAAATGAATAATATACTTTAGAGTAAAATAATTTAATAAAATTTCCCCGTATGGGGTGACAGCTGGAGCAAGCGTGACATCTGGTTTCGATTCAAGTCAAGGTTTAAATGCGGGACGCCATCCATTTAACACTCGCCCTACGGATGCAGGTTAGCCATTATCGCTCTGCAATGGGAGGACTCTTCGAGCGAGCGAGCATTTACGATCTCGGCGAGTGCAATGGTAAATGCGGTCATGAGGATTTGAGATCGGATTATTGGTTTTTTAGTGTTTCGCCCATGGTTCTGCTCTGGTTTTGGAGACGCTGGTGTTGCTCAGAGCTCCTTGTGCCCTGGTACACCATTTCTCTGTGGAAAACTGCTGCTGGTGCATTCGTTCTCAATTGGCTTCAGCCAGTGCGCATTTCTGGGAGAGAGATCTGCAGCATGCCAAGGAAACGGGGTGTGCCACGACGTGGCTCGACTTGGTATGCCCGTAAGGAGCAACGACAACGCAGGGAGCAACTCGAACGCGCTTTGGTCATGGCCACTTCGATGCTGAGACAAAAGGCTCGAGACGAGGAGAAGGCTCTGCTCTCTACCATCGCCGAGAAGGAAACTGGCTGTAGCAATCTGGAAACCGTCAAATTAGAGGACAACGCTGAGCAATTGTACCCCGCATGCATTATCGAGGAGGACCTGACGCTGAAGGACTTGTTGATCATGGATGCGCCGAGCGACAGAGTGAGGTCTGGCAGTGGGGATGGAAATCAAACTTTCAGGGTGGATGCCAAATTTCCTGGTTGTATTGTTGAGGAAGAGGCTCCTTGGCAAAGCATGGAGACAACGTCTGATGCTGGAGGTGCGCAGGTTGACGAGAAGCAAATGGAGGACAGGAGCAGTGGGCAGGTTGACGAGAAGCACAGCGCGACCGTCGATGGTGGTGACACGCATGGTTTTCTCCTCCACGAGGAGCACCTGTCCTTGGTGTTTGAGCTCCGAGGCCACATGGCTGACCTGGAGCATCGTACACTCATTATGGGACAACGCCTAGATGTGTTGTTCGATGCCTATTCTGGTGCTCCAACACGGCGTAAGTGTCCACTTTGTGCGCAGTCCTTCGCCATCCCAGCTGGCTCCATGTGGAAGACCAACGAAGATGACAGGTCACCAATCACCTAGGATTTTCATGTTTTATGGTTTTAGCTTATGTTACTGTTTTATTTTCCCCTAGACTTTAGGCACCTGCCCTGGTTTCCTTCGGGCAAGACAGGTGCCAATAGATTATAGATGTTTTTTCCATGTCTCTATGCTGGTTTCCGGCAGCATTTTGGACGATCTAGACTCTTGACCATGTACACTCTGTTACAGATTTTTGATAATATATCATAGCAGGATCCTTCCTTTTTTACTTAAAAAAAAAAAAAATTTAATAAAATTTATAACATGTACAATAATTATTAAATTTATTATGTTTATAATAAACTTTAAGACATTATTATAAATTTTCAAACTCAAATAATATATATTTTTTATAAAATGTTGTTGATTTTGCTATCTTAATTTTTTTTTTCTTCTAAGGAAAAAAGTCGGTAATTTTATTTCATAAGGAACAAAATTACATGTATAGATGCCAGCATAATTCATAAGGAAATGATGCCAATAAAAAATATGATGCCTCAGGGATCCAAAAATAATACAGAGTAAAAAAGGGATCATTTAGTGTCTTGGTCTGAGGAAGACTATGTTCGATATAGTGTCTATTTATTTTCATCCCCTGAGGGTACAATTCAAAGAGAGAAGTCCGATATGTCTGGACCTTCTGAGGGAAGATCCATATTAGTTGGTACAAACAAATTTTTTTGCTGGAATTTCCATGAGGTGACTAGGGTGGGGTGAGGGGGAGAGGGAGGGCGATGGGGTGGAGGAAGGAGCAGGGGTGAGAAGGGACGGTTGGGCATGGAGGGAGGGGTATGAGAGGGGGGATGAGGGGTTCAGGGAGGCTAGAGAGCCTAATGAGGAAGTCCTAGTCAGTGGTCAAGTGGTTAGAGGAAGAGGGAAGTGGGAGAGTGCCATCCAGAAAAGAATTAGAAGAAGGAGATGAGGAATGAATAGAAAGGGATTTTGACTTACCTAAATAGATGCCTTCACCTACTCTAAAAGGGGGAAAATGTTGATTTCTTAGCTAGAGCCTCCCTTTCCACTCTGTTCCACTTGTGCTGCTTGAGTAGAGGGAGTGACCTGAGCTAAGGGGGAAGGCGCTAACTTAGATGGGATGACTTGTGAGAAGAGTTTCAATTTCTTTACCCGAAGTTTTTTCCACTAAGATTTTCCACAATATTTGTACAAGTGACCACAAGAGTGACATTTTCCTCAATGAAATGGAATGCCCTCATATTCAAGACTTTGGTGATAGCTATTTTTCCCTAGATAAATGGAAATGGAGTCAGTAAGACCCCCTGAGATATTTAAACCCACCAAAATTATTTCCATTCCCATGTATCCTGTGGTTTTATAGGAGGAATCTGCTTCGTAAAAAAAACCCAAGGAATTACCTATTTCCTTAAAGAACTCCTCAGACCAAAGGATGAGAGGTAGGGTAGGCAGCCGCACCTAGACATGGGTAATGGATAATTTTTTTGTTTGATCATCAAAGTCTACAATCAACTTCTTAAGGAAGAGAGCCTGCAATCCCAGATCCATCAGGACAGAAGAAGTTTTTATGCATTGGTCGCGGGTCAGGTTATCCAGGCTAACCATCCTTTTTCCAAGGTTAGGAATTTTGGATCATAACCAAGAATGGGGGAATAAATGGGTCTTTTACCATTTAAACATGGCCTCCATTGTCATCTTCCGGTTGGTAAAACAACCCACTAGGGAGGCACTTTCCATTTAAGTAATCTCATTCAGTTGGACACCATTGATAAGAACCATATTTATGTGTTCTCCTTTTGATTTCACACACTTTTTTTGGTGTTTAGATCTATCATCGAGCCTGATTGAGGGTTCACTGCCAAGAGAGGTGAGGAGGGTAAATATGTGCACTCGCTCATGAGTTCTACATCCAGAAAATGTCCTACAAAGCCTTGGAGTTTAGAGATTTGTGGGGAGACTTCGAATGCAAGGAATTTAGAATGCAAGAGAGAGTTGTGGTTTGGTGAAGAAATAAATCCATCATGAAAGGGGGAGAGGGCGGAAAGGTGAGGATATGGGGAGGTACGGGGAGGGGAGGGAGATTACAGGAGGGTATGCACGATGGGACATGGGGGGGGTGGGGAGAAGGGGGATATGGACAAAATCTGTCTGCAACATCGCTAAGGGAGGTTTTGGGGCTACTGTAGAGGAAAAAGGGAATATAGTGGGAGAGGTGATGTCAAGGAGTGGATCTAACAAAGTGAGAATTAGTTTTTTGTATAGAATTAGTTTGGAAAGAATGTACGAATGTACTGCCTCTTTTTTTTTAACTGTGGGTAAGGGAGAATTAGTTTTTTGTATAGAAATAATGGTTATGGGAAGAAAGTAGATAGAATGTTTTTAAAAAACCATGATCAATCCTTTTAATGGGAAACACAACATGTATATTCACATCTCATGAATACAAGATTTTTTTCTTTGGAAAAAAAACTTTTAACTATAAAAAAATGATTTTTTTTTCATTAACTTTAAAATAAATGAATAATATACTTTAGAGTAAAATAATTTAATAAAATTTATAACATGTACAATAATTATTAAATTTATTATGTTTATAATAAACTTTAAGACATTATTATAAATTTTCAAACTCAAATAATATAATTTTTTATAAAATGTTGTTGATTTTGCCATCTTAATTTTTTTTTTCTTCTAAGGAAAAAAGTCGGTAATTTTATTACATAAGGAAAAAAATTACATATACAAATGCCAGTGGAATTCATAAGGCAATGATGCCAATAAAAAATATGATTCCTCATGGATCCAAAAATAATACAAAGTAAAAAAGGGATCATTTAGTGTCTTGGTCTGAGGAAGACTGTATTCGATATAATGTCTATTTATTTTCATCCCCTGAGGGTATAATTCAAAGAGAGAAGTCCAATATGTTTGGACCTTCTGAGGGAAGATCCATATTAGTTGGTACAAACAAATGCTTTTGCTGGAATTTCCATGAGGTGAATTCTATAGTTACAAAAAGAGACTGAATGCAGACTAATTTGCACAACTACCTTGATTTAGAACCCGGGGTTGTGAAGATATTCTTTGCATATGTCTGAGCTTTTTTCTTGGATTTTCCAAACTCCCCTATCCATTTCCAGTCTAGTTTTGGAGATTCCATTGACCTCTTGGTTCTGCTACCTCTACTGCCTATATACATGAGAGTAATTAATGTGAGAGAAATAATTTGAGAGCCTCTGAATCTTAGAGAAAATAATCCAAAGAGAGTAGTTGTGTAGTTTGGAAGTGACTTTCATCCAATTTATAACAATTTTAGAGTCCTCGTAAATGTGTAGATTTGTGATGCCTTTTTCCTTTGCTAGAAGAAGAGTGAGATTTAGAGCCATGAGTTGACTGTGATTGTTTGTGGTTGGACCTAGTCTAGTGGAGAAATAAATAGAATTGATTTCATAAGTGAATATAATTCCCCTTGTCCCTCCCCAGGAGGGATGTCCTTAGGAGGTACCTTCGAAGAAAGCATAGGGGTGGTTAATATGGATTAAGGAGATGGATTTTGGGGGGAGGTGAAGGGGAAGGGTTTGCGGATAGGTGGATATAATGGCTAAGGATTGAGCTACATAAATTATTGTGGGGACGTGCTTATCCTCGGAGAGGGCATGATTGCGGGCAAGCCATATGCCCTAGGAGGCATTAATGAGAGGGAATGATCTAAATGGCAAGATATTTGGGGAGGAAAGCCAATTTTGTAACCCTTCTTCTATGGGGGCACCTAATAAAGTGCAGGTTGATCCCAACTCCATGCTAGGGAGCTTCCGTACCTCCTTAGTGTATGAACATTCCAAGAAAAGGTGAATATTGGATTCATTTTGGGATTTGCATAGGCTACATTTACTTGGCCCTATGAAATTCCTCCTTTGTATCTTGTCCCACGTGGGTGCTTTGTTGAGAAGGAGAAAACACATGAATAACTTTGAATTAGGTGGGAATTTTAATTTCTAGAGTAATTTCGCCCATTAGGGGAGCAGGACATCACAGATCATCAAGGAAAATAATTTATATCCCCATTTAGGTATGTAAGTTCGAGTAGGGTTTGGTGACCAGATAATAGAGTCCTACAGGTTCGAGAGGTGGGCCTTAAATCAATTAAGAGATTCAATATAGACAGACCAAAGTTGAGAATTCTCTCCATCCAAGCCCATATCATGGGCTTCCATCCATCTTCGAATCCAAATCTGATTTAAGTAGGAAAAACCTTGAGAATTTAGTAAATTTATGAGAGGTTCTGGAAAAAGATGGTTGTTTTCACAACTAATCCAAGGGTCCTTCCCAATGATGATATTTTGTCCATTACCGATTTTCCAAATAAGGTATTTTCCAATCAGAGGAAAATATTTGGGAGTTTCTTTCCAGACCATGGAGCCGTTTTGAAAACTTTTGGAAGGATTTCTAATACATACCTCCCTTGATTCTCTTGGGAAATACTTTGCCTAAAGTACTAAGGGACAAAGGCCATTCCCTTGGACTAGGATCCATGCATTTTTGGTAGCTAGGGCTTGTGAGAAAATGTGAATGATTTTTAAACCCCATCCCCCCAATTCCTTTGGGGAGGCTATATTCTTCCAAGATGTAGGTACTAGGGAGGAGTATGGTGAAGGAGGAGGTGCCAATACAATTCATGATCGGAGAGAAAAAAATGTTGTTGAAACATACTTGCATAAGAAAGAGCCTTAAGTATAACCAACTTTCCCTATCAAAAGATTTGGAGAGCTCTACTTTGAGTGTGACCACTTTTTTTTAAATGATATGGATGGAGTGTAGACATTCTTGAGCAAGCCCAATTGCTTAATGAATTTGTCGACCTTTTGGAAATATGAATTGTTCATGGGAGATGTTGCTTGAAAGATAATCCATAATCCTTATAGCGATCAATTTTGTAGATGTTGTTGCATAAAGAGATCGGTCGGAACTAATCGAAGGGTCAAGGATTGTCTGACTTCAAGATGAGGGCAATGCAGGTGACATTGAAGGTAGGAATCATCTATCCGGTCGATCTTGAATATTCTTCCACTACTACTAAGTATTGTCCCACAAAGTCAAAGCATTTTAGGTAGAATTTGCTTGCAGTCTGTCAGGGAAAATACTTTTTTCCTTTTTAAAACTTTGGAGTGTCGCTAGGAGTTCCTCTGAGGTGATTTCAACCGTTAGATGATAATTTCCCTCCTGATCAATGAATCTGGGGAAAATGTATGCTACTTTGAGTATAACATCAATGGTGGCATGATTTTCTTCCTTGAAAAGCGTTTTGCAATGATTGGTCCCTTCTTCTACTATATCCTAAAAGGATGTCGATGGGGAGGGGGGGCGTATAATATGTCTATAGACCAAATTGTGTTTATAGATTTCCTTCAATTTCCAAATTTATAGAAATTTTTTGTGTTTGCGTCCCCAAATTGAAGCCAAAGAGCCCTACTTTTTAGTCACTGTTCCTTTTCTTTTTCAAGAATAATTTTCCTTCATGCTATTTCAAGGGATTTGAGGTCTTCCCAATGTCGATTTGAAGGAGGGATGGGGGGGAGGATTCAAATTCGTGTCATTCCTTTATTTTTTTTTCAATTTCAAGTAGTGACTCTACGTCCTTATTTTTCTTCTCTTTTTCTTAGCATTGTTCTACTTTTTTTTACCATTTTTAGACTTTTTAGGAATTGAAGGGGAGGGGATTTAGGGAGGGAAGGATTGAAGGGAACCCAAAAGGCTTTGAGATATGATGGAAAGGAGAGATATTCAAGCCAATTCATGTTTAAATTGAA
>ML795616.1:196430-216176 GCA_009831015.1 Picea engelmannii
GTTTTCCATAAACACAATGCTCACAGAAGTCCAAATCAATTTGTTTAAGATCTGGCAACAAATTTATTTTGTGAAGGATATGCATACCCTTCTCACTCATGTGTCCCAGCCTATGATGCCATAGTGCTATATCCACTCCTGTATAAGCTAAAGAGATAGAAGAGTCAGCATTACCAGTACATAAATAATGTACCTACATTCTCTCCTTTTGCTATCACCAATGATCCTTTGATGACCTTCCACATCTTATCTGTAAATATGGATATACAACCTTCTCTTGCCAACTGCCCTGTTGAAATTAATTTTTTCCTTAAATCTAGAACATGTCTTACCTCTTTCAACAACCATTGGTTTCCATTTCGTTGTTTTATTTTTACCTTTCCCATTCCAACAATTTTGCATGGTGCATCATCACCCAAATGAACCTGTCCAAAATTACCTTGAACATAATCTAGAAAATGTTTCCTATGGGGTGTGGCATGAAATGAAGCTCCTGAATCTACTACCGAAGAATCAAAAATATTATCTACAGAAAGAATCAAAGCATATTGTAACACATCACCTGTTACATTTGCTTCCTGATTTCTCTCCTGTTGTCCATCTCTTTGTTTCTTTGGAGCTCTACAATCTTTCTTCATATGTCCTTTCTTCCCACAATTCTAGCACTCTATCTTTCCAAGTATGGATTTGGATCTGCCCTTCCTAGAATTTTCGCAGTTCCCTGAGCCCTTTCCTCTATCCTTTTGTCTTCCCCTGTTCTCCATGTTCAACACATTTATTGATGTCTCACCTGTGCTTTTCCGTCGCATTTCCTCACTAAGGATAACACCAACAAAATCATCAAATTTTAAAGTATTTGAACCAGAGACAAAGTTACTTACAACCATGACCAAGCTGTTCCAACTTTCTGGCAATGAGCACAATATTAGAAGAGCCCTAACCTCGTCATCAAAGTCCACTTTTACAGAACTTAGTTGATTAGTAACCACATTAAATTCATTTAAATGATCTGCAATAGACCCACCTTCTGACATCTTCATCTTAAATAATCTCTTCATTAGAAATACCTTATTGGATGCTGAGGGTTTTTCATACAATTTGGCCAATGCATCCATCAAACCCTTCATTGTTTTTTCTTTGGAAATATTGAAAGCCACCGACACTGCCAGGCTCAGCCGTATCGTTCCTAGAGCCTTTCTGTCAAGAATCTCCCATTCTTCGTCCTTCATGGCCGTCGGCTTCTTTGCTACTCCACCCAATGGTAGGAATAGATCCTTCTGATATAAATAATCTTCCATCTGCATCTTCCATAACTGGTAGTTTTGGCCGTTAAATTTCTCGACCCTAAACTTTCCATATTCCGATATTGCTCCCACTCGAACCAGGAACCCTCTTTTCCTGCGAGTTACCTTTCGCTCTGATACCAGTTGTTAGAAAAATAGGATCGTGGAGCAATAAAATAAAAACAAATGCAGAAACAAAACACAGAATATACACAATACAAGAGAGACACAGATTTACGTGGTTCACCCAGTGTGGGCTACGTCCACCAGAGAAATTGCCAGGTCCTTCCTTTATTATTATCCAGCAAATGAAGGGATACAACCTACAAAAAAACCCGTTGTAACTTCCTCTTCTTTCTCTCACAGTCTCCTCTCTCATAATACAAGATTCACCATCAATCATAGCCACAATACATTTCCCTCATAAAAGAGGGTTGCCTTCTAGGGAAAAAAACCCTGACATAATCTCTACCATTAGATCTGTGACCTTATAATGAACGGTCCAGATTTACAATGAAATTACAATATACATTTACAAGGCAATGTTTCCTTTGGGGGCTTCATCCCCGAACCCCCGTTGGGGGCCCGCTTTCCCCTAGACCCCCCAGCCGGGGGGATAGCCCCCACGGATCCCGCAGAGGGGGTACCCCCCCTCTGCACTCCCCCACATGGAAGAGTGTACATACTTCTGGGGTGTAAATACTTCATGGGGTATAAACATGACTGAATGAAAGGACCTCTCAATCAGGAAGATAATCAGGCTCCACAACCAACATGCGCTAACTTAGATGGGATGACTTGTGAGGAGAGTTTCAATTTCTTTACCCAAGGTTTTTTCCACTAAGATTTTCCACAATATTTGTACAAGTGACCAAAAGACTGATATTTTCCTCAATGAAATGGAATGACCTCATAGTCAAGACTTTGGTGATAGCTATTTTTCCCTAGATAAATGGAGATGGAGTCAGCAAGACCCCCTGAGATCTTTAAACCCACCAAAAGTATTTCCATACCCATGTATCCTGTGGTTTTATAGGAGGAATCTACTTTGTAAAAAAAACCCAAGGAATCACCTATTTCCTTAAAGAACACCTTGGACCAGAGGATGAGAGGTAGGGCAGGCAGTCGCACCCAAACATGGGTAATGGCTAATTGTTTTGTTCAAGCATCAAAGTTTACAATCAACTTCTTAAGTAAGAGAGCCTGCGATCCCATATCCATCGGGACACAAGAAGTTTTTATGCATTGGTCATGGGTCATGTTATCCAGGCTAACCGTCTTTTTTCCAAGGTTAGGAATTTTGGATCATAACCAAGAATGGGGGAATAAATGGGTCTTCGACCATTTGCACATGGCCTCCATTGTCATCTTCCAGTTGGTAAAAAAATCCACTAGGGAGGCACTTTCCATTTAAGTAATCTCATTCAGTTGGACACCATTGCTAAGAACCATATTTATGTCTTCTCCTTTGCATTTCACACACTTTTTTTTGGTTTTTAGATCTATCATCGAGCCTTCTTGAGGGTTCGCTGCCAAGAGAGGTGAGGAGGGTAAACATGTGCACTAGCTCATGAGTTCTACATCCAGAAAATGTCCTACAAAGCCTTGGAGTTTAGAGATTTGTGGGGAGACTTTGAATGCAAGGAATTTAGAATGCAAGAGAGAGTTGTGGTTTGGTGAAGAAATAAATCCATCATGAAAGGGGGAGAGGGGGGAAAGGTGAGGAGATGGGGAGGTATGGGGAGGGGAGGGAGATAACAGGAGGGTATTCACGATGGGACATGGGGGGGTGGGGAGAAGGGGGATATGGACAAAATCTATTTGCAACACCGCTAAGGGAGGTTTTGGGGCTACTGTAGAGGAAAAAGGGAAGATAGTGGGAGAGGTGATGTCAAGGAGTGGATCTAACAAAGGGAGGGGTCTGATGGGAAGGTTTTCCCATATCTGGGCCCCCACCAGGGGTTCTTACAAATAGTCTAGGTATTCCTCTTCCATGAGGAGGGAATTATCCCATGGGGAAAGGGCTATGGGAGGGAGATGACAGAAGGATTGGACCGCTGGGAGATCATGAAGAAGGGAGGGAGATTAGGCCCCGAGGGCCTGCGATAACCCAAACCGTAGAGCCATATTTTCGATTTTCTAGTAATCAGGAGAATCACGTCAAGACACACTTGCTATATTAATAACATATGTTAATAATAGTAAAAATAAATAAAATTATAATAATTTAGAGAAAATTAATTTAAGAATAATTTTTCATTGTGTTTAAGAAATTCATAAATTGTATTAAACTAGTTTTGAATAAATTAATTTTTCATACTGTAAAAAGATGCATTAGATAACATTATAGTAATTATTGAAACCAAATTATTTTTCAATGAAATTTGTATAGGGATTTCAAGAATGAAGTGAGAAGAAATGATGAGTTGGAGTTTCAAGACCGAGAAGATATTATGGAGTTTTCAGCGAAAGATTTGACATGGGTAGAAACTTGGGGGACAAAGTTGCAATTATTTCGTATTATCGACTTGAAGATTTTATAAATGGGGAGAAATCGAGGAAATTTACACTTATTCAATTTGTTGTTCAGGCTAGACGAAGTAGAAAAATGTAGGATATCAAAGAGACTATTTTTGGAGCATATTTAGAGTATGCTATGTGAGTCATTTTTATATTTTTCTTCAATAAATTTATAAATTTTGATTTCAAGTTCACTATGTCAAACATGCATAAGCAATTTATTTAATTTGTTGTCATTTTTTGTATATATCTATTGATGTGCATATCGTCTTGAGTCCACATAGAAAATTACCATGAATGCACTAGATTCTGTAAAGAAAAAACGTAATCCATGTCAAAGAATTAAAGTTGGTTGTCAATGCCACTTCATTGTACGACAACTTGAACTTAGACCAAACGATGGTGTTATAACATATACTCCATGTAAGCATATTGATAAATCTAATGTTGTTTTTCATGGGAGGGATGCAATCGATAGGCCTCAAACATTCAATTATGCACCACATTTGATGAAGGATATATGAGCTAGTGTCCAACATTTGATTCAAAATGGTTTTAATGTTACAATAATATGATACAAGTTCATCTCAAGTGTAGAGCATGAATCTAGTGAATTTTTCATAGGGATAACTCGAGATACCTTAACGAAAATAAAAGATGTCTTAAACATTTACGATGATACAAAAAGATTAGAATATGTGAAAGACAACATTGATCTAGTGAGTGTGGAGTGTTGGTACAATAATTGTCCTAAGAGTTTATTTATTTATTATTATTATTATTTTTAATAAAAAACAAGTTGTTGTTCGAAACATCTTTTTTATAATAGGTATATAAACAAGGTGGACACGTTCAATGATGGTGAAACACTCACAAAACATTGTTATATAAATGGATTCAACATTTGTCACAAATAAGTATGGAGTGAGTACATATTTTTAGTATAAATAACATTTATTTATTCATCATCATTTCAATGCTTTTAGCTTAAATATATCTATAATTATGTCTTGTTGTAAATGCAGTATCAACTTTTCACATTGATGGTTTTCAATAAACATCACAACGGGGTTTCAATAGCTTGAGTGATTTCATTGCGCAATACTATGGATGATATTTGTAAACAGATGTTAGTGTTATTTAGAGTTGGAAGCAAAGAACGTCCAAATTGGCATGTTTGATCTTTCATCACAAACAATGTTGCAACTGAAATTGAGGCATTAAGGTGACACATTTATTTATTTATAAAAAACAAGGAAAAATAATGTTTAGATATATTCACTTCTAATGTTACATCATTTCATAACTTTGACCAACTCCACAATATTATTATGTGTATGGCATGTTCGTCGAGTATGGTTGAAAAACATTGGAAATACAGTGAATGGAAGGGAAAACAAAATCCACATTTTTCGTGCTTTAGGAGAAATCATGAACTCATGTCAAGATAATGAATTTGTACAAAATGAAGTTGCAAGGATCTTTGACAAATTCAATGAACAATTTTTTTTTGAAATATTTTAAAACCACTTGGCTAGCCAACAATAAAATATGTAAGTATTTTGCATCTAGTTTTCATGATTGTATTCTACAATGACATATTTTTTGTTGTTATTTTTAAATATATATATATGTGGGAAAAAGCTACCAATAATACAATTGAATCTTACCATGGGTAAATAAAACAAAGGTGCCTACATGAGAAGAATAATGCATGCCATAGACAGGTTGACTGGTTAATTCATGTGTTGTTAAGAAAAGTTGAATTTTATTACAACCATATGCAACATTTAAAAGATGATGGTATTGTACGACCTAGAAAATATCAAGATCAATTGAATACATGTAAGTGTAGAGCAAACCAAATCCCCAATAAAGATTGTGTGGTTGACCGAAAAATAACAATGAATATTGAGTTCGTAGCCAAAATAAGTATACTCGTGATACTTGGTATAATGTCAAATATAAAGGTTCAATTTTTCACTTCTATGATTACACTAAATGGAAATGTTTGTAAACATGTATTCAAAGTCAATATGCTACTAAACAACAATGTTTTGGGTGATAATATAATACCAAACGTCTCTACTTCTATTACAGAAAGGCCTAGATTTTTAGTTTATTTAAATGAAATAATTGTATCGAGTCTAGAAATCCAAACAAATATTTCACCATGCTTTGATTCTCCTTCTAATCTAAAACTTAATGATATGGATAATTTATCATATCATGTCGATTTGAAAACTATAAGACCAAATAGTGCCCTCCCCGAGGTTGATGAAATGAAATATGTTATTTCATCAACTCATCAAGAGCTGAGAGATTTGTTATCCATAGTACCTATTGTTAAAATATTTGATGTGCTTGTTTTACCATAGACAATATCACTATTGTCACCCAACCATAGGCACACAACCACCCCTGAGCACCATAAAATTTGCTATATAGAATGATTTCGGAAGCAACACTAGAACCAACAGATAGCCAAGAGAGCACATATTTCTCCAAAGATATCTCACCAAACATAAAGTCCCAAAGCCACATAACAAGAAAAATACTCAGTTACAGTTGTAGTTACCAATAATACCACCAAGAATATTAGAATAACACCAATAATATCACCAAGAATACCACCAAGAGACACTAGAAGGTAAGGCACACATATTAGGCTAGATGTCGCTAGAGAGAGAGAGAGAGACCAAGAACCACCCCAAAAGATCCACCTTCCATCCTTGCAGTTGCAGCTCCAAAATTGCTCCATACTTGAGAGAGTGAGTGAGGTGAGTGAGTACAAATGAGCTAGAGCACCCTCTATTTATAGTGGTTCTTGTAACTTGTCTGGGCCGACTTGTCCTTTTAGAAGATAATACTTTAATATTAATTATTTTACTGAGTCGACTTGTCTTCTAGCGTTTCTACACATCTGTTTAGGGTTTCTCTTACTTCCACAGTATTCTATTCTAGCCAAAGGTTACACATGGAGGTTAATAGCTCCCACAACTACCATAATATCAACACTCCCGCCTATATAGGGAGGTATTAACTATAATGATCTCAAACACATCCATCCATTTGACATGGTATGGGCAAGGCTCACATAGTCTTGCATATCATCCTACATGTAACATCATCATAGCTACACATGATATCTCATGATCATGCATATCAAGTCACAAGAATTATCATCACTATCCATCTAGCTGGAAATAACCTCCAACACTACTGGTTGGCACACCAACCTAGGAAACACCTTCAACACTACTAGTAGTCTCCATGGAAATCAGGTAGTAGTACATAGTTACTACAATTCCATCCAATAGATTACAACAATGTCTATCCATAACAATACACAAATGCTATCCAATGGTATACAACCACTCCTAGTAGCGCACAACTACTATCTAGTGACATATAATCACTACTAGTGGAACACATCCACCATATTAGTACATATCTACTATCTAAAAACATAGAATATCCACTTCAATCAATTAATAGCTACACAAGCTATCACCATGCAGTACAACAATCTCTTGACATAAAAATATATCATCATCTCCATCATCTCTTGAGGCCATACTCCATCTGAGTAATCAAGCACAATGTTGAATAAGTCATGTGCTAGACCCAACGCACTCAACAAAGTATGTCACATAGGTCACTCACTCAATAGAGTGATACAAGGACCATTCTTCTAATCTGGACATACATCCTATAAGAATGATTCTCCCAAAATATGTTGAATGTAGCACAATGGCTACAAGAACCATCCTCTCCATTGTACCATCTCTAAGCCATACCAGCATGATGTGAATGCATCATATCTAAGCTATATTGGAATGATGTGGAGTATTGTCTACATCATCTCTAATTCATACTATCATGATGTGAATGCATCATATCTAAGTTGTATTGGCATGATGTAGATCAATTACTCTACATCATCTCTAAGTTGTATGATCATATGTAAGTTGTACTAGCATGATGCTCTGCATCATATCTAAGTTGTACTAGAATGATCATATCTAGCATGATGTGAGTCAGCTGCATCATCTTTAAGCTATATGATCATATCTAAGTTGTACTAGTATGAGGCTCTGCATCATATCTAAGTTGGACTAGCATGATCATATCTAGCATGATGCGACTTAGACATAATCATCGTCTCTATGTTGTACTAGCACAATGCCAATGCATCATATCTAAGATGTACTAGCATGATGTGTCTCAAGACATATTTATCATATCTAAGTTGTACTAGCATGATGTTGAAGCATCATATCTAAGATATACTAGCATGATACACATTAGTAATCTGTCAACCTGGACGTCTACCAACACACTGGCTATCCATGATTCCATATATCAACACTCCCTCCCAACCGAGGAATTCATCTCCTCCCTTTCAATCAAGGGATAAATCTCCATGAGTCCCATATTGTCCCTCAAGTATGAAAATTTTATCTTGGATAGAGGCTTTGTCAAAATATCAGTTGTCTTCTCATCGGTGGAGATGTACTGGAGAACCACTTCTCGCTTCTGGAATTTATCACGAGTAAAATAGTACTTGATCTCAATGTGCTTTGCATTGTCATGGAACATGAGTTTCTTTGAAAGCTTCAAACAAATTTTATTATCACAATATATCACAGTCGAATTCAACACCTAATCAAATAGTATAGAAACCAACTTACTAAGCCATATTGCTTCTGTACAAGCATCACAAGGTGCAATATACTCTGCTTCTATAGTGTTAAGTGCAACAAACTTCTATTTCCTTCTAGCCCATGATATCATAGCACATCCCAAACTGAAACATATACCAGAAGTACTCTTTCTGTCATCTGCACTCCCTTCCCAATATGAATCAGTAAATCCATGCAGTTGTACATCACTGTTTGAGGCATATCTCAGACCATAATTTAGCATCCCACGAAGATATCTCAAAATTTTCTTTGCATCTATCCAATGTTCATGTCTAGGTTCCACCTGGAGTCAACTCAACATGTTCACAACAAAGCAAATGTCTGACCGAGTATTAATCAAATACATCAATGAGACAATCAATTACTGGTACAGGGACAAGTCTATTGGATTAGAATCAGAGTCTCTCAACTTCCTCAGATCTGTCACCATGGGAGTTTCCATAGATTTGCAATCAATAAACTTCTGAATAATATTTACAACATACTTCCCTTGCCCCAGAAAGATTTCACCATGCTTCTGCTATAATTCTAGTCCCAAATAATATTGCATGAGACCAAGATCCTTCATATCGAATTCAGAGGATAAATCCATCTTACACTAAATAATGAGAGACTCTACACCTGTCAAAAACAAATCATAAACATATAGTAGCAGGATCACAGGTGCAACATTCACCCTATTGTAATAATGGTTTATATCAACATAGCTCTTGAAAAATCCAAGTCTCGTCAGGTAACTGTCAATTTGTGCATACCAAGCTCTTGGAGCTTGCTTGAGTACATACAAGGGTTTCTCTCGGGTGTACCTAAAAACCTTGAGGTTGCTCTATGTATACTTCTTCCTCAGTTACTCCATTGAGAAAAGCATTCTTTACATCCATCTGATGTAAAATCCAACCCATGGATGTTGCAAGAGATATGATGGCTCTAATAGAGGTATATCTAGCAACTGAAGCAAATGTCTCATCATAGTATTCTCCCTCCTGCTGGGAGAACCCTTTTTCCTTGTATTTATCGACACTACCATTTATTGCATGCTTTATCTTGTAAGCTCATTTACAAACTTTCCTTCAGGTCTAGGTATGATTTCCCATACATCATTTTTCATGATGGATTGATATTCTTCCATCATAGCTTCCTTCCATTCTTTCTTCTTGATTGACAACCAAATATCCTTAAGTGTCCCACACTTGGATTCTTTTCAGAGAAGGATTCTTCTGGATTCATGTTCTTCAATATACGATGCAAAATTCTATTATGAATATATACCACTGCCATAATTGCTTCTCCCCATAGAAACATGGATAGATTTTGGTCATTCATCATTGCCTTGATAGATTATTCAATGGATTGGTTCTTTCTTTCCGCTACACCATTCTGCTGAGGATTGTAGGGAGTAGTGAAATCCCTCCTAATCTTGACCTCTCTGTAGAATGTCTTGAAATCATTTGAGGTGTACTCTCCTACTTACTGAGGAGGTTGACATTGGTCCACACACATCTGAGTGAATGATGTCCAAAACTCCTTTTTCTTTCCACACTTCCTTTAGTATTGGTACTTGGTGAGATCACCTACCTCACCACTTGATGGAGTCATCTTCTCCATGTTTTGCAATTTTCACTCTAGCTCCTTCTTAGAGCTATCTCATGTGACTTTCCTGGAACAAGAACAACAAGAGCAAAAGTATTTCCAATAACATTTTCATAAGAACATATCTATGGTAACAATGATCATAAAATTACCAAGGTGACCTTCCCAAGAACAAGAAATATATCCTAGAGGAGTTGCTATCTCATCAAACACGTGCAATAAGCATCTATATCAATAGCACTTACATGTAACCAAGTATACCTAGCGGTAATATAACCTTTCAAATATTGTTGTTAGAACTATATCAACTATCAAACTTGATATGTGCAAATTTACAATTTGATCAATCAAACTTGGAACCTGGAGCCTCAACAGTTTGTTCCTTCAAATGTACTATATCCAAGATCATTGCTTGGACAATATCTCTTGTACATTCCCTGCAAAACACACTCATGCTTTGCGGGATGATATAACATGAAAAACGTATACAAGTGCATACCTTTTAAATTTGCAACATCGTTCAACTTGTCTTCTAATCTGAAACTAGACACCATCTTGACAAGAAGAGGTTAGAAGTTGAATAAAAAAGGTTCAATGATTAGAACAAGCTAGAAACTCTGAAATTTCAATTTTGACTACAAAATCAATTTTGACCAAAATTCAACCTTTTACTTTGACTTTGACTTTGACCCGAAAACTCAAACTTGACTTTTTTGCTAGTCGAGGGCACCAAAGGGTGCGCTAGGATAGGGCGCACTAGAATATCCAGAAGTTAAGTTGAACGCTTCACTTAATGTGCCCAAAGAGTTGGATTAGGGTTTACTGCATTTGCAAAATAAGAAACCCTAGTTGCAACTACAACTGGTGCCACAACGAGCTTAACAAAGAAATTCCACTTTACCTTCCAATGGTTAGACTGTCATGAAGGTAGTGTAGGCCCTTAACCTATTAAAATATTCGATGTGCTCATTTTACCATAGACAATGTCACTATTGTCACCCAACCATAGACACATAACCACCCCCGAGCACCATAACCTTTGCTAGATAGAATGATTCTGGAAGCAACACTAGAACCAACAGATAATCAAGAGAGACAATATTTCTCCAAACATAGCTCACCAAATAAAAAATTCCCAAAGTCACAGAACAAGAACAATACTCAGATGCAACAATTACCAAGAAGACCACCAAGAATATCATAATACCACCAAGAATATCTCCAAGAATACCACCAAAAGAAACTAGAAGGTAAGGCGCACATCTTAGGCTAGATAGTGCTATAGAGAGAGACCAAGAACCACCCCAGAAGATCCACCTTCCATCCTTGCATCTGGAGCTCCAAAATTGCGCCATACTTGAGAGAGTGGGTACAAATGAGCTAGAGTGCTCTCTATTTATAGTGGTTCTTGTAACTTTTCTGGGCCGACTTGTCCTTTTAGAAGCTTCTACTTTAATATTAATTATTTTACTGAGTTGACTTGTCTTCTAGGGTTTCTACACATCTGTTTAGTGTTTCTCTTACTTATGGAGTATTCAATTCTAGCCAAAGGTTACACATGGAGTTTAATACCTCCCGTAACTACCATAATATCAACACCTACAAGTTTGGAGAAAGCATATGCACTTAAGAATTTGGTTGGCAATGCACATCAATAGTACAATTAAATGTTTTTCAATACTACAACTCCATCGAAGATCACTAAGAAGATATGACATAGTTTTTTATCCCACTCAATAAAAAAAGACAATGTGGTCACAAGTTACATTCGAGCAAGGATAGACAACAAATTCAAAGGGTTGGATGAGTTCATGCAAAGAAGAAAATCACATATGAACAGTTGAAGTTATATTCTCTGAAAGAAACAAATGTGGAGCAAGCATCCGATTTAGTGCAAAATTCTATTCCACATGATATCGGTATGGAAATTTGACATTATGTTTTGTTTTATATATGAAATTCAATATACTATTAACCTCGATGCAATATTATAAATATTTGTTTTTTTTATTGTTACAGTTGAGGGATCTAGACCTCACAATGTTCAAAGTTGTCGACTTAAGTTATTTAATGAGCACATTATTGTAGATAGTTCATTATTTGTGGATGAAACAATGAAAGCAACAATAATGAATGATATCGTCAACCCACTTCAACATTCTTTGTTGCCAAACATAGGTATTGCATTTTATTATAAATACAACAATTTTATTTGATTAGGTATGATGTAATATTGAATATTGTATAATATTTTTTATTGTTACAACGGAGGGATCCAGACCTCTCAATGTTCAAAGATGTCAAAATCAATTATTTAATGAGCATATTATCAGAGATAGATCATTAGATGGGACAATGAAAGCAACAATAATAAATGATACAATCAACCCACTTCAACATTCTTTCTTTCCAAATAAAGGCATTGCATTTTATTTTAAGTACAACTATTTTATTTTATTAAGCCTGATGTTATATTGAAATTGTTGCCCTGATTGTTGTCACACAATAGCAATCTCCATCATGCAATGCAAGTACTTTTACCAATGATCCAAACATACCAACAAGTTCAGAGATACCAATTAATTCCAGATTTGAACGTATGGGATTTCCTTAAAGGTGAATAACTTTAAAGCACTTGGTAAACAAATATAATATATATATTATATTTATATACTTCTTTTTATTTACTAACATTATTAATTTTGTGAATGCTTCTTAACAGGATAATGCACACTTATGAAATAATGATGCGCACTTATGGAAGAGGGAAAAGTCGAAGTGATACATTGATACTATTTTTTGCTTCTCGCATTCTACACAAGATAATTTAAGAATAATATGCTACTTGTATTATTATATGCCACTTGTATTTTTATTTAATACAATGAAAATAAATACTTTATATTGTTTTGAAAAATGTGGCCTAGTTGTGGAACTCAATCATAAATTGGAGTAACATTTCTGCATTTGTTTGGGATATCAATTTGTCTAGCCTCAATCATACATATCTATATTGATGTTATAGATTCTCTAGATGGTCCTATTACTCCTCATGTCAACTCAAGTCAATAAATATTCATGTTTTTCAAGTTTCCTCTTCATTCATAGTGGTCTCAAGAAAGGGGCTCTCTTTCAAAAAGAGAAAGCAAAAGTGTTATTTCTTAAATCCACCTTGGATCATGATGAAAATTCTAGTGGCATAGTTCAATCAAGAACAATCCACATTACACATTAGTGATTATTAAAATTTACATTAGTGATTATTAAAATATTTATAGTTCCTAACGAAGGGAAGAGTTTGACAAAATTATTAAGGAGACATAAGGCGAGAAATGAAAACAAGGATAAGATTGATCTTCTATGTTTGTGTCTTGTTATTTTTAATGATTTTTTTAGTTAAGCTAGATGCTTATGATAGCCTACCATGTAAGTCAACACTTTTTTTTCATAAAATGCATATATATATATATTGCTTTTGTATTTATATCCATATTTTTAAATTTGTTATAGATACTCAATTTCTCTCTTGTATATCTTATTTTTTAGATCCTTTTAAATTTGGTTAGTTTGGTTTTAGTAATAATAAGATTGAGAATCCAATATATAACCTTTCATATATTGAAGACCATTGATTGTGATGTAAGATGTGAATAACTTAGCATGTAATACTTTAATTGTTCTCAAAGTATTCCATGTTCATTTTTAGTGAATGTAGAATTCTTTTATTTCAAAATTGACAAGTATTTATTTGTTAAGGTTTTTTTAGTGATTATGTTAAAAAATAGAAATAAACTAGAAATTTGTCACAACAAATACTTTAATTGTTCTCAAAGTATTCCATGTTCATATTTAGTGAATGTAGAATTATTTTTTTTCAAAATTGACAAGGTTTTTTTTTAAGTGAGATTGTTAAAAAATAGAAATAAACTAGAGAGGTGCTGAAAAAAATTGCATTGTATAACAACAAAAATGTATTATATAACTATAATATAATATGTATAAAATGAAAAATCACTCCACTACATAAACATTCGAATACCACATAAAAACATTTTACATTCATAATATATAAGTCACTAAACTATACATTTTATTATCTTGTTTGTTTTTCCAAGCAAGAAAAAACTTTACAAAAAAACCTTTCCTTTACATTCCCGTCCATTCTTTTTTCAACGGTATCTTGTCAAAAAATTCATTTCTTTACATTTAGTTATGTAACATGCTAATACATTACATCTTCTCCATTATTTTCATTAAACAAATTAAAGTAAAAAAGACATGTCCCCAAGGGACCAACCATCATACAACTCCCGAAAACTAAAGGTACCTTGTTGAAGTTCTAGTGTTTTTTTTGATAGCTTGTCGACTACCTCGTTTATCTCACTAAATATGTGGTTGCACTAAAACCATTCTAGAACCGAGAGAAAGGATCGTATATGGGCCTTGAGTGGATTCAGACCTACCACTTGTAAGTCTCATTTTCCTTTGACCTAGTCCACTACAACCTTGGAGTCCCTTAATAGATGAATTTTCCCTAGATGAAGAGAATTAACCATAAAAAGAAGCGCCCATAGCACTGATAACTCTACTTTAGTATTTGAACCCCGCCTAAGGGAATAATGGATATTGTAAAAATGATTTGCATAAATGAATAAAACTACCCCTACACCGCAACAAGATGAGTGACTTTGACTTTCCCCATCAGAAAACCCCCATGGAGTTTGCTTATCTAATACATGCTCGACAATCTTCTTGATTTTGGGGTTTTTCTCTTCTAACTTGAACTCTCTGATGAGTTTCATAAACAGACTTGCAACACCATCTATTAGAATATACTTGTCCTGGAATACATTAAAATTTTGTACCCACCAAAGAAAGTAAATAATGCATAAAGGAATTGAAATAAAAGACTTTCAACTATTGTCTGAATGCCACTTGAGAAACCATTCACTAAGCCCCACTTCCAGAATCAAGGATCCACACTTTAATAGGGCTTTGACTTAAGACATCATCTTCTGTGTGAAGGAACAAGACACAAAGATATTTTGGACTGATTCTTCCTCATTTCTGCACAATGCACAATGACCATGACCATACCATCCCCTCTTAATCCCATTATCCCACATAAGGATTTTGTTTTCTAGCACGAGCCAAGCCAAATTTTTAACTTTAAAATGCGAGTTATCCCCCCAAACAAAATACCACCACCTTTTCTTCTCTCCTGCAAATTCTTCCTCATCTAGCACTTGATAACCCAACTTTGCTATGCAAGAACCCATTTTCTCGTTTCTTGACCATCATATTAGATCTTTGACCTCTTAATATAACTTTATAAAATTGATACAATAGCCTTGTAAGGCATTGTCATTCCACCTTGTTATTTCCTTCGAGGCCTAGGGCTTATGACGACTTCCACTCACTTCTTCCTACACCATCAAACTTTCCTAATCGAGCATTAAAAATAGAACAAATACCTCTTTCATGCAACTCTACTAGAAAAAAATTTGAGAGTTTGAAACCAAGGCTTGATCTTACCCATGGATCCTCTCCGATCCAGGTTTTCTTACCACTGCCAATTTCCAACTTACCCAATTGTCGATCAATGGATAATATTTTGTCATTGATTTCCACCTTATAGATCCAGTAGCCCCAGATTTGCTTGACACTCTCAACCATTCTTCACTCATTAAACTTGGAAAGTATTTGGTCGATAAAACTCTACCCCTGGAAGATAAAATAGGATAGAGGAAACCCTTGATGCAGACCCCTGGACAAACAAAATAAAGAAAAAGGTGGGTCATTGATCATCACCAATATTGAGGAAGACTATATACAACCCATGATCCAATTTACAATGCTTAAATTGATCCCCATTTGGATGAGATATAAACACACAAAGGTCCAATTTACCTTGTCATAAGCCTTTGAAAGATCCAACTTCATGATAAAGGATGGAATTTTCCTAGATTTCATAGAGTGAAGGGTTTCCTGGGATAGGGAAACAACATCATGAATTTGGAGACCACTTAGAAAGCCAAATTGTTCTGATGAGATTGACTCATTGAAAATATACTTAGGATGAGAGGCTAAGATCTTAATGATGAGTTTGTAAATTAAATTGCAACAATAGATTGGATGGAAATCCTCAAAATTTTCCAGCTCTTTCATCTTTGGAATCAGGGATAGATAGGTAGCATGGAAAGAGCCCCAAACCTTCCCCAATATTTGAGATTCATTATCCACTTTAATAAGATCATTTTTAAGGAGATAAAAAAAATCTAAAAATAATTCAACATATAGTCTGTTAGGGCACATACTCTTACATTTCTAGAAAGAGGAAAGGGTTGATAATATTTTTTTTTTGTGATTCCTTCTTGGAGAGAATCATTCATCTTTTCCATTACAATATTCATAATGAGGGAAACAACCTTCATAATTTCTTCAATAGGACACCTTGGAGGAGCCTTGAACAACTCGGAGAAGTATTCCTTACCTACACCCGCAAGAGACTCAAAGGAGGACATTGTCCCCCCTTGAATATTCTTCAAATCCCAAATTGTATTGGCCAATTTACGTTACTTAGCATAACTGTGAAAAAAAAGTTGTGTTATTGTCATCCTCTTTTAACTATATGGCTCTACTTTTTAACCACTATTTTATTTCCTCATAATCCAGAGGTTCCTTTCTTTTTTTCATTAGTTTCCTAATATTTACCCCCTCCTCTTCAAGCATGTGATCTACTCAACCTTCAATTAACAAAGAACCAATATGGGATTCAACTTCCCAAAGTTACAAAGTTGTTTTGTCATTGTAAGCTTTGGCCCATTTTGATATCACGTTTTTGACACAGGAAATATTTATGGTGGATTGTTGCATGAAAGAAAAACCAACATCTTCTTCCAACGAAGCCTAATAAGCCCTTATGAGTATTTTGAAATCCTTCTCCTGGAGACAAGCATGGTTAAATTTCATTGGGGATGGTGGTTTGGGGTTTTTTTGGGGAAACCTCCAACAAAATGGGCATGTGATCCGAAATACACCCCCCAACCACCTTTAAATTAAAATTCCAGTTGAACTCCAACAATGTTTCTGAAATTAAAAACCTGTCTAATCTCTTGGACACTAGATCCTAATCTTTTCTCTTGTTGCACCATGTTTGAGTTAATTTTTGGGGTTTCAAATCTATCAACTTATTATGTTCAATCCAGTTGAAAAAGAATATTTCTTGCAGGTCCTGCCTTGGACGCCCCCCCCAAACCTATCTGACGGAGAGGATGAAATTAAGATCCCCACCTAACACAATGTTTGGGGCCATGAGAATCTATGAACTTTCCAAAACTTCCTAGAAGGGAATCCAATCAGCGTAAGGCATGTAAACGTTAATAATCCTAAGATAAAACTTCAGATAAAGGTCGTCCAATTCCAATACAATCCCATAGGGGATTACCGAGGAGGAAAAATACTTGAACCTTAGGCTCCATGATGAGATAAGTCCCTTGAAATTGCAACTGAGTCAATGGTGCAAAATAACCAACGACGAAGAATACTATGAAAAACATTCATTGCTTTTGAGCCATTGCACATTGTTTTTTGAACCATAGCAAAGGAAGACCTGTTGTCTGAAACAAGCCTCTTGAGGGATAAAACTTTGGGAGTTCCCCCAACTCTCCTAGCATTGAAGGGTGATAAATCATTTGCAAACCCCTTTTGAGGCTCTCCCCACTCTAAGTGCCCGACCAATTGTTGATTGTTTCCCACTACGAATTTTCTTCAGTGCTTTTGATTGAGCTATCGAAATTAGCGATTTTTGGCCAACATGACCACCCCCGCCTTTTTGTAAATCTAGACCTCCACCAAAAAATAATTCCTCTACTTTATTAGACTTGGAATGAAGGATATACTCATATTTTACAAACAATATGGAATACTAGGAAACCTTGTCTTTCTCCGATAGTACTTTAGACCCATCATCTAAAAAAGGAGGAGAGAACAAATAGGGAGAAGGATGAGGCGACCCCAAATGAATATAATTAGATTGAAAATTAAATTTTAAATGAGATAATTTCATGCCCCTTGGACTATCAGGAATAGAGGGTGCGGAATTTGAAATGGGGTTTGAGGGAATAGCTGAAGAAACCTTCTTAGGACAAACAGAGGGCGACCGCTCACAAACAAAATTAGCCAAGGATAAGGACTTACCAAGATATAGACTCGACCAAGACTTCTTGGAAGGAGTTATAATACCCCAAGACCGAGCCCCAATTGAATTGTAAACATGTTTTATAGGATGGTGAGCCAAGTGATTATAAGCTAGGAGGCTTATGTGATGAATAGGTCGGAAAGCCTGGATGTTGAAGGCCAGAGAGCCTAATTTTGTGTATGTAAACACTCATATCATTAATATAATACATCGTTGCATGTATATTGACCACGATAAAATAGTATGGGGGAATAAGCTCCACTAGGAAGGGAAAGGGAGGGCTAGGAGACTAGGAAAAAGGGGCTAAGCTAGAAGGATTATCTCCAAGGGAATATTATATTATTATTTCCTAAAGACTATGGTGAGAATAATTATTTTATCCTAAGTCTCATGGAAGAGTGAATGAATCACAACTGGAGAGAAATGAGCTCTAGGAGAGCCATGTGTCAATCATGGCACATGCAAATATATGTGGGGAAAATAGTTTGTTTTCCCATCTTTTCCCATTCACCAACGCATTGAGGCACTCATCTAATTTTCACGCAGCCAACCATTTGCTCCATGAGTTGACCTCTGCATCATATGTGCACCTCTAGAACCTACACTCACACCTTTAGCAGTGATCATGCACCCTTTTTCATGTTAATCACAACATACCTATACCTTGCATGAACATGTATTGTGCCTTACCTGAATGTTGTTGATGCCAATGAAGTTCCTTGTTTGAGTGTGATTGATGCCATTATCTGTTCCAAGCCCATTTTTTGTTGCTTCCTTCACCTGATCCTGTTTCTGGTTGACTAGAGAGTTGGTTTGAAGAGGCAGGTTGTTAGGCTTGTGGGATTGAAGAAGCAGGTTGTTAGGCATGTGAGAAACTCTCTCCAGGTGAGAGATTTTGTTGGAAAAGTGATTTCCTGAGGGAGCCCAACTGTAGATATATTTCTATGTGAATTCTTGTCTGGCCTATTGTTGAAGCCCTAGAAGGGAAGTGGGGCAACTGAAGGACTGTTGAGCAGAGAAGGGGTACACTTCCTGGGGTGGGACATGAATGTGGGGAATGAGAGGTTGTAGGATGTTAGTGTGAGTTGGCTCCTGGAAAGAAATCATTCATGTTGACTGTGAAACTTCCTTTTGTTTGATTTGTCTCAGCCTAGCCTAGTAATCCATTTACCTGGGTGGAGTTTAGTCCCATCTTGGGGGTGACCCACTGCTGAGAGTGATGAGCAGTGTGGTCTAAGGCTGGGAGGATCATGGAAGTTCTGCACACAGTTGGTGGTATTCTATAAAAAGATAAGTATCATTTATGTGTTCAATTGCATGTTGTGTATTTGTACATGCTGTTATAATTATGAGTATTGCCTGTGTTTGTTGTATGTATAAGCTTATTGTTATTTCTGCATGAATCTATGTTTTAGCATAATGTATTTGTCTATTTTAAGTGTATATA
>ML795616.1:216226-227781 GCA_009831015.1 Picea engelmannii
AGTTCCACAAAGAGTTTTTGTGTGACATATCCCAACAAGTCTATGGTTGCATATGTTACAATTTGGGTTATCAGAAACAAGAGAAGTAGTAATGGTGGCATGCCCCCAACCTGGGAGGCCCTAGGTGTGTTACAATATGGTATCAGAGCCCCAATTTTCAACACTGATCCTGGATGGGTCGTGTAAGTGGAAATTGAAGCAAACGTTTCAGAGTGAATTGTTGTCGAAATGGAAAAAAATTGAGTTTCAGAATGTCCGTGAGTGCCAAGAGGGCGCTGAGAGCACACCTAGAATGTGTTCAAAATCTCATAAGGTTTAGCGGTTTGAGAAATTCAGCAAAGGAAAGAAAACTACAACAACCGTGGTTTTGGGGCCACAAAGTTTAGATGTGGGCCACTAAACCTGTTCGGGAGAAGGAAGATCCTTCACAGCCATCAGATATGGGGAACTAGCACAGTTGTTAACCCCCCCTCAAGTCCTTTGGACTTTGTTGCTTCATAAATTTTTAATAATTTGACAAAAGGAGGCAAATGCCACGAAGCTCCAAAGTCTCGGAGTTAATATACACCGTAGATCATGTGGGAGAAGGTGGACCGTTAGATTCCCAAGTGGTTCGACAGTTCGACGTTCAGAGAAATATGGTTGTGGAGGCATAGAGTGGAGTTTCCCTGAAGTCCCAAAGTCCAGAACCAATATGGATCGTCTATTATCGGAGACACGTGTCCTCAGATTAACAAGCGTTCATAAATTCGACATCCAATAATTCAGGGGTGGGGTGGTGTTCAACAGTGAAATCCTTCGAAGCTCAAAGTTCTAAAGTCTCGGAGCTCCGAAGTTCTGAAGCTCTGAGGGAACACATGTTCTAAAGTTTGATGTTCAGGTGTTTTGATGTGCTCTGTGTGGGATTTTCCCAAGCCCCAGAGTGAAACTACATGATGATGTCACTTGGAATGGCATGGACCTAATCAAGAGTTTGGAAGTTGGATGATCGAGAGTTTTTAAGTGTGTAGATGAGAATTTTTCCGAATTTTCGGAGGCCCAAAGTCCCAAAGCTTCGTGAAACCATTGTTTGAAAGTTTGACATTCAGGATTTATCAAGTATGTGGGTGTAAAATCTTTTGAAGCCTGAAGTGTCGAAGTCTTGGAATGCGGGAATGACGCGACATGATGACATCATCTGGAGTGATGTGGACCTGTTCGAAAGTTTGTCATTTGGGATTTTTGAAGGGTGTTGTAGTAGAAACATCTGAAGCATGGAGTTCCAAAGTCATGAGGCACCAAAGTGACATGGCTAGCTGACATCAACTAGAGTGACATGGGCACACTTTATGCTTGCCACGTGTCATTGTGTTTTGTGCTTTTCAAAGACCTTTTGTGCTAATTAGAACTTGAGACGTATCAAACGTCAGATGATTCCACATGTCATCTCCATACTTATGCCACATATCACCCCCCTGGTGCATGATTTTTGTTGAGACTTTGAAAGTTTGGAGGTTCAACATTCGGGGAAATTGGAGTATGTGGTTGCAGGAACCTCTGAAGCGCGAAGCCCCGAAGAGATTCTCTGGGTGTTCACCAGTTTGGCGTTCAGAGGGAACATGGTAGGATAAAGGTAAAACCTTTGAAGCCCAAAGCTTCAGAGTGCCTGAGTAATGAAACTCCAAAGTGTCAGTCCGAGAATTCAGAAATTCGGCATTTGGGAAAATGTGTGTATGTAACCACAATAACCTCTGAAGCACGAATCTCCGAACAACTTCTCCGAGATATTGCAAGTTCAGCGTTCGAAGGGAACAATGTGTGGAATAGGCGGAACTTTCGCAGCCCAAAGTTCCGAAGTCCCAAAGCTCCGAAGCAACGGAGCCCCGAAGCTCCGAAGATATATCGTGCAGGAACTCGCTAGTTCGACATTCGAAAGAAATGAGGCATGCGGTAGTAAGAGCCTCTGAAGCCCAAAGTCCCGAAGCTTTGGATAAGCGCATATCATATAAGCACTTGGACATATCCCTTGGTCATATGAGACTTCGGTCGAGATAAATAGGTCTAGTGCTGAATTGTTATTTTCAAAGACAAATTGTTCAAATATTCATAACTTCCTGATCAGAACTCAGAATTTAGTAAGGGCGCAGTCATTGGAAATATATTTGACAATAGCACATAACTGTTCACCCATAAAATTGAGATGAATAGTCAATTTCTCAGAAAAATCAGAAGAAATAAGTTTGGTATAATATTGAACCAAAATGGTTCATATTTTCATGAAATTGTTGAGTCAGTTAGCCTGATAAAGTTTTGTTGGCTGCACATTTTGCAGAGTTAACAACAACTAGATCATATCAGGATCAACATAGAGTACAGAGTGATGGAGGATACACAAGGGGATTATAGCCATGAAAATGAGATCATAGGGATGGATGTCCATTTGGGTATGGAAGGAACAAACTCCAATGGACATGGAGAATGGAAAGATGAAAACATGAATATGGTAGAGACCATTAAGAATTTGAATAAATATGTCCAAAGTCACAAGGATGATAATGAAATACTTATGAAATCCAAGGATCATTACGAGGACTTCAACATGAAGTTATTGTAGATCTTGGACATAATTGAAAGGAAATTAGATAAGGAGAATGGCTCAAGCAAATCAGGAAGTCATAGGTCTCCTGATGAAAAAGGAATATTAAGGAGTGTTAGCAGGCATCACCATCACTCCCCAAGGAATTCCAATAGGAGAGAACCTAACAAATCTAGTTCATCCCCTATCAGGAAGCATCAGAAGATGTCTGGGGTGGATGGACTGTGAGGAGAAATGAACAAAATCAAACCTCCTACTTTTGATGTTGAACACAAGAAGGATGAAGATGTAGAGACATGGCTGCTAGGCATGAGGATGTACTTTCAATTGCATAATTATTCTTCACATGCAGAAGGAAGAATTGTTATCTATCAACTCAAGGGAAAGGCATCCATGTGGCGGGATCAACTTGTGTAGGTGCAATACATTAAAGAGAAAAATGTTACTTCGAAGGAATTCAAGAATTATTTTGAAAAGAAATACTTGACTAAGAGATATTTTGAAAAGAAATACTTGACTAAGACTTTGAAGGAGACCATAAGGCGAGATAAATGCCTATATGATCAACATAAAGGAAATCCAACTTTCCAAAAAGCTTGGGAAGACAAGAAGAAGTTCAAGATGGAACAGAGGAAGAAGGGGAATAAGCCACCATTCTTCAGAAATAGTCCTCAGGGACAACCAACGTTTAGAGATCCCAGAACGACTGAGACAGGTGGGCGAAGGCCAAGACAACCACCAATTCAATATTGGGGTTGTCATGGAAATCATATGTATAGATATTGTCCTCACATAAGTGAAAAAGTGAGAGTTGTTCACAATGTACAACAATATGAAACAATGGAGGACATGGGAAAAAATGTGCCAAGGATCTATGCAGCCTTGGACAACAAGCCAACAAAGTTGCAATCACACATGATTGAAGTGGAAGGTATGATCAATAACCAAACCATTCCAATTTTAATTGATTCAGGAGCTAGTCATATTTATATAGATCCTAAGATGGTGGAAAGATTGAAATTGCCAAGAAACAATCATGGAAAATATTGGTTAGTGCAACTGGCTACTGGAGCCAAGAGAAAATTTAATGAGTTGGTTAAGTCATGTCCAGTGGGCATGAATGGGCTAAGCACAAAGGTAGATTTGAACATCTTTCCTTTAGGTTCCAATGACTATTTAATTGGTATGGATTGGTTGGAACAACACTATATTGTCTTAGACTGTCATAACAAGGAATTTACTTTCCTGGATGAAGAAGGGAAGCTAAGGACAATCCAAGGAATTCCTAGGGCAGTAACTGTCAGAGAAATCTCAGCAACATAGCTGAAGAAATGTTACAGAAAGGGTTGTCAAATATTTGCATCTCATACGGGAGAAACACCTAAGGATAAGGTGTCAAATATTGAATATTATGCATTCCTAAAGGATTTTGAGGATGTATTTAAATAAATACCAAGAATACCCCCTAAAAGAGATATTGATTTCTCTATAAATATAATGCCTGGATCAACTCCAATATCTAAGAATCCTTACATAAAGGGTTGTCAAATATTTGCAGCTCATATGGGAGAAACACCTAGCGATAAGGTGTCAAATATTGAAGATTATGCATTCCTAAAGGAGTTCGAGGATGTATTTAAAGAAATACCAGGACTACCCCCTAAAAGAGATATTGATTTCTCTATAAATATAATGCCTGGAGAAACTCCAATATCTAAGACTCCTTACATGATGAGTACACTAATGTTGAAGGAGTTGCAAATGTAGCTTGAATAACTTCTAAAGAAGGGGTATATACGCCCAAGTGTGTCCCCTTGGGGTGCCCCAGTATTATTTGTGAAGAATAAGGATGAGACATTAATACTATGTATTGACTTCAGGTAGTTGAACAAAGTAACAATAAATAATAAGTATCCTTTGATACAGATCGATGACCTCTTTGATTAGTTGAAGAATGAAAAAATATTCTCAAAGATTAATCTTAGATCAAGTTATCATCATATAATAATTAAAGATGAATACATTAGCAAGACTTCCTTCGGAACAAGGTATGGCCATTATGAGTTCACAATGGTGCCATTTGGGTTATCAAATGCATCAACTGTCTTCATGGGTTTAATGAATGGTATTTTCAGAGAATACTTGGATAAGTTTGTCATTGTCTTTTTGGATGACATTCTTATTTATTCTAGATCGAAATAAGATCATGAGAAACACTTAAACATGGTATTACAAGTATTAAGAGAGCATCAATTGTATGAAAAATTGAGCAAGTGCTCATTTTATCAGAACCAAATTCATTAGTTGGGGAATATCATATTTGAGGAAGGGATAATAGTGGATCCTGAAAAGATTGAGGCCGTTAGAGGATGGTCATTACCAAAGAATGTGACAAAATTTAGATCATTCATGGGCCTTGCAGGCTACTACATAATATTTATTGCAGGATTCTCAAAGATTACCCACCCAATCCCTTCCTTACAAAAGAAGGGGATAAAGTTTCAATGGGCAAAGGAATGTGACAAGAGTTTCTATCACTTGAAGAAATTATTAACCAGTGCTCCAATCCTAAGTATTTTTTATCCAAATGAATATTTCATGGTATGCATAAATGCATGCAAAGAGGGACTTGGTGGAGTCCTCGGTCAAAATGGGTTTGTTGTATGTTATGAATCAAGGAAGTTGAAGGAGCATGAAAGGAATTATGCCACTCATGATTTGGAGTTGGAAACCATAGTGCATGCCTTGAAGAAGTGGAGACACTACCTCATGGGAAAAATATTTGAGTCGAGGACAAACCACAATGGTCTTAAATATTTATTTGATCAACCAACTCTAAATTCCAGGCAGAGTAGGTGGTTGGAGTTTCTCAGTGAGTATGACATTGATATCAATCATATCAAAGGGAAAGAGAACAAGGTGGTTGATGCACTCAGCATAAGAGCGCATGATTTGCATGCTACAACTATTATCATGTACCAATCATATCTAAAAGACAAAATCTTGGAGGTTGCAAAATCATATCTGCATTATATGGATTTGATAACAAAATTACATCAAGGTAATTTGCAACAGAAAATTAAGGGATACAAGCTCGAAAATGATGAAATTCTTAGATACAGAAGCATAATTTATGTACCAAATTCTCAGGAATTGAAAATTATGATATTGAGGGAAATGCATAATGTACCTTATGCAGGACACCCAGTGTATCATAAAATAATTGCAGCTATCAAGAGCCAATATCATTGGCCAAGCATGAAGAAAGAAATTGCAGAGTACATTGTCAAATGTTTGGAGTGTCAAAAGGTCAAGGCTGAGCATAGACACCTAGTTGGTTTATTGCAGCCATTACCCATCTCTGAGTGGAAATGGGAAGTGGTGACAATGGTTTTCATCACCAAACTACCCAAAACAAACAAGCAACGTGATTCGATCATGGTAGTGGTTGACAAGCTTACCAAAGTTGCCCATTTCATTCCAATGAAGCTTACTCACAAGGCAACTAATGTTGTTGATATTTATATGAGGGAAATTGCCAAATTGCATGGTATACCCAAGAAAATTGTCTCTGACAGAGACCCAAAGTTTACCTCAAAGTTCTGGAAAGGATTATTCAAAGGATTTGGAAAAGATTTGAATTGTAGCACAACTTATCATTCAGAATCTGATAGGAAAATAGAAAGGGTGAATCAAGTGATTGTGGATATGTTGAGGATGTATGTGATGGATAAATCATCAAAATGGGAAGACTATATACACTTGGTAGAGTTTTCTTACAACAATGGGTACCAAGCATCTTTGAATAGGAGCCCATTTGAGGCACTTTATGGCAGAAAATGTAACACACCTGTAAGTTGGGAAAACCCAATAGATAGAGTAGTGGTTCGGCCAGAATTGCTCAGGGAAATGGAAGAGCATATGTCAAAAATAAAGAAGGATTTAAAGGATGCTCAAGACAGGAAGACAATATGTGTTGATAAGGGAAGAACTCATAGGGAATTTAAAGTGGGTGATCATGTATTCCTGAAAGTGAAGACCAACAAAAGTTCCCTGAAGTTGGGGAATTGTTCCAAGTTGGCAGCTCGTTATTGTGGGCCATTTGAAATAATAGAGAGGATTGGGCCTGTAGCTTGTTGAGGAAAAGGCATGAAACACCTTAGTCAATCATTTTCATATCTTTCCTTGCTAGGAAAATATAGTTGGGAATGTCACCCGAGGTTTATAGCCTCAAAACATTCACTCAATCCAAAAGTATTAATTACAAGGATTAAGGATGATTTTATGATTTGTAAATGTTGCGATGTAAAGATAAAATTTATACAAGGCTACAAGAATGTATACAACTTTTACAATAAAGTAAACATGGAGACCAAAAGCAAAAAGAGGAACCAACTCATGAAGACACATGTATGAGACATAACAACAATTTGATTTGTTTCATTTTGATATACAAAAAGTGTATTTCCCTTTACAAACCCCTGTGACGGTATGGACCAAAGTCATATTTAGAGGTCTCCAATGGGCACCATACAAAAAGACTCCGACAATCAAATAAAACTGAAATTAATGATCTGGATCAACTTGCCACAAAAATATTTCCATTTGACTCTGCAAGATATCCTTTATCAGCCATGAAAATTAATTCACAAACATACAAGAATACACATACTATCAAGGATGAATCAACACCTATAAAACAAGCAGCTGGAAAGTATGATTCAGTTTTGAACCTTGTTGCCTTCAATAAGACCCTGCTGTCAACAAAAGGATTAGGCTTTCAAGTAAACTCAGAAATGAATGAAAACTGAAACTATCTCATTTAACTAAAGAGAAAACCTTAGTGTTGTCTTTCTCCTTCTATTCTCCCCTTGTCTCCTCTTCTCATTGAACCTTTATTCTTTCTTAATAAGTTGAGGTAGTTCACCTACTTTCGTTAGTTAAGTCAAATTAACTTAACTAATTATTTTAGGGAGAAATAACTAATAATCATATATAAATAAGGGTTTAGTTAATCATTACTAAATAGGTGGGACCCCTTGTGACTCCCATCATTCTTTTTCCAAAGATCAATTATAGAATACATTTTTTTTCATTTGGATCATATAACACCCTTGTAGCTCCCCTTGATATTATTCAAATCAAATATTTAAATATCAACAAAATTTAAGGACATATCCCCAAAAAACAATATATCCATTTTATCCACAAAAATATCCAAAATAAAGCTTGTTGTACCCAAAAGTTGAAAATTATCAAATATTGTCTTCATTACCGAAAATCATAAAAAAAACTTTAAAATCCATATTTACTACTTTGCGAGGCATATTTCCTCTTCTCATTGTTGTCTCCAATTGACTTTCCTTGAGTGGCCCTTGGTTGGTTAGACCCTTCGGGCTGTATTTCGTTGATCACATGAGAGAAGTCATCTTTTAGGTGGAGGCATGAAGACACAGACTTAGAGGATTCCATGGAAGGACTGGAGGGGGAAGTCGTTGCTTTTCCTTTGTCTTGCACAGGTTGCGGGATATCAATTTTTAATCTTTTGCTAGCATGTGAGGATTGTACTAGAAAAACAAGAGGATCAATTTGTACATTGGGATTAATTGGTGGTGGTAAAGGGAATGGCACAATGGGCCAACCACGGTGTTGAGAGACAGGCTGGTGGAAATGTTTTTGCCAACTGTCATTAGTGGGGACTTCGGGCTGTAATGATACATGTGGAGGAATGGGAATGCCAAGAAAATTCTTAGGAGGCTGAAATGGGGGTCTGTCAGGTTGGGGATGCAAGATACCATGGCCAACCAAATTAAAAAACCCAGCTTGAAACAATTGGTTCAACTCTTGTGGATCAACATCAAAATGAGTAGAAAATCGAGGCCTTCTATGGCCCTGTTGCTAATTACCTCTACCTCTGTTATTTTGACCATTACTGGACCTATTGAAAAAACTTATCCTGTAGAAATATTTAACCAGTTATGAAAAGTTCTTAATAACCCATACATGAAACTCTACTTTAAATAAATCAAGAGTTGGCTCTATTATTTACTACATGACGCATACAATCCATCCATAAAGAAACATTTATTAATTTCCAGACGAATAAGGAATTGATAGGGTCATTTGGAGTATGGAGGGCTTGTACTTAGCGTAAAATGATATAATGTAAGGGAAATATTCATGAATATTGTTCAAGCAACTAATAAAACAATCAAATTGTGTATACAACTAGCTCCCAAAATATCAAACATCAATCATTTCTTTCATTTTTTCACAGACTTTTCCTTTTTCTTTTTCTTTTAAATGAATAACAACAAAATAGGGAGTGAGAAATGTAATTGTGATAATGAGGGGAGTGTATCTTGAGTAAAATGGTATAATGAAAGGGAACCTCATGGATATTGTTTTATCATATATCAAACAATGTCATTTTCAACCTCAAAATTTAAATGTCTTCACTGTTTCAAAATTGAAATTCAACACTATATTTCCAAAATTTCAGAGATGGGATTTCACTTCTAGGGTGTTCATTTGCATCTAGAAGTTGCAATGCACAACGATCATTTCAAAATCCTTTGCTCAATAAACATTCAACAATAATAACATAACTTGTGCGCAACAGGTTCGAGGGCCACAATAATCAAAATAAATACAACCCACAGTCAAGGAATGGATAGACTATGATTCCTAATATCAACACCAGTGCATTAAAATCACTACAGGTTTCCATGAAGTGGCCACAAAAGAGATCCCTTCATATACCATAATTTAAAATTGAAACTTCAATTAACAACGTTCCTAGAATCCTTTTCATTCTAGATCACAAAACTCATTCAACGCATATATAATTTACTCCCAGAGGTATTCCTTTCATACAAAATCAAACACACAATAGGTCGTATCCATTAAACCATGTTTTGCAATGTTGTCATTACCCTAATATCCCCACAGGAGAGACTGCATTATCAGAGAATGAGTAAGGTTAACATGCTGCCCACTTTTGCACAACAAATAATCAACTAGACCCATGACTACAAATAAACACGAACTGTGCCTTTATCAAATTCTGGGTTGGTCATCTCCACCATAATTCCCAATGCATAGGGTTCCATATGCAACAATGGATAGCAAGGTGGTAGACGAAAGTGGGTTAACAAACTAAGGGTTTGACTAGAAGGAGCATGGAAAGTTTAATTCTTCACAAAATTCCACATTAATACTCACAGAGTAGTGAACAAGGCATGGGCACAATAGCCACGAAAACCAAAACTTAAAAGACATGAAGAGTTCCCAAATAATTTACAGGTAAGAAGCAGGGATAACTACTTCGAATAGGGAAGAAACCCAGAACAAGGAACCAGAGGCAAGGTAGGCTTGGGAGTTTCCCAATGATATTATTTTCCACAATAAAAATGCGAACAACCATACACAACAAAAGACATCACTCTTCTTTTCAATGACATGATTAAAATACAACCACCATAGGAAACCAAAACCTTGCAAATGACCAATACACATTCCAGCTTCATTCATATAACAACTTTGGAAATGCACATACTGTGAGCAAACAAGAGCCAACAGTGGAATTAAAGAGTAGAGTGAATGTTCTTGTATGGAAAAGCAAGAAAATCCAATACCTATGTAAAATTTTCTAAGGAGAAACGACCAGCTTGTATACCTTCTCCACAACCAAGCAAAGTGGAGCAACAACAACCAACAAGAGAAAATGAAAAATTACTAGGGTGGTGAGCTCAAGGTGAATTAGAGTGACATGCATTTACTGCACGTCGCTTCTACATTCACATTTTCATTCATGCCAGTACGAGCAGGCCCACTATTCAACTCATCAACCATTAACATTCAAATCAACTTAATGTAGGCCGATTATACCATAGTTTTCCAATATTCCAATTTTGCAAATGCGTCTGCCCTTGCCATTATCCCTATTTCACATATAACAATACTTTTCTAGGGACACCAAATCATGACCAAACTTACAATTAAACCAATGCGCGCAACACTTGTTTAAAAACTCCAATGTGACATAACTCAAATACTTGCTAGGGATATTGTGTTCCAACATTACTTCCAATTCAAACAATGTGTGTACCCTTGTAGCATGAAGCCACCACATCACACGTATAAATTAAGCATGGAGTTTAGGTCCTTCCTCAAAGTAAATGTAACATAATAATACTTGAGAGTGTTATATAAAAACAACACCAAAATCATATCGCCCCTAACATCATATTTGATTAATCATTCCGACAGATTTTTTAAATGCAAATAAATTGTAGGGATCATCGCAGCCAACTCATAAGCATGTAAAGCATAACTATTGTTTCTTCATCATAGTCACACAAGTTACACCAGGGGTCCCACCTATTAGTATATTATTAAATATAGTTAAATAATAAGTCATAAGGCATTTGCAACCATTTGCAAGCAGGTACCCTATATTGCACTTTTGGGCGTCAACATAGCTTATATGCTTGCATTACCTGCATCAATGTCTATTCATAATGTATTCCATGTATCATTTCTCAAGAAGTATATACCTAATGTTGATCATGTTATTGATTTGAATGTGATTAAGGTGGAGCAAGAAGGCGCTTTTCAAGTGTATTCGATGTGCATACAGGACCGAAAGATCAAACAGCTCTGGAATCAAGCCATAGAGATAGTAAAGTTCCAATGGACTTGGTATGGTCCCGAGGATGCAACTTGGGAGAATGAAGATGCTATGCAGGCATAATACCTGCATATTTTTGAATATTTTGAAAATATTGATGGTAATATGTAAATAAGATGCACTGAGGATAGTGCATAAACAAGGGGAGTGTTCAAGGATAAATTCGTGAGTGCGGACACAGACCAATCTCCCCAGATCCACCTGGATCTGGAACAAACTGTGACAGAATACTACTCTTTCCCTAGTTCTAAAGTATTGAATGGACAAGAGAAGAAGGATGATGTACTT
>ML795616.1:251231-261236 GCA_009831015.1 Picea engelmannii
TATGTATGTATGTATGTATGTATGTATGTATGTATGTATGTATGTATGAAGTTACGCAAAGAGTTTATGTGTGGCATAACCTAGAAATTCTATGGTTGGGTATGTTACAATTTGGGTTATCAGAAACAAGAGAAGTAGTAAAGGTGGTATTCCCCCGACCTGGGAAGCCCTAAGTGTGTTATAGGAGTAAAAAATGAATCTATACCCGATGGCATGTCTTGAGATCCAAAAACTCTAGGTGAGGCTGAATATTTTAAATCCCTCAAATCTTTTAACACCATCTTCTGCTTCTAGATTTTTTGAAAGGGGAGAAAATGGGATGACGCCCTATGACACTTAGCTTGTAGATGGCCCACTTGATGACACCCAAAACACCTGAATGGAACACACAAGTAATATTTTTTTTGCACCCACTTGAATTCTCCCCACACAAACTCATTTTCATCCATCAACCCTTCTTTCAAGTTGAATTCAATTTGCACCCATGCCCAACATTTGTCCACCTTCTCCACCCATATTGGATCACAACTAAGGCATTTCCCTATATTGTTTCCAATGGAAATAAATACCATCTCATTCCAAAAAAGAAGAGGGAGGTTTGGCATAATTTCCCCTATTTTTGTCGGGGTTTGATATTCACAAGTTGGGTCGAAAGAAATCACCCATTTTTTCAAGATAAGTCTTGATGACGAACCCCACCCCCACACTCTACTAAAAAAATACTAGAGGTCCTTTCTGCATTTAAAAAAAAAGCTAATCCAACCCCTTTCTAAAGTGTTATATTCTGGATAGTATCCCAAAATACTTACCCAATTATTAGCTAACCATCCTTTGAGTTCTGCAGGAGAGACAATCTTGCCACTGAAATGACCCACTACAGTTTGCCCAAGCAGATCGAGGATGGCCCAAAAATCCACATCATCTCCTACCACCATTCTCCTATGTTATTTTTTGACATTCCAATAGTTGGGTTTTTAATCCCTCGACACCTCTGCATGCACTTCCAAAGCACTCGACTGCAACTAAGAGCCTCCACCTCTGCATGTAACCCTCGATGATTCATATGAGGCATGCAAGGGTGGCAGAGATTTTGAACTCTTTTTTATTTTGGAGCTACACCATTCGAAACCTTATTCGAGAATACTAGAAATAATCTCTCATTACTTCCCCCAACCACTCAAGTTGAATGATATTTGGACCTCGAGAAAACTACCTCATGATATTTTACGCCAACATGATCCAACAGATCCAAACACTCTAGGTTGACTACCCTCTTTAAGCATTGAGACCGTATGAAAGCTTCGTCTAATGGGAAGGAATTTTTGAGATCCTTCTCATCCTCAGTGAAGCCTAGATCTATGTCATCCATAAGCTATAGACTAGACCGATCCTTCTTAGATCCTACACCTGTCAGAAAATATGACATACTTGGCTACCTACTGCCTCCACTCCTTGAATAGACCATGGTTTTCCTAGTTAGTGAGAAAAAAGCCTCCACGTACCTTCATTTGATGAGAATGATGCCAACTATACCTTTAGCATGATCCCCCAATAATCCACATAGATTCCAAATGCAATTAAACTTTGGATTGAACTGAAAATGCCGCCCATTTGGTCCTATGTACTAGCTAGGGTTTCATTGTTTCATTATCTTATTATTTTCAACAACTTAATTTTAATGTTAATTTTTATTGTAGCATTTAGGACTTAGGGGTTAGTGGTTAGTGTTTAAAGTTTAGAGGTCAAGGTTCAAGAGTTAGGGATGCTCAAATTATAAAAATTTCCTTAAGGTTAGATACATAGGCTAGTTATGTGAGTGAATCAGTTAAGTTGGGTTGGGTGCATTTCTCAAGAAGGTTTTTTAATTATCTGCATGGGTGTGTGGGTAGGTGCATAACTTAGATGCATCACTCGTGTATGTTGTGTGTCTCTTATTTGTGTCTTTTATATACATGGTTTAGGTAAATGGGTTAGCTATCTAGGTTATATGTTAGAGCTAGTTGCATGAGTTAGATGTGTGATTAGGTGCATATATTATGTTCATCTCTCATGTTAGGTGTATTGATTATGTGTGTGGGTGCATGGGATTTTAGGTGTGTGGGTAGGTGCATAATCTAGGAGTGTTACTTATGTGCATGAATATGTTTGTTATATAGATGAGTTAAGTGCATGTCATAGGTTAGATTTGTGGCTTATGTGCTTGGGTGCTTGGGTTAGGTGTGTGGATAGATGATTGAGTTAGGTGCATCCATTATATGTGTGAGTGGGTCACTTAGGTGTATGGGCTAGGTGCATGGGATAATTATATGGGATGAATGTGTGGGTTGTTAGGTGCAATATAGGTTAGGTCCATTATTGATGTTAGGGGTTTTTCTTTTGTTTGCAGATGTGTGAATAGGTCCACTGTTTATAATGTGTGTCACTTATGTGCATGAGTTAATCACTTATATACATGGGTCAGTTGCATGTGTTAATGATGTGGTTTTCATACAATAATTATTCACATGAGTTATCTTTTCTTAGTTGCATAACTTATATTAAGTGTGTTTCTTATATGCATGGGTGTGTGAGATTTTATGTGTGTGGGTAGGTGCATAAGTTAGGTGTTCCATACATGTTATGTAGTGTATTTCTTATATGTGTTAGTGTGTTGATTATATACATGGGCCAGGTGCATGTGTTAACGATGTGGTTTACATACAATAATTATTCACATGGGTTATGTTTGCTTAGTTGCATCACTTATATTAAGTGTGTTTCTTATATGCATGGGCGTGTGAGATTTTATGTGTGTGGGTAGGTGCATAAGTTAGGTGTTCCATACATGTTATGTATTGTATTTCTTATGTGTGTTAGTGTGTTGCTTATATATGTGGGTTAAATGCATGGGGTAGTAATTTGGGTTACATGTGTGTGTTAGGTGCATGTGATAGATGTGCAAGAATGTGCATAGGTTAAATGTGTCACTTATGTTAGGCCTATTATGGCATATGTGCTTGGTGTGTAAGTGGATGACTAAGCTAGATACATTTTTTTATATGCATGAGTGTGTCACTTATGTGTGTTTCTTAAGTACATGGGTTATCTATATGGATTCTATTCATGGGAATTGGGTGCATGGGTAGGTGCATCAATTATGTTGTATTACATACGTGTGTGTTTCATGTGTTACTTATGGTTCTCTTATATCCATGGGTAGGGACATGAATTTCTCATGTTAAGTGTGATGTTACTTATATGTGTGGGTATGTGGGTTATGTGCATGGGTAGATACATATGTTAAGTGTGTGTTTTATGTATCATTAGTGGAAAAGTGTATTTAGATATTAAAAAAATACCAAAAATTAGATATATGATATTGGTATATATGTTAGTGTATATACCGATATATATACCGGTATAATATGTTGATATATATCTCGACGTATGTACTGGTATATATGTTGGTATATACACCAACATATATATTGATACATGTGTCGATATATATATATGTATGTGTGAGTGTGTGTGTGTGTGGGTATATAATGATATATATGCTAGTATATTTTGAGCACACACTTATACTAGGGGGTGAATCAATATAAGACAATTTTTTTAATTTTTCAAACATTCATCAACCATAAATCACATTACAGAGCATGGAACACAATATTTATGTGACAACCCTTTCAGGAGAAAACCACAAAAATTCTCTTTATAATTCTTTGTAGGCACCAACCTACTGAAGACACCAATCCCCACTAGTACAAATCCTGGTAGGCACCAACCCACTCTTACATATCTTCGTAGACACCAATCTACTGGAGATACCAATCCCCACCGCTAAGAACCAACTTAGCAAGAGCCACCATTCTCTTACAAATATTCAAAGACACCAATCTACTGGAGAAACCAATCTCCATCTCTAAGCACCAACTTAGCAAGATACACCAATATATTATAGATCATTGTAGACACCAATCCCCACCACTAAGCAACAACTTAGCAAGAGACACCAATCTCTTTGTGTGAGCTACACCAACCTTCACCAAGTTTGCTTGTTACTTTTTCCTTCACCATATTTACTCATTGATTTTGCCTTCACCGGGTCTATTCACTACTTCTACCTTTACCATGTCTGACCAAAATTTGAATTTCTAAATAATAACTTTCTCAAACCTTGTTATTTTGGGCCTCCTCCCAAGAATGAACTTGTAAAACATGCCAAGTATCCAATTTTGAAAATATGATTATGAAATTGTTACCTAATATAATTTTGTATGTCTCCTATGTTCTATGAAATTTTCACAGTCTGAAGAGTCCTAGAAAATAAGTTATAGTGAAAATGCCAAGCTGACCTATTTGAAATGGATTTTAGAAACCCCAACTTCCATTGGGAATATTTTTGAAAGTATAGTGAACCAACATTTGAAATTTGTACCACGTGTACACCAAGATAATTCCTCTTTCTCTGCAAATTTTCAAGGTTTGAAACATACTAGAAAATAATTTATAGCGAAAGTGCTAAGATGACATGTTTGAAACTAATTTCAGGAGCATTCAAGAACCCTAACTTTCACAAGGCATATCTATGAAAGTATAGCAAACCAACATCTAAAATTTGTAACACATATACACCAAAAACTCTTCTCTATCTCTGTAAAATTTCAAGGTATAAAACACCCCAAAATCTATGTTATAGCGAAAGTGCCAATATGACTTGTTTGAAACTGATTTCAGGAGCATTCAGAAACCCTAACTTCCACAAGGAATATCTCTAAAAGTATAGTGAACTAGCATCTTAAATTTGTACCACATGCACAAAAGTATATATCCTCCATCTCTTCCAAATTTCAAGGTCTGAAACATCCTAAAAAAGGTTATCACGAAAATGTCAAGCTCACGTGAAACTGAGTTCACAATTCAATCTTTGCTAATACATTTTTCACACACTAAGTTTCTCTCAATGCTTTCTCTTTTTATTTTTTTTATTTTCTTTTCATAACCCTTCATGAAGGGACACGTCCCTTAATTAAATAATTAATTCCCAATACTATGGGAAAATACCCCAAACCTATGGGTTTGAAGTCCTCATTTCACTTTTTATTTTTTCACTTGCACCCCTTTTTAATATATTTGTAAACCTATGTATATAAGTTAATCTTGGAAATGTTGTGTGTATTGTAATGTCATAATATGACATCGATGACATGAATGAAAATAATTCCAACTATATATATATATATATATATATAATGGTTGGTATATATATTGGCATATATATTGACCAATATATTATTAAAATAATGTTGATGTGCCCATTTAACCATAGACAATGCTACACCATTGTCACCCAACCATAGGCATAAATCCACCCCCGAGCACCGTAACCTTTGACAGAAACAATGAATCTAGGAAGCCACACCATAACCAACAAATAACCAAGAGAGCACACCTTCTCCAAGGGTAGTGCACAAGAGAAAGTTCCAGATAGACTGAAAAAGATAAAACTATGCAACTGCAACTATTGTTGCTCCTCCTCCAAACTTGCGCACTATTTATGAGTGACTGAGAGTGTGTGAGTGAGTGAACAAATGATCCAAGACATCCTCTATTTATAGTGGTTATGTCACCTGTCTGGGCCGACTTGTCTTCTAGGAGGATAATATCTTAATATTATATATTATGCTGAGCCGACATGTCTTCTAGGGTTTTCACACATCCGTTTAGGGTTTCTCTTTCTTCCGAAATATTTTATTCTAGTCAAAGGTTACATATGGAGGTTAAAAACCTCTTGGAGCTACCATAATATCAACACTCCCTCTTATCTAGGGAGGTATTAATGGTCTCAAACACATTCATCCATCTTCACATGGTATGGGCAAGACTCAGATAGTCTTATATACCATTCTACAGGTAGCATCATCATGTCACACATGGCTACACCCATGTGGACCTATCAATCTCATCTAGGGTCCACAACCCACTAGAGAACACTAGAGATACACCTCGTAGTGTGTGTCACCATCAACATCATGGGATACACCTGCAGGACATGCTCACCCATGGCTACACCCATGTCATGAGTATCATCACTACTATCAACAAAATCTGGTATAAATATGGCATCAAAACATATCATCAAAATATCCATTGTTGAAATAATGTAACTGCGAAGAGAATTCTTATTATTATTTTGTTATTGGATTAAATCCCCATTGTGGATTAATCATGTGATTATTATTATTATTGTTATTGTATTAATCCCCATTGAGGATTAATCATGTCGGTAATTGAATAAGGACCAAATCCCCTTTTGCGGATTGGTCATCGGACAATTACAAAGTGTTGAATAAGAAGTCGGCCCTAGCAGTTATAATGGAAGGCCCAGAATTAATTAAAGGTGGGTTTACCCACCCAGAGAGAGAGGTCGGCCCTGCCAGATGGTGACTCTTCACATGTGCCAGATTGATATAAATAAGAGGATAGCGCCTCACTTCTTACACACACTTCACTTTCTCATTATCTTATGAGGCAAGCTGCAATTGGAAGTTGGAGAGAGGAGAAGAAGGGTGGCACATCTCTTGGGGAGGACTTTCTGTATTGGTTTGAGTTATCTCTTGAACATTGTATAATCCATTTATGATAAGGAAGTTTTTGTTGGGTTTTCTTCCCCTAGAGGGTTTCCCACGATAAATGTTGTGTCTCTTGTGAATGTGTATTTCTCAGTGATCTTGTTCTTCAGAAATTGTCGGAAAAACCGAAACGTCGACGACAAGATGTCATAAATACTGTGGTTTTTCCGACAATTTCTGAACATAATTCTCACCACAGAAACCTAAATGAACAGATCTTGTTCTTATTATGCTCTTATCTTATGAAATGCAAAGAACTATAGTAATGGCATAAACATTAACACGGTATCAAAGCCAACCTAAAGGAAGCACAATTTGCAAGAGGAAAAACGTCACTGTTACCGTACCCCAAAATTAGGGTTTTGCAAAAGTGAGTATTTTCAGCTCCCTAACATCCTAGAAAGTTGCACCCTCCCCTAAGAATCAATTTGGCACCTAGAGTGCACCTTTTTAGTGGTTGGATCTCCCGGAAAGTGAAACCTTAGTTTCACAAAAGTACTAGAAGTACCAGAAAACCAGTACTAGAAGTACCAGAGTACCGGAAGTACCGGAAGCACCAATCCAGAAATCCGCAGATCATATTTGACGGGGTAAAATTTAGATTTTCTCATATCTGAGGACACCAGGCTACTCGCCTCAGCCAAGCGCACCTCCTGGTAAGGTCAAAACTTGATTTCAAGCACTTTCAATTTTTGGTCATTTTTTGTTGTCGAAAGTATAAGATGTCTACAAGCACAAAGCTTGTTGAGAAATTAGAAGGCATAGACAACTTATGTGCCTGGAAGTATAGGATCGGTCTGATCCTTGCAGAGAATGACCTATCAAGATTTATCAAAGAAGAAGTGGAGGAACCTGAAGATGCTGTAGAGAAAGCGAAGCATCAGAAGGACTCAATCAAGGCTCAAAGAATCATCGCAGATTCAATCAAAGACCATCTGATCCCATATGTATCGTCAAATAAAACTCCGAAGGAAATGTTTGATGCTCTAAGCAAACTATATGAAGTAAAGAACATCAATCGAAAGATGAATCTCAGAACTTAGTTGAAAAATATCAAGATGCAGAAAGGAGAAATGATTCAAGAATACTTATCCCAAATTTTCGAGATAAAAGAACAGTTGAAAGTGATTGGAGACACCATTGACGAAGATGAATTTGTATTAACTTCTCTAAATGGTCTCACAAGACATTGGGATGTCTTCATCCAGTCAGTATGCGGCAGAAAGGAGAAACTACAGTTTGAAAGCCTATGGGAAGAATGCACCCAAGAAGAGACAAGGGTAGCCAACCGTGAAGCACTACTAGCCAGGGACGATGATCAAGCCCTAACCACTCATACAAAAGGAGGAAGGAAGAAACCCTACTTCAAAAGGAAATCTCATCGAGAATCACAATCATCAAACAAGTTCAACAATCAAGAATCTCATTCAAGAAATTTTCAGAAGAAAGGTCAACGCAAGGGACGAGATCTCTCATCTATACAATGCTATCATTGTGATAAGATGGGACACAAGGCGAACAATTGTCCAGTCAGAAGAGAAGAGTACAAGAGGAAGCACAAAAGGCAACATGCTCACATTGCCGAAGATGAAGAACCACCTATGAAGATGATTAAAGACCATGTCTTAATCTAAGCTCTCTCAAGATCTGTATCACCTGGAGAGGAAACATGGCTCATTGATAGCGGTGCATCAAAGCATATGACGGGTAAGAAGAATACTCTCTCTTGTATTTCAGAAAAGAAGTTTTCTTATAAAGTAACTCTTGGAGATGATTATCAATATCCCATCAAGGGAATAGGAGAATCAAACTACAAGCTAGATTCAGAGAACTCAATAACAATGAAGGACGTACTCTATGTACTGGGCCTAAAGAAGAACTTACTCTCCATATCATCCTTAGACAAGAAAGGCTATAGAGTTGCCTTCATATATGGAGAAGTTCTTATGTGGGCTAAGGGAGAAACTGCTATGACCAGAAACTTCTATGACCCATGCCATCGAAAAATCATGTGAACTTTGGCATAGAATATTGGCCCACATCAACTACAAGGCGCTACCATACATATGAAAATTTGTCATAGGTTTACCAGAACTCAAGGTTGATCAGGAAGGCATATGCAATGGATGTGCGCAAGGGAAGAACATCAAGAACCCCTTTCCAAAGAGGGACAACGAAGCAGAAGGAGCATTGGAACTCATCCATTCAGACGTGTGTTTCCCAATGACATCATCCTCCATTAGTGGGTATGTATACTATGTATCATTTATTGATGATTATTCTCGTAAGACCTGGATATATTTCTTAAAATCTAAAGATGAAGTATTCAGTAAATTCAAGGAATTCAAAGCCTTGATCGAGAATCTTTCCGAAAGAAAGATTAAGATACTCAGGTCAGATAATGGAGGAGAATATACCTCGAAGGAGTTCATAAGCTTCTGCAGAGATGTCGGGATCAAGAGGGGACTAACTACTTCCTATAATCCCCCAACAAAATGATGTAGCTGAAAGGAAGAACAGAATGATTATGGAAGCTGTGAAGACCATGATTCACAATCAAGATCTTCCTATGTGCTTATGGGTAGAAGCAGCTATGGCAGTTGTTTATGTGCAGAACAGACTATCCCATAGTGCACTTGGGTTCAATACCCCAGAAGAGATGTTCACCGAAAAGAAGCCAGAGGTAAGCCATCTCAAAATATTTGGCTGTCCAATGTATATCCATATACCAAAAGAGAAAAGAAACAAGTTGGAACCCTCTGGAAAGAAGGGAATATTTGTGGGATACTGTGAGGTATCAAAGACCTTTAGAATCTACATACCTGGTCACCGCCATAATGAAATCAGCAAGGACGTGACCTTTGATGAAGAAGTTGCACTTAAGAAATCGAGAAGATGCCAGCCTGAAGAGGTATATGAAGAGGAACCTGTAAATCCTAGGATGACAGAATCTGTGAGGGAAGTTCCTAGAGCTGCAGAACCTGTAAGGGAAGTCATAGCTTCCCCTGATGAGGAGACTCCTGAAGATCATGATATCATAGAAGTTCAAGAACCTCCTCAAATGACCTTCTCCCATAAAAGAAAGCATGCTTGGGAAAGAGAGCTTATTCAAGATGGAGAGAAGTATGGTGTTCCAGAAGGAACCACAAGACAGGTGAAGAAACTAAAGCCATTCTCCAGTTACACGGCTTTGATGTGCAATCTACTTGATGAGGAACCTACATGTTTTGAAGAAGCCATCCAAAAGAAGGAATGGGCCAATGCCATGATAGAGGAATACCAATCCATAATAAAGAATGATGTATGGGAAATTGTTCCCAGACCAAAAAGTAAGGATGTGGTATCATCAAAATGGCTCTTCAAGATAAAACATGTTGCTGATGGAAGT
>ML795616.1:267962-305735 GCA_009831015.1 Picea engelmannii
GAGAGAGGAGAAGAAGGGTGGCGCATCTCTTGGGGAGGACTTTCTGTATTGGTTTGAGTTATCTCTTGAACATTGTATAAGACATTTATGATAAGGAAGTTTTTGTTGGGTTTTCTTATCCTAGAGGGTTTCCCAGGATAAATGTTGTGTCTCTTGTGAATGTGTATTTCTCAGTGATCTTGTTCTTATTATGCTCTTATCTTATGAAATGCAAAGAACTATAATAATGGCATAAACATTAACATCCATGAGCCTCATTCTTTTCTAGCACCTTGGTCATTCTTGTCCCATGACAAGAATCATGACCTCATCGAAGCCACATTCACCTCATAGATGATCCTCTCATGGGATTACTCTGTGAATGAATTTATCTCAATTCTATCAGACACGTGTGTCTAACACCTGAAGTCATTCTTGTCCCATGACAAGAATTATGACCACATCGGAGAAACAAACAACTCATGGTGATCCTCTCATAGGATCACTCTGTGAATGCATTTATCTTGATTCTATCGGACATGTGGAATTTTGTTAATGTTTAATCCATTATTATAGTTCTTTGCATTTCAATAGATAACAATAGCAAAAGATAGAATCACTGAGAAATACATAATCACAAGAGACACATCATTTATCTTGGGAAACCCTCATGGGGAAGAAAACCTAACAAAAATTCCTTATTATAGATAGCCAATACAATGCCAAGAGATAACTCAAACAAATACAAAAATTCCTCTCCCAAAGATGCACCTCTCTCTCTCTCTCTCTTCTCCAACTGTAGCTCTGAAACTTGTCTCTCAATGAACAAGTGAGTGTGTGTATAAGTGAGGCGCTAGCCTCCTTATTTATACAAATCTAGCACGTGTGGAAGTGTCTTTTCACTGGCAGGTCCAACTTCTTCTTCTAGGTGGTTATAATCACCTTTACTATATTTTGGGGCCTTTTTGATATATTCTGGGGCTGACTTCTTTTTTTTCCTATTACAATTACAATATGACCAATCCGCAAAAGGGCATTTGGTCCTTTATAATAGCCGACATGATCAATCCACAATGGGGATTGATCCAATGAATAATATATTAATAGCAATTAGAATACACTTTGCAGTTACATTATTTTAACACTCCCCCTTAACAAGAAGGGTGTTCTTCAACATCATCAGGCGAGAGAGAGGCCTTTATTAACAACAGCATCAGGAGGAAAACATCATCAATATCATCTTGGAACACTGACTGGCGTATCTATAAATCATTGGAAGTTTTCTTCATCGGCAGCATCGTCATTCTCAAAGGAATGCAATCATCATATGCATCAATATGGATTAGTATAACACTAATACATCATCATCACAGTATGAGGTTGGCTCATCATCCTAATATTGGATTGGCTTTATGTCACAGCTGTCAAGCTGGAAGCACAATACTGGTCTTGCTTTACGTCACAACGATCAAGCTGGAAGTAAGATACTAGACTAGATTTACGTCACAGTTATCAAGCTGGAAGCACAGTACTGGTCTCATCTCATCGTCTTGCTTTACGTCACAGCAATAAAGTTGGAAGCAAGATACTATACTGGCTTTATTTCACAGCTATCAAGCCGGAATCACAGTACTAGTCTCATCTCATCGTCTTGCTTTACATCAAAGAAATCAAGCTGGAAGCAAGATACTAGACTGGATTTATGTCACAGCTATCAAGTCGGAAGCACAGTACAGTCTCATCTCATCATCTTTCTTTACATCACAACAATCAAGTTGGAAGCAAGATACTAGACTGGATTTATGTCACATCTATCAAGCTAGAAGCACAGTACTAGTCTCATCTTATCATCTTGCTTTACATCATAGCACTCAAGATGGAAGCAAGATACTAGACTCAAATCAACGTCTTGCTTTACATCATAGCACTCAAGTTGGAAGCAAGATACTAGACTAGATTTATGTCACAACTATCAAGTTGTAAGCACAGTGCTAGTCTCATCACAACGTATTTCTTTATGTCACAACACTCAAGCTGGAAGCAAGATACTAGATTGGTTATACGTCACAGCTATCAAGATGGAAGAAAAGTACTAGTCATATCACAATAGCTACTCCCCCTTTCGAGGAAGGTCCTTTCAGACTATACCAAGCTTATCTCAAAAGTGTTCAAACTTTACACAAGATAGAGGCTTGGTCAACACATCGGCAACCTGTTCATCCATGCTAACGTATTGGAGTTTTATGGCTCCTCTCTGCACCATGTCATGGATGTAATGGTAACTAATCTCTATGTGCTTCGACCTGTCATGGAATACAGGATTCTCTGTCATCTTTATGCATCTCTGGTTTTCACAGAGGATCGTGGTTGCTTCCATCTCTAGGTTAAATAGACTGGTCAACAACTTTCGAACCCATATAGCTTCATAGCTGGAAGATACGCAACAATGTATTATGCTTCCATTGTGCTGAAAGCAATGTTGGATTGCTTCCTACTCTGCCATGAGATCATGGATAATCCCAAACTGAAACAACATCCTGAAGTGATTTTCCTGTCATAAACACTTTCTGCCCAATCTGAATCAGTGTACCCTCTCAATGTGAAATCATTATCTCCATCATATCTTAGACCACAATCTAATGTACCCTTAAGGTACCTCATCACATGTTTTGCAACCATTGGGTGAACATGTCTAGGTTCTACCAGAAACTGACTCAAGGTGTTCACGGCAAAACAAATATATGGTCGGGTGTTCATCAGGTACATCAACGATCCAATGATCTGTCTATACAGTGTGGCATCAATCAATTCTGATGAAGTGTCGACCAACAGCTTCAGCTTCGCTTCCATGGATGTATTCATGGACTTTCACTCTAACATGTCGAATCTTTTCAAGATTTTGACTGCATACTTCCCTTGGTTAAGGAATATCCTCTTTGGACTCTGCCATACCTCAAGACCTAAGAAATAATGCATTAGACCAAGGTCTTTCATTCTCAAATTTTGAGGTGAGTCTCTTCTTACATTCGGTGATGATATTTTCTTCTCCAGTTAAGAATAAGTCATCCACATACAAGAATAATATCACTGGCTCATCGTTCATAACCTTGAAGTAGAGGTTAGAATCTGCTTTATTATTGGTAAAGCCCAAGCTCGTCAGGAAACTGTATATCCATCCATACCAAGCTCTAGGAGCTTGCTTCAATCCATACAAGGCTTTCTTCAACTTGCAGACATGAGACTTCATGTCTTCAACTTCAAATCCTTGAGGTTGCTCTATATACACTTCCTCTTTGATGACACCATTTAGGAAAGTTGTCTTTACATCCATCTGGTGCAACTTCCACTTCATCTCAGCTGCAAGGGCTATGATGGTTCTAATCAAAGTGTATCTGGCTATAGGAGCGAATGTCTCTTCATAGTCAATGCCTTCCTTTTGAGAAAATCCACGAGCAACAAATCTTGCTTTATACTTCTCAATACTTCCATTGGCAGAATGTTTTATTTTGAAGATCCATTTGGAAGATACCACGTCTTTACTCTTCAGTCTGGGAACTATTTCCCATACATCATTCTTTATTATGGATTGGTATTCCTCTGTTGTGGCATCTGCCCATTCTTTCTTATGAATGGCTTCTTCAAAGCAAGTAGGCTCCTTCTCTAAGAGATCACACATCAAAGCCATATAAATGGAGAATGGCTTTAGTCTCTTCACCTATCTCGTGGTTCCTTCGGGAACACCATACTTCTCTCCATCTTGAATAAGCTCTCTTGCCCAAGAAAGCTTTCTCTTATGGAAGATCGTCATTTGAGGAGGTTCTTGAAATTCTACTATGTCATGATCTTCTAGAATTTCCTCATCAGGGGAAGTTACGACTTCCCTCACTGGTTATGCAACTCTGGGAACCTCCTTCTGCAATTCTGTGGATTACGGGTTCCTCTTCATATACTTATTTAAGATGGAATGTTCTCGATTTCTTGAGCGCTGCATCTTCATCGAAGGTCACATCCCTGATGATCTCAATGTGATGGTGACCTGGTATATAAATTTTGAAGGCCTTGGAGGCCTCAGAATATCCCACAAATATTCCCTTCTTTCCTTAAGGTTCTGGCTTGTTTCTCTTCTCTTTCGGAATATGTATAAAAAATGGGCAGCCAAATTATTTGAGATGGCTTACCTCTGCCTTATTTCCGGTGAACATCTCTTAAGGGGTATTGAACCCAAGTGCACTATGGGACAATCAATTTTGCACATATACGGTTGTCATTGTTTCTTCTGCCCATAAGCACATAGGAAGATCTTGATCATGGATCATAGTCTTCACAACTTCCATTATTGTTATATTCTTTCTTTCAGCTACACTGTTTTGTTGAGGATTATAGGGAGTAGTGAGTTCCCTCTTGATACCAACATCTTTGCAGAAGTTCACAAAATATTTTGAGGTGTATTCTCCTCCATTATCTGACCTGGGTATCTTGATCTTTCTTTCAGAAAGATTCTTTATCAAGGCTTTGGATTCCTTGAACTTGTTCAACACTTCATCTTTAGATTTCAAAAAATACACCTAGGTTTTACGAGAATAATAATCAATAAATTATACATAGTATACATACCCACTCATGGAGGACGACGGCATTGGGCCACACACATATGAATGAATGAGTTCTAGGACTCTGTCTGCTTTGATGTCTCTCTTCAGAAAAGGGCTCTTGATGTTCTTCCCTTGTGCACATCCATTGCATATGCCTTCATGGTCAACCTTGAGTTTTGGTAAACCTGTGACCGCTTTGCATATGTATGGTAGAGCTTTGTAGTTTATGTGAGCTAATATTCTATGCCAAAGTTCACATGGGTTTTCAATGGTGTGGGCCATGGAATCATCTGAGTGACCATTTAGCTTATACAAGCCATTTTCTTCTTTTCCAATGATGATTGCTTCATTTATGGTTTTTCCTTTAGTACGTTTCCTTCTGCAACCTTCACTATCGCTTCCTCAAGGTTATTACTTGTGACCTGGAACAAGGTCAACAAAACAACAAGAAAGAGTAATATCCTTTTGATAATATAAAGCAATATCACGAACAATCATCACAATAGCTCCTTTAGAGCTATCACTTATAACTTGTATTAAGCAAAGATTAAAGGTAAGGAATACAATACAAAAATGAGGTCAACACTCTCATAGTGTTGTGATCAAACATTCCTCCATGGCAACCTGAAACTAACACACGATATTCTTCCTAGAGGAGGTGTTAGTTGTACCAGACAAATGATTGCGTTAAGCATTTACCTCTATATGATCACATGCTATCAAGTATGATACTTTACAAAGACTATTATCTCAACTATATTCATCAACTTATCATGTGTACCTTTGAATCTTATTAACTTGATTAATCAAACCTGGAGCCTTGTCCTCAAGAATGAGTGCTTTCTCTTCTTCCGAGTCTCCTTCACTCAAGATGACGAGTGATTTCTTCAACCTGTATTTTGTACTGAGACAATACGCTATCTTGACAGAAGGTTGGGTTAGAGGATAAGCTCTATGATCTCAAATTTTAATCCATCTAATACCTTGACTTAGATTTTGATCAAAGGTTAGAATGATGGTCATAGTTACAACATGCAACATTGATCAAAATAATGTCATAACAAATAGATGCATATCAGAATAATCACACATGGGTTGCATCATTCCTCTGAATGTGTTGGATCTTGAGATACTTCTGGATCTATGGAAAGAGATCCCTTCTCCTGCAAATACTCTTTAAAGTTTAACCATTTAAACATATGTGAGTACATACCTCTGATGGCATTTGCAGGTAGTGGCACCATCTAGTAGAAACGGTGATCATTACCAACTCTTACAAACTTCAAGGGTGATTTCAACTGGTACTACAGCTGCAACTGCAACTGGTTCTGAGACAACAACTGCAACTGCAACTGCAACTGGTTCTGAGACTGCAACTGCAACTGCAACTTAGGGTTTTATGAGGAAACCCTAATTTTTCAAACTTCAAAATTTGAAATTCTGATCTAGGGGATAGATGCGCTGAGTTGAGGCGAGTAAGCTGGTGCAGTAAGATTTCTGAAAATCCAAATTTTACCCCCTCAAACTTGATCTCCATATTTCTGGATTGGTGCTTCTGGTTTTCTGGTACTTTTGGTACTCTGGTACTTCTAGTACTCTGGTTTTCTGGTACTTTGTGAAACTAGGGTTTCACTTTTCAGGAGATCTGGCCATTGAAAAGGTGCGTTGAAGGTGCCAAAATTATAATTGAGGGAGGGCGCACTTTTCTAGATGGTTTTAGGGATAAAATACCTCACCAACAAAAAGCCTTAATTTGCATGTACGACAACAATGACATTTTTCACTTTTCTCTTATGAAAGATGCTCTCTTCAGCTTGACTTTGATACCATGTTAATGTTTAAGCCATTATTATAGTTCTTTGCATTTCAATAGATAACAATAGCATAAGATAGAATCACTAAGAAATACACAATCACAAGAGACACATCATTTATCTTGGGAAACCCTCATGGGGAAGAAAACCCAAAAAAACTTTCTTATTATAGATAGCCAATACAATGCCAAGAGATAACTCAAACAAATACAGAAATTCCTTTCCCAAAGATGTCTCTCTCTCTCTCTCTCTCTCTCTCTCTCTCTCTCTCTCTCTCTCTCTCTCTCTCTCTCTCTTCTCCAATTGCATCTCTGAAACTTGTCTCTCAATGAACAAGTGAGTGTGTGTATAAGTGAGATACTAGCCTCCTTATTTATACAAATCTGGCACGTGTGGAAGTGTCTTTTCACTGGCAGGGTTGACTTCTTCTTTTTCCTATTACAATTACATTATGAACAATCTGCAAAAGGGGATTTGGTCCTTTATAATAGACTACATGATCAATCCACAATGGGGATTGATCCAATGAATAATATATCAATAATAATTAGAATACACTTTGCAGTTACATTATTTTAACAAATTTCACCTCAAGTCTCTAGTCCATTGAAGACTACGTTGGGGCACATCTACTCCAGATGCATATGTTCCCTATCTCCCCTAGTCTGCAGCTCAGTTCCTGTAAAGATAGAATCAGCCCAATGCTTATCGGGGCTACTCACCTACTTGTGAGATTTTCAAAGGCCTGATGCAATTCACACATAGGAGATATAGCAACAACTCGAATATTCAGTTCATCGAAGATTACATTTGGGCCTATTCCCACATGATCAAGTTCATCTGATCAATATTGGAATATAGGAACAATGTTGCAATCATCAATACTCCCCTAGGGAAACATTTGCATTCTTTCCAATCTTGTACTAGACATAGGCTTAGTGCAAATCTCAACTATCTGCTCATATGTGGATAAGTGATGGATCGCCATTGCTCTTTCCTACACCATGTATCTGATGAAGTCCTGCAAGATCCTTCAAAAATACACCATGTTGCATATCTTGCGTCATTGGCTATGATATATGACTGAGTGCTACGTATATTTGCTTCCCTGGTTGTCTAGAAATATTGCTCAATCCCAAGTTGAAGTAGCACCCCAAGTTCTAGATTTTTCTTATACACTTCCAATCCAAAAATTGTATATCCCGACAAACATACTTCATCATCGAAGATCAATCATATATACCTGTACAACATAGGTACCTACATGTTGTGTTGTAACCCAATAATATAGTCATGGCTCAACCATATACTAGCACAAGGTGCTCTATGCGAAGAAAATGCCTATCCCATCACACAACTTCCTTAGATGTGTCTTCATAGGTGTGGCCATGGAATTCATGTCCATCATGCTAAACCTCTCCAGTCTCCTCACTGAATATCTCATATGGTTCCAGCCATGCTTCCGATCGAGTCAAGATCCTTCATCTCAAACTCTAAAATAAACTCCCTCTATATGAGAGAATCCTTGGACCGCGCTTTTGTCTGTTGCATGCCCCTTTGAATTCCACAAAGTGTCATGAAAGCATGTTGGCTTCTTCTTGATCACTGACTCCCTCTCATATTTATCTCTTATGACTTGCCCAGAATAAGAAACAAGAACAACAAAATCTCCATGGTATCCTCTATGGAAGATATCCTTCCTAGAGTCTAGTTCAGTAACCAAGAACATCTCCTTAAGGGGATCAACCTCATCTTGTAAATAATAAGCATTTACATAAGAGCAAGAATATCTCCTAGAGAGGAGATCAACAAGCATATCTCTAGTATTAAGGGGTTATTATAATGATCATAACTTCAATAGATCAAGATGCAACATGAGATCATAATAATTCCATAACTAGAGACATATCAATTTTAAATAATCAAACATGGAGTCAATTTTGACAAACATTCAACCTTTGACTTTGACTAGTCAACATTTGACTTTGACAAACCAACCTTTGACTTTGACAAGTCGACCTTTGACAAGTCAACATTTGACTTTGACTTTGACTAAAAACTCAAACTTGGTGTTTTTGTTGGTTGAGGACACCAGAGGGTGCGCTAGGCTAGGGCACACTAGAATATCCAGAAATTAGGTCCAACGCTTCACTTAAGGTGCCCAAAGAGTTGGATTAGATTTTTCTACAGCTGCAAAATCAGAAACCCCGGTTCCAGCTGCAACTGGTGCCACAATGAGCTTAACAAATAATTTCCACGCTACCTTCTAGTGGTTAGAATGTCATGAAGGTGGTGTGGGACCATAACATGTTAGAATAATGTTGATGTGCTCGTTTAACCATAGACAATGCTACACCATTGTCACCCAACCATAGGCATAAATCCACCCTTGAGCACCATAACCTTTGACAGAAAGAATGATTCCAGGAAGCCACACCATAACCAACATATAACCAAGAGAACGCACCTTCTCCAAGGGTAGCAGACAAGATAAAGTACTAGAAAGACTGAAAAAGAGAAAATCGTGCAACTGCAGTTGTTGTTGCTCCTACTCCATACTTGCGCATTGTTTCTGGGTGACTGAGAGTGTGTGAGTGAGTGAAAAAATGAGCCAAGCCGTCCTCTATTTATAGTGGTTTTGTCACCTGTCTAGGCCGACTTGTCTTCCTAGAGGTTAATATCCTAATATTATATATTATGCTAAGCCGACATGTCTTCTAGGGTTTTCACACATCTGTTTAGAGTTTCTCTTGCTTCCATAATATTCTATTCTAGTCAAAGGTTACATATGGAGGTTAATACCTCCCCCAATTACCATAATATCAACATATATATACCGGTATATATTGGAATATATACATACCGGTCAATATATATATTGGCATATATATTGGTCGGTATATATACTGACTAGTATATATATCAGTATATATGTGAGTACATATGCCGATATATATACCAATAAGTGTTGGCATATATACCGGTATATATGTTAGTATATATATCGACATATTATACTAGTATATACGTCGATATATATATCGACATATATATATATATATATATATATATATATCAGAACATATACTGACATAATATATCTGCATAATATGTCGGTATATATATTGACATATATACCGGTATAATATTTCAATATATATACTGACATATATACCGATATAAAATGTCGGTATATATACAAACACCGATCAGTATATATATTAGCATATATAATGGTATATATATCGACATATATACCGATTGATATATATACCAACATATACACCGACCAATATGTACACCGATATATATACCGACATCATATTATGCAGATATATTATGCATGTACATATACTGACATCATATCATGCAGATATATTATGCTGGTAAATATACCGACATCATATTATGCAGATATATTATTTCAGAATATATACCGACATCATATTATGCAGATATATTATGTCGGTATATGCCCCATTTTGTATCATGAATGGTTCCTTATTTGTATATAATAAAATGAGTTTCTTATTTTATTGTAGTCTTCAATGGTGTAAAATATTACGTTGTCGATTATATATATGGATGATTTACATTATTGCAATGAACATAGATGTAATTGGATGGTATTTTTTTTAAAAGATACAATACATCAATGCGATAATTATATCCAAACACATTAATTAATATATAAACATCAATACTATTATTAAAAATATTTGATTTTTTTTATGAATAACTAAAATTTTATAAAAAAACAAGTTGCATTTGCATACTCCAAAACGTGGAAAAATTAAGCTTGAAACATATTGGGGTATCCATTTGAGTGCAATAGTGTGTTTCATACATATTTAAACACCGATGCATTTAAAGGATTGTTACACATTGATGTGATATACATGTAAAAACACACTAGTGCTAATAACTGTAATCACAGCCCTAGTGCTCCTAACTACAAAAACAACATTGTTCTCGATAGTGCTAATAATTGTAATAAGAGAATCAATGCTCCTAACTACACCAACAATACCATTCCCTTCTATCATATCATTATTGTTACTATTACTTCTATCATTACCATTACGAAGACTTGACTGTGCACAATGATACACACTGACGATTTCAAAATAAATGATATCCACTGGTGCTTTTAAAATATATAATATGCACCAATGTGCCTTACTATTTTAAGCGCACAAAAAGAAACCTCTATTAAAACCTTTAGACATCCAGAATTTTAGTTATAGTGAACATCTTCTAAAGCCTCTACTATCAATAGCGGATTATTTTTTTAATAATTTTGTCCAATCTTATAACACAAAAGACCTTCTCTAAGTAGTGTTTTCCTTATAGTGAATACTCCGAACAATTCCATTATGTGAGGTATTGTGAAATTGGTTGTCAACCTCTATCTAAAATTGAATGAAGAAGGTTTTGTACTTAGCAAAGGAACATTATGGAGGAAGAAACCCTATTGTTTGTGCCACATGCATTACAAAAGAATCATCCTTGAATATTGACTCTTTTCTTTAGTTGTTTCAATGTGAAGGTAATGTATGCAAAGGGTTCATGGTCGATGGAGCTTTACAAGTAATGATAGAGAATGCAAAGTTTGAAATGGTACTAACATAGATAAAATTCATGTCATAAAAGGGATAAACATCCTATCATGATTCAAGAAGATCACTTGAAGCAAATGAACTAGGACCATGAACTACTAGCAGGTGAAGATGGTTGTACTCATAAGGTAACATTGGTGTTGATAGCCCTTTTACCCTTTCATATTTGAAGAAAAAAAATCACATGAATGTGTCCATAAAAGCCACTGGAATGTTAGCAAGAAACCCCTATTTTTTGTCCTTTTGTGAAGTAGTAATATTAGTATAAACTGTGAAGTATGAAGTTTAAGAGATTTTCAACTAGAGGTAGTTTAAAATAATGAATGTTCCTTTTAATGTTTTTTCAAAGTAAAGGAAAGAGTCATAAATTTATTATGGAGTGTGAAGAAAAGATATAAGAGATAAGTAAATATTATGAGTTAAAGAAGAAAGAATGTCATAAGGTATGGATGTCCCTACAAGATTGTAATCACCAACTTCAAAAAATCAGGAATGAACTTATGTGTAAGTCTTTGCATGTTGGCTTTTAAGATACCTGGAAAAAAATAACATTGACTTGCTCCGTCATTACTAGTTATGCTATTTTCAACAATGGAAGGATGGGATCAAAAGTCATTTTGATATACATGTCTAAGAAAAGATGGAAAATAGATGTCTAAGAAGATATTTTCTTATCTTAAGCACATAAGTCACTTTGATATAAATGAAACATATTTGATATAGATGTTTGGTTGCAAGGTTCCTACTCTATAATTAAAGGAATACTTGCAAATGGCATAGATGAAAAAGTATATTTGATATTGATGTTTGGTTGCAAGTTTATGACTCTATAATTAAAGGAATACTTGCAAAGGGCATACATGACAAAGGCTCTAACACTATAGAATCATAGTCTTAAACATTATGAGGATAAAACATAATAACATTAGGAGGATATTAACTTGTATTGGGCGAAACATTTATCATTAATAAGTTGCAAAAAACCACTTAAAACTTGAACTAGCATTTACCACCAAAAGATAACCCTTGAGTCTGTTGATGAATGAAACTATGTGAGACATTCTCCAGCTTACAAACCTATGAGATGTGGATCATTGCAACTATGTGAGTCTTTCTCTCAGCTTACAAACCTGAGAGAAATCCCTTAGTAAGGGTGTGTGGTTCTTGCCTGAGACAGAGCTAGGAACGTAGAGATGACCTCCTCCATTCAAAGAGTTGAAAAGAACTCCAGATGATTATCCATTGGGAAAGACGATGTGTTGAGTTAGATGTGCCTGTGGCTGAGCACAAGGTGAACATGTGAAATCCCAAAGTGCTCGGTGCATCGTCATGTGAATAGAAATGAAGATGATGTATTAGCCTCCTCTGAGAAGCAAAGTTGACAAGAAGACTCCAGATGATTCTCCTGTGTGAGGCAATGGGAAAGAAGATCTTTAGAGTGGACATGTATGTGGACGAGCACAGGTGAACATGTGAAGATCTGGTTCTTCTATGTAATGCAGTGAACCAAAGATATGACATCCCTATGGATGTGCCCCTAGTGGATGAGCACTAGTGGGTGTATTAGATTCTTTGCTATATATTGCTCAAGATTCATACCTTCTTGTAACCCTAATTGTTATGTAAAGGGTACAGGTCGGACCCACCTTAATGTGATTAATAATAAATGTAAAAGATAATTAATCTGGTTAATATTAATTATTATTATTATTATTATTATTATATGACTTAGAGAGGCCAGCCATGTTGATCCAATAGACACTTATGTTGATAGGACAAGTCTAATATAAGTAAAGGAATATTCCCCATTGTGGAATCATATCTTTCTTGTGAGTTTGGAAATTTCAGCAAGCACACTTCTCTGGGAAAAGTGTGCACCTCTCTTGGGCGCTAGAGTTATAGGGTTTGAAGAACCCTCTTATGTGCTAGGGTTTATCTTGGTGGTGAATTTATTTCTCTTGAAGAATATAAAAAAGGATTTGGTTGGGTTTTCTTCCCTTGTTGAGAAGGGTTTCCCAAGATACATCTTATGTTCTTGTGCATGGTGCTTCTTCTTGTGATCTTGGTTGTTGCAACATTTATGGTTATGGTTAAATGATAAAATGGAATGAACTTCATGATTAGCCTAACTTATTGAAAAATAAACATGGTATTAGAGCATAGGTCTTGAAAGAACCCATTGCACAAGCATCCACGAAGTCTCAGCTCACTTTTGTAGAACTGTACGACCCCTTCTAGGGTTTCCAGAAAATTTTGTACAACCCTCCTTTCAGTAGTGATTCAACCCTTAATAATTGGACGTTGGGGCCAATTTTGGAATAAGAGAGTACAGCCTCTTCTAGCGCATCTCCATAATCTCTCATATAGAAATTTCGAGAAATTTTGATTTTTGGCCCTAGGGTTTCTAGGGTGCCAAAATTTCCTGCAAAATATTATTTCTAGATTTCTGAAGAAACATTCTCTTGAATTAGCAAGAATATCTGTTACATTATCAAATTGATTGTTGGCAGTCATAAGTCCAATATAATCCAAGGTTGTTAATTCAACCTAATCATTAGGTTTTCAAAATCTAGTTGGCAAGAAATTGAAGAAACCAATCAAATGAAGAGTAGAGGATTAGTATAAGATAGGATTGATGGAGCAAGCAACTTCAGCTCCTGGAAATCAAGGCTTCTAGTCACTCTTGAAGAAGATGACCTCTTGGATGTGACAACTAAAACTCTACCAACCACAGCTACAGATATAGAGAAGAAGATAAGAAAAGAAGAAGATGTCAAAGCAAGAAAATTAATCATCTACTCAGTAAGAGATCACCTCTTGCCCTGTATTTCCAATCTAAAGACAACCTATGATATGTATGAAGCTTTAAAAGGAATGTTTGAAAGTGACAACACTCTCATATCTCTTACCTTAAAGAGCCAACTTCAAAGTACCAAGATGACGAAGGGTGACACAATTGCACTCTTCTTTATGAAGTTATCAGAGATTAAAGAACAGCTAGAGACCATTGGGGAAATCATGTGTGATAGAGAAATTGTCTTAACCACTCTCCAGAATCTTCCAAAATCACGGGATTATTTCATTCAGAGTATCAGTGGAAGAGAATCTCTACCAACCTTTGATCAGCTATGGACAGATTGCACTCAAGAAGAACTTATACTTAGAAATAGAGGAGTGGAAGATTCCTCAAAAGAAAATCATGCTCTTGCACTTCATACAAAGAAGGGAGGAAAATTCAAAATAAATTTTAGGCAAACATTTAAAGGTGAAAAGTGTTCATCCAATCCAGGTTATCAAAGAAGAGATGTTTCAAAAATTTAGTGCTTCAGATGTGACAAGTATGGACACCTTGCAAGAAACTGTCCAACCAGGAAGAAGGGAAGACAATATGCTTCCATCGCTGACATTGATCAAGATCCACCTCAAAAGAGTGAAGAGAAGAGAGAGGAGAAGTACTTCCTCTAAAAGGACATGACTACAAACTAGGTAAATCAATTGATCTCAAATTTTATAGTTGATTTCATTTTTCAAATAAATGAAGGATATTATTCCTATATGGGAGATCTCAAAGACTTGGACCATTATCCCTGGTACAGGATTCCAAAGCATATTTAATTCGTTAATTATACAAGAACAAGTAGAAACGTTGTCCTTGAAGAGAAGATAGCCTTTCAAATATCCATACAATCTCAGATGGATATTGATAGTAAGACAAATACCTTCTCCCCCTTCAGCAGTTCATAGGGAGACATACCTTATTCCAGTTGATCCAGTTGTTACAATTGACATATTTAGAGATATTGCAGTAGGGCGTAATAATCCTACCTAGACTCACTCTGCAAAGAGACAAAGAAACATACAAGCCTCTCAAGGCACATCTCGAGAAAGCAAAAGATATTTTCAAGCTATCCTTTAGTCATGAACCATTTCATTGATGTTGAGCCTCCTTGTCTTAGAGAAGAAATAGGAGAACAGGTATGGAAAGATGTTATAATAGAATAATACCAGTATATATCAAAGAATGATGCATAAGATATTATTCAGGGACCAGAAGGGAAGTCTATGGTAACTTCCAAGTGGATCTATAAGATAGGGCATGCAGTTGATGGAAGTGTCGAGAAATACAAAACGAGATCTATAGCTAGAGATTTCTCACAAACAGAGGGAGTTGTCTATATTGAGACACTTGATCCAGTAAACCCAATACACTTCCATTCGTTCTACCATCAATGAGATGCAAACTATATCATATAGATAAATTCTTGATGAGTTTGGATTTCAGCAAGAGTGTTTTTTATCCAAACCTATATCATTACAGTGTTGATAACAAGAGCTTGATTTTGATAACTTATTCAGAAAGCCTTGTTGTTGGATACAAGTAATCCTTGACTTTTGAATTCAAGATGAAGAATCTGAGTATGATGCACTACTTATTGGGACAAGAAGTATGACAAAGGACCAATGAAATTTTCCTGAGTCAAGGAAAATATATAGTAAAAATATTAAAGAAGTTCAGTATAACAAAATTCAAATCCATGCCCACTCCAATGGTAATGGATTTGAAGAAAATGAGTGATGACAATTCATACGATATTGATCCACAATTGATTGGATCACTGATGTATTTGGTTAACACCGGACCTAATTCATGCATACAGTGAGTGTGCTTAGTCATTTCATGAGTCAACCGAGACAAACTCACTAGACAACAACAAAACATGTATTGATATATATATATATATATATATATATATATATATATATGAGGCACAATTGGATATGGCTGGAGATATGCCTCTAGTGTGACCTTGAGTTTTCAGGATATGTTGATTCAGATTAAGTAGAAAATACAGTGGACCAGAAGAGCACATCCAGTTGTTTTTCCACCATGAAGTTTTCCATGGTTTCCTAATGCAACAGGAAACAAAACTCTGTGGCCTTGAGAAACACAGAGGCAGAGTATATAGCATCGAGTGTGTGAAGAAATATGGCTTCACAAGCTTCTGATAGATTTACTTGACCATGAGATGGATCCTATGATGATAATCAAAGAGTCGTGTGTAAAGCTCCTTGAGAACCCAATGTTTCTTGATGGATTGAAACATGATGAGATGAAACGTCCTTATATCAAAGATATGATGCAGAGGAAAATCGTACACATTCAATACCTTCCTACACATGAGTAGATTACATACATCTTCACTAGACTAACTTGGTGAAAAATGCCTTCCTAGTTGAGAGGGAGTATTTATGACTCCATCCAAAAAAAAAAATCAGAGTACATCCATGTGAGACCTGACATGATGAAGAATGCCTCCCTAGCTAAGAGGGAGTGTTGATGAATGCAACTATGTGAGACATTCTCCAACTTACAAACCTATGAGATGTGGATCATTGCAGCTATGCGAGTCTTTCTCTCAGCTTACAAACCTGAGAGAAAACCCCTAAGAAGTGTATGTGGTTCCTGGCTAAGACAGGTCTAGGAACATAGAGATGACCTCCTCCATTCAGAGAGTTGAGAAGAACTCCAGATGATTATCTAGTCGGAAAGGTGATCTGTTGAGTTAGATGTGTCTGTGGCTGAGCACAAGGTGAACGTGTGAAATCCCAAAGTGCTCGGTGCATTGTCATGTGAATAGAAATGAAGATGATGTATTAGCCTCCTCTGAGCAGCAAAGATGATGAGAAGAATCCAGATGATTTTCCTATGTGAGGCAATGCGAAAGAAGATATGTAGAGTGGACATGCATGTGGACGAGCACATGTGAACGTGTGAAGATCTGGTTCTTCTGTGTAATGCAATGAACCAGAGATATGACATCCCTATGGATGTGCCCCTAGTGGATGAGCACTAGTGGGTGTATCAGATCCTTTGCTATATATTGTTCAAGAGTCAGACCTGCTTGTAACCCTAATTTTTATGTAAAGGGCACAGGTCGGCCCCACCTTAATGTGATTAATAATAAATGTAAAAGATAATTAATCTAGTTAATATTAATTATAATAATTATTATTATTATAATATGAATTAGAGAGGTCAGCCATGTTAAGCCAATAGACACTTATGTTGATAGGTCAAGTCTAATATAAGTAAAGGAAGATTCCCCATTGTGGAATCATATCTTTCTTGTGAGTTTGGAAATTTCAGCAAGTACACTTCTTTGGGAAAAGTTCCCACCTCTCTTAGGTGATAGAGTTCTAGGTTTTGAAGCACCATCTTGTGTGCTAGGGTTTATCTTGGTGGTGAAGGTATTTCCCTTGAATAATATAAGAAAGGATTTGGCTGGGTTTTCTTCCCTTGTTGAGAAGGGTTTCCCAGGATACATCTTGTGTTCTTGTGCATGGTGCTTCTTCTTGTGACCTTGGTTGCTGCAACATTTATGGTTATGGTTAAATGCTAAAATGGAATGAACTTCATGCTTAACCTAACTTATTGAAAAATCAACAGATTCGATGCAATGTAAAGTAAAGGAACAAACAATAAATTGACCACAAGAAGAGCACCACCTTTGATATTTCAATAAAATAAAATAACATTGTGTAGACACAAGTATGTGCATACTATTACATCATATAATTCAAGAAACTAACCAAAGTAGATTCTCTTCTCTTTATTGTCATCCTAGGCATCTTCTCAAATTAAATTAAGGTGCCTATGAAAAATTTCATAAAAAATAGTTAAGCATATCTCAACCTCTATTGTTGGCTCAATTAGTTGATGCCATTGTTACTAAGACATTGTCGGTAATCTGACAATATGTGCAGGTCCCTGGTTCAATTCTCGTGGGTTCACACATACTAAGTCTATGCCATATAATTTACATTGAGTACCTGCATCCTCAAAATGGAGGAAAGTGCCCATGAGTTTCTTGAGTTATTTCTAAGGGAAAAAGAAGAATAAGAATTAAGAAGGTATCCTTACTTGGTCAATAAGAACCTAAATAAATGGATTCCAAGAGTTATTTATCTTAAAATAAATATAAATAATAGAGGGATAAGAAAAATTCATAAATATTGTTATGCAAAAACGACTAGGAGTGACCAATATTGGTACATTCAAAATCTTTCTTTAGACAACCATTTACCCATTGTTACTAAATTTAGATTAAAACCATTAATTGTATCACATAAGAATACCCAGGTGAAATTTGAACATCTAATACCTTTTAAGCACATTGTTGATGGATTCAAGGCCCAAATAAGTGACAAGGCATGCCAATCAAACACAAAATGAGTCCACTTAAAACAAATACATTAACTAATGTAGGGACCATACCTTACCTCTAAATGTACTTTGAACTTGGAAACTACAACAAGGCTATTCAAGACAAATACCAAGCCCTTGGTGAATTGAGCAACAACCAAGTTCCCTTTTAAGAATGTTTGAGATAGTGCCAAGGCCCAAATAAGTTACATGACATGCATGTCAAGCCCTTAAAAAAAATCAAACAAAAGCTTGGGTAGGCTCCAAACATATGTATTATTTAAAATTAAAACAAGCAATAGGAGAATTGAATTTCACTTACCATTGTTAGCATGGAAACAATCAAAACCCTAGAGACTTTCCTCAACCCCAAAAGAGAACAATTGAACCACTAAACTATAAAGTGGTGGTTGACCACCACTTTACATGTTGGTGAATCTTTCGTGATTGACATCAAATCATGTAAATTTATGCTTATTAAACTATTATCATTTTAAGCAAGAGGAAGGTCTAAACATAATATTTCAAAAATTATCCCTCCATCGACACACTGCAAACTTCATGGAAAGAAGGAAAAACACCACAACCAACCAACACTCAAAAAATGTGAATTAGAAAGCTACATCCAATATTGAGAAAATCCAAATGAACTAAGAGTAGAGAGCTCTAAACACCAAATCCAAACACAAAACCCTAAACAAATTCAAAATGACAGGTACCATTTAATTCTAAGTGTTAGGTACCATGACCCAAATCACCAGGAATACACAAAGCAAGATGAAACCCCCTCTTGAATGTAGGTTTTAAACCATTACAATATAGTAGTGGACATACAACTTTATAAAACAGAAAGAAAACAACAACAACCACACAAAATACTTAGAAATTTACCCCGGAAGCCTTTAGCTGAGAAAACCAACAAATGTTTAGAGTTGCACCTCTAACTCTCATTGTGTTAACTTCACCATTTAAAAATACAATATATATGATTTTGCGGCATCCATAACCTTAATACTTTGACTTGGATTAGATTACAACATTAATTTCTTAACCGAAATTAGAAAACCATGGGCAAGAAAATCGTGTTCCAAAACCTCCCAAAACATACAACCGTGTGCCAAAAAAATCCCAAAATTTATTTTTTCGGGGGCTTCGCCCTTGAACCCCTGGGTAAGGGGGCCTACTGGTCCCTCCCATGACCCCCCTACCTCCCCCACTATCCTTGGTGCAACAAATCACTCGTAGGGATAATCGTGCAAAGAATATAACACATACTCAACATTCTCCCACTTGTTGTTTTCTTTGCATGCATGGGGCCCAAGGATTACATTATCAACGATGCTTATTGTTTCTCTACACCAAGAAAAATTCTCAGTGCATATAGAATTTTCCAATGAATCTGCAATATTCTTCAAAGTTTCCACCTTCACTAGAAACACCTTTTTGTCTTCAACCATGTCTCTCACAAAGTGATAATGAACATCAATGTGCTTTGTCTTAGAATTATAAGTCAGGTTCTTTGTCAAACATATTGCACTTTGACTATCACAATCTAACCTTACAACTTTCTATACAAACCCAATACCTGAACACAACCTTTGTTACCATACAACTTCCTTACTCACATGAGTAGATGCCATGTATTCAACTTCTATAGTTGAGAGTGCCACTACAGATTGTCTCTTGCTCATCCAACTTATGGATCCTCCAAATAGGTTAAACACATAATCACTTGTAGATCTTTTGTGATCCAGATCTCTAGCCCAGTCTACATCAACAAATCCATGTATGTCCAATGTATTTTTTTGCACCATGTCTTCCTTGGTAGAAAATTCCATAATATGTAGTGCCACGCAAATACCTAAAAAAATTATTTGCAACTATCCAATGCTCCTTCCTTGGTTTTGACATATACATGCTCAAAAATCTCATCGAATGTGCAATGTCTGATCTAGTATAGACCATTGCATACATCAAACTGCAAAAAACACTAGCATAAGGAACATGACACATGTCCTCTTCATCATCCCATGTCTTGGAACACTGATCTATAGATAAATTTATAGCTACAAGAATAAGGACCTTGGCCAGTTTACATTCATGCATATTAAACCTTTGTAATATCGTCTCAACATATTTCCTTCGATTCAACCCGAGTTTCTTGTTTGTTCGATCTCTTTTAATTTCCATCCATAAAATAAAATTTGCAGCACCAAGATCTTTTGTATCAAATTTAGAAGACAATTGAGTTTTTACCTCGACGATTTCTTTGTTGTTTCCAATCAACATACATAACCACATAAATAAAATGATCACCAACTAATTTAAATTACAGACAATGATCAACTTTTCTCCTTGTGAAATCAAGTCCCAAAATATAAGTATCAAGTTTTTGAGACCACACCCACGGAGATTAATTTAACCCATACAAGGACTTTTTTTAACTTTTGAACTAGCTCTTTCTTACCCCTCACTGCAAAACCTTTCAGTTGTTTCATGTAGATTTTTTCTTCAATATCTCCATGTAGGAACAATGTCTTTATATCCATATGTTATGCTTCAAGATCAAAAGAAACAACAACATACAAACACGATCTAATAGAAGTCAATTTAGCAACAGGAGAAAAAATGTCACCAAAATCTATTCCCTCTACCTGGGAATATCCCTTTTCTACTAGGTCATATTTATACTTTTCTACTTTACCTTTTTCATTCAACTTCTTCCTAAACACCCATTTTCTACCAACGACTTTCTTCTCGTCAACAACTCAACTAGATACCTAGTATCATTCTTATCCAGATCCACCATTTATTCAACGATGGCCTTCTTCCAGAGTTTACCTTTCTCTGAATCCACTGCCTCCCTAACAGTCTTGGGATGATCATTAGTAATAGATAAAGCAAAACTAGAGTGAAAATTAGGTGGAGTAGACCTTTTTGGATGCTTCTTTCTCGAACCAATCTCCTCAACACTGGAGTATGACGTTCTTCTTCTTTTTCTTCTGATTCATGTTATTCTGTTGAGTCATATTCTTCACCCTCCAACTCGAACTCTATTGTCTCTGGTTATTTTTACTTCGGCAGGAATTCTTGTTTGGGAACATCTTTACCTTCTCTAAATACAACATCCTGACTGTAAATGGTTTTCTTAGTTTTTGGGTTTGAAAGTTTATAGCCTTTTATACTATCTTTATAACCAATAAATATACACTTTTCATCTTTATTATCCATCTTACTCCTATTTTCCTTTGGAATATGTATATAAGCACAACAACCAAACACTTTGAGATGTTCAAGAGATGGTTTCTTACCACTCCATGACTCATGTGGAATTTTGTCCACCAATGCTAATGAGGGTGATTTATTAACAGATAGCATGAATTACTCGTTGCTTCTGCTCAAAATCCCTATCCTAACTCGAAACCACTGAGCATGCTCCTTGATTTTTCCATTAGCATCCTATTCATCTTTTCTGCAATCCCATTCTGTTGAGGTGTGTATAGAGTAGTCATTTGCCTTGCTATATCACATTTCTTACATAATTCCTCAAATTCATTCTCGTAGAACTCTCCAACATTATTTGTACTCAACACCTTTATTTTCTTCTATGTTTGGTTCTCTACAAGAGCCTTAATAATCCAGGTGGATATTGGTGGCCACCCACCTATTCCACGGGCTCAAAAATGGTTTTCCATCTTGGCAGTTTTTCGAGTTCCAAACTTCCAGGGCCGTTTTGGGGCCCTAAACGACATTTTTTGGGGATTTGGGACCCAGGTGAATGTCGTTGGCATTGACTTGGCCCAGTCAAGAATCATTCTTCTCGGTTATACCTTTACAACAGTGTATCGAGCGCCCCAAACATAGATCGTATGCAAAAGTTACGCCACTGGGAAGTTGACGTATCAACTACCCCCATCGAGGCCCATAAACCTTTTGGATTTTCATCTTCCAGGGTTAGGGTTTTTTATTTTACTTATGTTAAAAAGGCCTTTGGAGCATCATTGTAACAATCATCTTCTTGTGAATGCAAGTAGCCGTCACATCTCTTCTCAGAGATAAGCTGCCACCATTCTAGCGAGTCTTTCACTCTGTATTTTTACAGTCTCTGTACATTTCTTTCATTAATTGAAATCGTGTATTATTGTATTTCTCTGTTTCTGGCAATATTTATGTGTATTTCATTGTAGAATCTCTTCTTTCATTTCGTGCCAAAAATAATCTGGATCAGTGGTATCAAAGAAAGTTGCACTTGATCATTTTTTGATGAATGTCCCCGATGAGGTATGAGTATAGCAAGTTGGATCTCGATCTTGCCTCTCTTTAGGACAATCGCTCTTGCACCCTTAAGAAACCCTCCATGGAGGAAGAAAAGAAAAACGACAGAGTAGATGATTCTATCAATTTGTTTCTTGAGCAAGCTCTCACGTGACATAGGGATGAAATGATGGAGAATTTTTCCCACATCCTTTAATGCCTACCGATAACAACAAACGCATCTTCATCAAGCGACCACTTTGGAGGCACCTTGCCTTTCAAGGTAGAAGTTAATTTTGATATTCCCATATTTGAAGGACAGATAGATGCAGATTCCCTAAAAAAATGGTTAAATTTTCTAGAAGGTTATTTCTCTGTTCATAATTTCTCCGATAGGGAAAATATCACCTTCGCACTCCTTAAGGCTCTCCCCCATGTAAAACATTGGTGGGAAACTTACTGGGAGCAAAGTTCCATAGAAGATTCTGGAATATATGGGACCAAGCCCACTTGGGATTTTTTTGTGGATGCGGTAAAGGAACAATATTACCCTGTTGGCAACTATGAGGACCAATATATGAGATGGACCACAATGTGGAAAGAGAGAGGCCAAACAGTTCCAGAGTTCACCAATACCTTTCATACCTTGCGCACCAAGCTAGGTATCAAAGACTCTGAGGGAAATTTGGTTTTTAAATGTTGCAGGGCTCTACACAGATACATCCAAACTAAAATGGATTTTCTAGATATCTCATCACTCGGTGTTGTGTATCAATATGTTGTTAAAATCAAGAAAAAATTTAGGCACCATAACAAACAGGAGTTCAGATCTGAAAATCTACAACAACCAAAGTATGAGAAAGATGACCCTAACAAACAACTTCCTAAAAAACAGTCTAAGCCACAAGAAAAGAAGGGTCACGAGAAGACAGAGAAGGACACTGGAAAATGGTGCGATTTCAACAAAATCCCTTGGCACAACACCGATGAATGTCGCTCAAAACAATCATTGGTGGTCGAGATCAAAGACAAGGAGCTGAACCCTGATTCAAAATATGATTCTGAAAATATTGGTAAAAGACAGATCATCAATGAAGACCCCACTGTTATTGTCATGACAGCAACAATTCAACCAATAGAACCAACAGATCTTGAAAAGGGGGAGAGCATGTTTCATTCACAGATGTGGGTGAAGGGCACCCCGTTGCATTTTATTATTGATAGCGGAAGCCAGAAGAACCTCATCTCAGCATAGGTCGTCAAACAATTGAGATTGTCGACAACAACACACCCACAACCATACAACATCGGGTGGCTTCGTCAAGGATGAGATCTTTGTGTCAGCCAACAGTGTCAATTATCATACGACATCCATCCCTTCAAGGATAAGGTATTATGTGATGTTGCCCCACTAGATGTTTGTGATGTTCTCTTGGTCCAAGCATATATGTGGAAGCTCCACATTTATGAGTCTCGACCCCGTAGTGGCATTGTTACTTTGGGAGGTCATCTCTACATAATACCAGAGGTAGTTCCAACTATTGTCCCACGCAAACAGTGCCGCAAGGTAGTATCTCATACTACAAAATTCAACTTCTTCACAATATGTTAAAGAACTGAATAGAAGGATACTGCAACCACTACAACCTCAGCCCAAGCATCTTTGATCCAACAGAAGCGGGTCGAAAAGACTGCAACAAAGCACAAATATTCCTTCTGCACACATACAACTCATGTATAATCAGTTGAACAGATTCAACCCCGGCAACAACAGGTTCATGACAGCCTTCCACAAACCAAGCAACGTGACATCTCCAGCAAGGCAAGCAGCTCACCAAGATTCAGATTCAGCAAACGCTTCCCTCTCTCCCCTGGGAACTCAATGCAATGGAGACCATTGCTTCCAAAGGAGGGAGGATTGATCTAAGTGAATATCGGTGGCCACCCACCTATTCCAGGGCTCGAAAAACAATTTTCCATTTTGGAAATTTTTTGGGTTCCAAACTTCCAAAGTCATTTTGAGGCCCTAAACGACGATTTTTTTGGATTTGGGGCCCAGGAGACCTCTAGAGGGACTAAACTAGGCCAGTCAAAAATCGTTCTTCTCAGTTAGATCTTTCCAATGGTGTATCGAGAGCCCCAAACAAATATCATAGGAAAACGTTACGCCCCTAGGAAGTTGACGTATCAACTACCCCCATCAGGGCCCACAAACCTTTTGGATTTTCATCTTCCAGGGTTAGGGTTTTGGATTTTACTTATGTTAAAAAGGTCTTTGGAGCCTCATTGTCACAATCATCTTCCTGCGAATGCGAGTAGCCATCACATATCTTCTCAAAGATAAGCTTCCACCATTCTAGCGAGTCCTTCACTCTGTATTTTTACAGTCTATGTGCATTTCTTTCATTAAATGAAATTGTGTATTACTATATTTCTCTGTTTCTAGGAATATTTATGTGTATTTCATTGTAGTATCTTTTCTTTCATTTCGTGCCGAAAATAATCTGGATCAGTGGTATCAAAGTAGGTTACTCTTGATCGTTTTTCAGTGCATGTCCCCGACGAGGTCCGAATATAGCAAGTTGGGTCTCGAGATTGTCTCTCTTGAGGACAATCGCTCTCACACACCAAAGAAACCCTCCATGGCGGAAGAAAAGAAAACGATAGAGAATCTGATTTTATCAATTTGTTGCTTGAGCAAGCTCTCACGTGACAGAGGGATGAAATGATGAAGAATTTTTCCCACATCCTTCAACATCTACTGATAACAACGGGCGCATCTTCATCAAGTGGCCACTTTGGAGGCACCTCTCCTTTCAAGGTATAAGTTAATTTTGGTATTCTTATATTTAAAAGACATGTAGATGAAGATGCCCTAGAGAAATATTTAAATATTCTAGAAGGTTATTTCTGTGTTCATAATTTCTCTAACAGGGAAAAGATCACCTTCGCACTCCTTAAGGATCTCCCCTATGTCAAACATTGGTGGGAAACTTACTAGGAGCAAAGTTCTACATAGGGTTTTGGAATATATGGGGAAGAACCCACTTGGGATTTTTTTGTGGATGAGGTAAATGAACAATATTACCCTGTTGGCAACTATGAGGACCAATACATGAGATGGACCACACTGCGGCAAGAGAGGGCCAAGCAATTTCAGATTTCACCAATACCTTCCATACCTTGTGCACCAAGTTGGGTATCAAGGACACTTAGCGACATTTGGTTCTGAAATACCATGAAACTCTACATAGATACATCCAAACTGAAATGGATTTTCTGGATATCTCATCACTCGGTGCTACGTATCGATATGATGTTAAAATCGAGCAGAAATTTAGGCACCAGAACAAATGGGAGTTCAGATCCGCAAATCTACAACAACCAAAGTATGAGAAAGATGACCCTAACAAACAACTTCCTAAAAAACAGTCTAAGCCACAGGAAAAGAAGGGTCACGGGAAGACAAAGGACACTTGAAAATGGTGTGATTTCCACAAAACCCCCTGGCAAAACACCGATGAATTTCGCTTAAAAAATTCATTGGTGGTCGAGATCAAAGACAAGGAGCCGAACCCTGATTCAGAATCTAATTCTAAAAATACTGGTAAAAAGCAGATCATCGATGTAGACCCCACTACTATTGTCACGGCCGCAAAAATTCAACCAGAAGAACCAACATATCCTAAAGAGGGGGAGTGCCTTTTTCAGTCACAAATGTGGATGAAGGGGACCCCACTGCATTTTATTGTTGATAGATGAAGCCATAAGAACCTCATCTCAGCAGAGGTCATCAAATAGTTGGGATTGTCGACAACACCACACCCGCAACCATACAACATCGGGTGACTTCACCGAGGACGAGATCTTCGTGTCAGCCAACAGTGTCGATTGTCATACGACATCCAACCCTTCAAGGATGAGACATTATGTGATGTTTCCCCACTAGATTTATGTGATGTTCTCTTGGGCCAACCATATATGTGGAAGCACCATGTTTTTTATAAGTCTCGACCCCGTAGTGTCATTGTTACTTTGGGGGGTCATCTCTACAAAATACCAGAGGTAGTTCCAACTACTGTCCCACCCAAACAGTGCCACAAGGTAGTATCTCATACTACAAAATTCAGCTTCTTCACAATGTGTTCAAAAGGTGATCATAAGGATATTGCAACCACTACAACCTCGTCCCAAGCACCTTGTATACAACAAAAGTGGGTCGACAAGATTGCAGGAAAGCGTAGATATTCCTTCTGCACACAAACATCTCATGTAGCTCGACCGGTTGAACATATTCAACCCCACCAGCAACAATTTCATGACAACCTTCCACAAACCAAGCAGTGTGACGTCTTCAGCAAGGCAAGCAGCTCTCCAAGATTCAGATTCAACAAACGCTTCCCTCTCTCCCCCGGGAACTCAACGCAATGGAGACCATTGCTTCCTAAGGAGGGAGGATTGATTCAGGTGGATATCGGTGGCCACCCACCTATTCCACGGGCTCGAAAAACAGTTTTCCATCTTGGTAGTTTTTCAGGTTCCAAACTTCTGGGGTTGTTTTGAGGCCCTAAATGATTATTTTTGGGGATTTGGGGCTTAGGTGACTACCAAATTCACTAACTTGGTCCAATCAAAAATCATTCTTCTTGGTTAGACCTTTATAATGATGTATCGAGTGCCCCAAGCATAGATCGTATGCAAAAGTTACGCCCCTGGGAAGTTGACATATCAGCTACCCCCATTGAGGCCCGCAAACCTTTTGGATTTTCATCTTCCGAGGTTATGGTTTTGGATTTTACTTATGTTAAAAAGGCCTTTGGAGCCTCATTGTAACAATCATCTTCTTGCGAATGCGAGTAGCCGTCACATCTCTTCTCAAAGACAAGTTGCCACCATTCTAACGAGTCTTTCACTCTGTATTTTTAAAGTCTTTGTACATTTATGTCATTAATAGATATCATGTATTTCTCTACTTCTATGTTTCTAACAATATTTATGTGTATTTTACTGTAGTATCTCTTCTTTCATTTCATGCCGGAAAAAATTCAAACCAATGGTATCAGAGCAAACTGCTCTTGATCGTTTTTCAGTGCATGTCCCCGATGAGGTCCAAGTATAGCAAGTTGGGTCTCGAGCTTGTCTCTCTTGAGGACAATCGCTCATGCACACCCAAGAAACCCTCCATGGTGGAATAAAAGAAAAATGACAAAGTAGACGATTCTATCAATCTGTTGTTTAAGCAAGCTCTCACACGACAGAGGGATGAAATGATGGAGAATTTTTCCCACGTCCTTCAATGCATGTCGATAAAAACAGGCACATATTCATCAAGAAACCACTTTGGAGGCACCTCTCCTTTCAAGGTACAAGTTAATTTTGATATTCTCATATTTGAAGTAAAGATAGATGCATATGCCCTAGAAAAATGCTTAAATCTGCTAGAAGGTTATTTCTCTGTTCATAATTTCTTCGATAGGGAAAAGATCACCTTCGCACTCCTTAAGGCTCTCCCCCATGTCAAACATTGATGGGAAACTTACTGTAATAAAAGTTCCACATAGGAGTTTGGAACGTATGGAGTTGAGTCCACTTGGAATTTTTTGTGGATGCGATAAATGAACAATATCACCCTGTTGGAAACTATGAGGACCAATACACGAGATGGACGACATTGCAGCAAGAGAGGGGCCAAGTAGTTATGGAGTTCACCAATACCTTCCATACCTTGCACACCAAGATGGGTATCAAATACTCCAAGTGACATTTGGTTCTGAAATACCGGGGTTTCTTCATAGATACATCCAAACTGAAATGGATTTTCTAGATATCTCATCATTCGGTGTTACGTATCGATATGTTGTTAAAATCGAGCAGAAATTTAGGCACCAGAACAAACAAAATTTTGGATTTGAAAATCCGCAACAACTAAAGTATGACAAAGACGACCCTAATAAACAACTTCCTGAAAACCAATCTAAGCCATAGGAAAAGAAGGGTCACAGGAAGACGAAGAAGGACACTGGAAAATGGTGTGATTTCCACAAAATCCCTTGGCACAACATCGATGAATGTCACTCAAAACAGTTATTGGTAGTCGAGATCAAAGACAAGGAGTTGAACCCTGATTCAAAATTTGATTCTAAAAATACTGGTAAAAGACAAATCATCGACGCAGACCCCACTGCTATTGTCGTGACCGTAATAATTCAACCAGAAGAACCAACAGATCCTAAAGAGGGGGAACACCTTTTTCATTCACGGATGTGGGTGAAGGGGACCCTGTTGCATTTTATTGTTGATAGCGGAAGCCAGAAGAACCTCATCTCAACAAAGGTCGTCAAACAATTGGGATTTTCGACAACACCACACCCACAACCATACAACATTGGGTGGCTTCGCCAAGGACGAGATCTTTCGTGTCATCCAACAGTGTTGATTGTCATACAACATCCATCCCTTCAAGGATGAGATATTATGTGATGTTTCCCCACTAGATGTATGTGATGTTCTCTTGGGCCAACCATATATGTGGAAGCGCCATGTTGTTTATGAGTCTCGACCCCATAGTGTCATTGTTACTTTGGAGGGTCATCTCTACAAAATACTAGAGGTAGTTCAACTATTGTCCCACCCAAACAGTGTCGAAAGGTAGTATCTCATACTACAAAATTCAACTTCTTCACAATCCATTCAAAAGGTGAACAAAATGATACTTCAACCACTACAACCTCGACCCAAGCACCTTCTATCCAACATAAGTGGGTCGAAAAGACTGTAGCAAAGCGCATATATTCCTTCTGCACACAGACATATGATGTAGCCTGACTGGTTGAACAGATTCAACCCAACCAACAACAGGTTCCTGACAGCCTTCCACAAACCAAACAGTGTGACGTCTCCAACAAGGCAAACAATTCACCAAGATTCAGATTCAGCAAACGCTTCCCTCTCTCCCCCGAGAACTCAACGCAATGGAGACCATTGCATCATAAGGAAGGAGGATTGACCCAGGTGGATATCGGTGGCCACCCACCTATTCCATGGGATCGAAAAACAGTTTTCCATCTTGGCATTTTTTCGACAGTTTTTCGGGTTCCAAACTTCCGGGGTTGTTTTGAGGCCCTAAACGACGTTTTTTGGGGATTTGGGGCCCAAGTGACTTCCAAAGTCCCTAACCTAGGCCAATAAAAAATCATTCTTCTCGGTAAGACCTTTCAAACAGTGTATCGAACACTCCAAACAAAGATCGTATTCAAAAGTTACACCCCTGGGAAGTTGACGTGTCAACTACCCCCATCGTGGCCCACAAACCTTTTGACTTTTCATCTTTCAGGGTAAGGGTTTTGGATTTTACTTATGTTAAAAAGGCCTTTGGAACCTCATTGTAACAATCATATTCTTGCGAATGCGAGTAGCCATCACATTTCTTCTCAGAGATAAATTGCCACCATTCTAGCAAGTCTTTCACTCTGTATTTTTCAATCTTTGTACATTTTTTTCATTGATAGAAATTGTGTATTACCATATTTCTCTGTTTCTGACAATATTTTTGTGTATTTCATTGTAGTATCTCTGCTTTCATTTTGTGTTGAAAATAATACGGATCAATGGTATCGGAGTAGGTGCTCTTGATCGTTTTTCAGTGCATGTTCCCGACGAGGTCCGAGTATAGCAAGTTGGGTCTCAAGTTTGTCTCTCTTGAGTACAATAGCTCTCACACACCCAAGAAACCCTCCATGGCAGAAGAAAAAAAAACGACAGAGCAGACGATTCTATCAATCTATTGCTTGAGAAAGCTCTCATGTGACAGAGGGATGAAATGATGGAAAAAAAAATTGACATCCTTCAACACCTGTCGATAACAACAGGTGCATCTTCATAAAGCGACCACTTTGGAGGCACCTCACCTTTCAAGGTACAATTTAATTTTGATATTCCCATATTTGAAGGACAGATAGATGTGGATGCCCTAGAAAAATGGAAATCTACTAGAAGGTTATTTCTCCGTTCATAATTTATCCGACATGGAAAATATCACCTTCGCACTCCTTAAGGCTCTTCCCCATGTCAAACATTAGTGGGAAACTTAACTGGGAGAAAAGTTCCACAGAGTAGTCTGGAATATATGGGGTCGAGCCCACTTGGGATTTTTTTGTGGATGCAGTAAAGGAACAATGTTCCCCTATTGACAACTATGAGGACCAATACATGAGATGGACCACACTACAACAAGATAGGGGCCAAACAGTTCCAGAGTTCACCAATACCTTCCATACCTTGCACACCAAGCTGGGTATGAAAGACTCTAAGGGACATTTGGTTCTGAAATACCATGGGGCTCTATAGAGATACATCCAAATTGAAATGGATTTTCTGGATATCTCATCACTCAATGTTGTGTATCGATATGTTGTTAAAATCAAGAAAAAATTTAGGCACCAGAACAAACGAGAGTTCAGATCTGCAAATCTGCAACAACCAAAGTATGAGAAAGATGACCCTAACGAACAACTTCTTGAAAACCAGTCTAAGACACTGGAAAAGAAGGGTCACGGGAAGATGAAGAAGGACACTGGAAAATTGTGTGATTTCCACAAAAACTCTTGGCACAACATCGATGAATGTCACTCAAAAAAGTCATTGGTGGTCGAGATCAAAGACAAGGAGCCGAACCCTGATTTAGAATCTGATTTTGAAAATACTGGTAAAAGACAAATCATCGACGCAAACCCTAGTGCTATTGTCACGACCACAACAATTCAACCAGAAGAACCAACAGATCCTGAAGAGGGCAAGCACTTTTTTCATTCTCATATGTGGGTGAAGGGGACTCCACTACATTTTATTGTTGATAGCGGAAGCCAAAAGAACATTATCTCAGTAGAGCTCGTCAAATAGTTGGGATTGTCGACAACACTGCACCCGCAACCATACAACATCGAGTGGCTTCACCAAGGACGACATCTTCGTGTCAACCAATAGTGTTGATTGTCATACGACATCCATCCCTTCAAGGATGAGGTATTATGTGATGTTGCCCCACTGGATGTCTGTGATGTTCTCTTGGGCTAGCCATATATGTGAAAACGCCATGTTGGTTATGAGTCTTGACCCCGTAGTGTCATTTTTACGTTGGGGGATCATCTCTATAGAATACCAGAGGTAGTTCCAACTACTGTCCCACCCAAATAGTGATGCAAGGTAGTATCTCATACTACAAAATTCATCTTCTTCACAATATGTTCAAAAGGTGAACAAAATGATATTACAACCACTACAAGCGGGTCGACAAGACTGCAACAAAGCGCAAATATTCCTGCTGCACATAGACATCTAATGTATCCGGAGTGGTTGAACAAATTCAACCCTGCCAACAACATGTTCGTGACAACCTTCCACAAACCAAGAAACGCCACGTCTCCAATAAGGAAAAAACCTCACAAAGATTCAGATTTAGCAAATGCTTCCCTCTCTCCCCCAGGAATTCAAAGCAATGGAGACCATTGCTTCCTAAGAAGGGAGGATTGATTTAGGTGGATATCGGTGGCCATCCACCTACTCCACGGGCTCGAAAAATAATTTTTCATCTTGGCAGATTTTGGGTTCCAAACTTCTGGGACCGTTTTGAGGCCCTAAACAATGTTTTTTGGGGATTTGGGGCCCAGGTAACTGCTAAAAAGATTGACCTGGGCCATTCGAAAATCGTTCTTTTCGATTAGACCTTTCCAACAGTGTATTGAGTGCCCCAAACAGAGATCGTATGCAAAATTTACGCATGTGAGAAGTTGACGTATCAACTACCCTCATCGGGGCCTACAAACGTTTTGGCTTTTCATCTTCCAGTGTTAGGGTTTTTTATTTTACTCATGTTAAAAAGGCATTTGGAGCCTCATTGTAACAATCATCTTCTTGCAAATGCGAGTAACCATCACATCTCTTCTCAGATATAAGCTGACACCATTCTAGCGAGTTTTTCACTCTGTATTTTTACAGTCTATCTACATTTCTTTCATTAATAGAAATAATGTATTATTGTATTTCTTTGTTTCTGGCAATATTTATGTGTATTTCATTATAGTATCTTTGCTTTCATTTCGTGTCGAAAATAATCTGGAATAGTGGTATCAAAGCAGGTTGCTCTTGATCGTTTTTCAGTGCATGTCCCCGACGAGGTTCGAGTATAGCAAGTTGGGTCTCAAGCTTGTCTCTCTTGAGGACAATCGCTCTCACACACCCAAGAAACCCTCCATGCTGGAAGAAAAGAAAAATGACAAAGTAGGCGATTCTATCAATATGTTGCTTGAGCAAGCTCTCACGCGACAGAGGGACGAAATGATGGAGAATTTTTCCTACATCCTTCAATGTCTGTCGATAACAACAGGCACATCTTCATCAAGTGGGCACTTTGTAGGCACCTCGCCTTTCAAGATACAAGTTGATTTTGATATTCCCATTTTTTAAGGACAGATAGATGCAGATGCCCTAGAAAAATAGTTAAATCTGCTACAAGGTTATTTATATGTTCATAATTTCTCTGCCAGGGAAAATATCACCTTCGCACTCTTTAAGACTCTCCCCCATGTCAAACATTGGTAGGAAACTTACTGGGAACAAAGTTCCACAGAGGAGTCTGGAATATATGGGATCGAGCCCACTTGGGTTTTTTTTGTGGATGCGTTAAAGGAACAATATTACCCTGTTGGAAACTATGAAAACCAATACATGAGATGGACCACACTGCGGCAAGAGAGGGGCCAAGCAATTCCAAAGTTCACCAATATCTTCCATACCTTGCGCACCAATCTGGGTATCAAAGACTCCAAGCAACATTTGGTTCTGAAATACCGCGGGGCTCTACACAGATACATCCAAACTGAAATGGATTTTTTGGATATCTCATCACTCGGTGTTGCGTATCGATGTGATGTTAAAATAGAGCATAAATTTAGGCACCAGAACAAACGGGAGTTTGGATCTGCAAATCCACAACAACCAAAGTATAAAAAAGATGACCCTAACAAACAGCGTCCTGAAAACTAGTCTAAGCCAAAGGAAAAGAAGGGTTACGGAAAGATGAAGAAGGACAATGGAAGAAGAGCTTGTCAAACAGTTGGGATTGTTGACAACACCACACCCGCAACCATACAACATCAAGTGGCTTCGCCAAGGACGAGATCTCCTTGTCAACCAGTAGTGTCGATTGTCATACGACATCCAGCCCTTCAAGGATGAGGTATTATGTGATGTTGTCCCACTGGATGTCTGTGATGTTCTCTTGGGCCACCCATATATGTGGAAGCACCATGTTGTTTATGAGTCTCAACCTCATTGTGTCATTGTTACTTTTGGGGGTCATATCTACAAAATACTAGAGGTAGTTCCAACTATTGTCCCTCCCAAACAGTGCCACAAGGTAGTATCTCATACTACAAATTTCAGTTTCTTCACAATTTGTTCAAAAGGTGAACATAAAGATACTGCAACCACTACAACCTTGGCCTAAGCGCCTTCTATACAACAAAAATGGGTCGACAAGACTTCAGGAAAGTGCAAATATTCGTTCTGCACACAGACAGCTCATGTAGCCCGACCGATTGAACATATTCAACCTCGCCAGAAACAGGTTTGTAACAACCTTCCACAAACCAAGCAGCACGACGTCTCCAGCAAGGCAAGAAACTCACCAAGATTCAGATTCAACAAACGCTTCCCTCTCTCCCTCGAGAACTGAACGCAATGGAGACCATTGCTTCCTAAGGAGGGAGGATTGATCCAAGTGGATATCGGTGGCCACTCACCTATTCAACGGGCTCGAAAAACAGTTTTCCATCTTGGTAGTTTTTTGACAATTTTCCGGGTTCCAAACTTCTAGGGCCGTTTTGAGGCCCTAAACGACGTTTTTGGGGAATTTGGGGCCTAGATGATTGTTAAAGGCACTGACTTGGGCTAGTCGAAAATCGTTCTTCTTAGTTAGACCTTTCCAACGGTGTATCGAGCGCCCCAAACATAGATCATATGAAAAATTTATCCCCTGGAAAGTTGACGTATGAACTTCCCCAATCGAGGCCCGCAAACCTTTTGGCTTTTCATCTTCTGGGGTTAGGGTTTTGGATTTTACTTATGTTAAAAAGGCCTTTGGAGCCTCATTGTAACAATCATCTTCTTGCAAATGAGAGTAGCCATCACATCACTTCTCAGAGATAAGTTGCCACCATTCTAGCGAGTCTTTCACTCTGTATTTTTACAGTCTTTGTACATTTCTTTCATTAATAGAAATCGTGTATTACTGTATTTCTCTGTTTCTGACAATATTTATGTGTATTTCATTGTAGTATCTCTGCTTTCATTTCGTGTCAAAAATAATTCGGATCACATAAACTCTTTATATTTACCAAAGACCTCAAATTTCTTTCATAGGAAATAAATCCATGTATTTCTCAAAAAATCATCAATGAATGAAACATAGTACACATATTTACCTTGTTAACATTACTGTGCACTAACTTTGAGATTCCCTTTGCTCTTGTAGCAACAGATGAAAATCTTACCCGAATATGTTTACCATATATGCATCATTCACATAAATCAAAATCCAGTATGCAATCATGCATACCTTCAACCATACCTTTACCGTGTAGTTCTCGAAGGCCCTTCTCTCCAATATGTCCCAGTCTTTGATGCCATAGAATTGTCTTTTCTCTAGATACCGTAGGGCTTTGGTCTTCTTCAATTACATCCTTCAGAACAACAAAACTGTTACACCCATTACTGATAGTGCTTCCCAACAACCTATACAAAGTTGTATTATGAACTCCCCTCATTATCACCATTGCTCCTTGAATCGTTTTGCAGGTTTCCTTTTCAAACATTGTACATACACCTGCATCACCCATCTTACTTATAGATATTGAATCTATATCTTGCTCTAGAATGTGAAAAACCTCAGGGAGTGTTCTAATTCTTCCATCCTTGAGCCGCAACTTGACTTTTCATTGCCCTGTGATTTTGGTTGTCGAATCATCCCCTAGGAAAATGTCACCCCCATTATGTTTTCCATATTCACAAAAACAGTTCCTGTGGGGATCATATGAAAAGAAGCATTTGAATCAATCAAAAATACATCATGATTTGCATGTGTGATTGAAGAAGCCAAGTACACATTCTCTCCTTCATCTGAGGAGGTATTCCCTTCTGTGGAAGAAACATCATTAGATCCCTTCCCTCTCTCAACACTTTTAGATCTACAATCCTTCTTGTAATGCCCAATCTTACCACATTTCCAACATTTCTTTAAGGATATTGCTGGAGATCTATATTTACCTCTAGATTTAGATCTCCCACTTGAGGACTTGTTTTTATTTCTATCAAGGGAACATTCTCTTATAGATAAGGCATCCGTGCTCTGACTATCCATATTTTTTCCTCATTTCTTTCAATAACAAGGATGAAACCACATCATCAAACTTTAATGTGGTTGCATTACTCCCAAAAGCTACAACCAGACTATCCCATGAATCTGGCAAAGAACACAATAAACTAATGCACTTATTTTCATCAGAAATTTCAACGTCGACAAACAACAATTGGCTTACCACAATATTGGAGTCATTTAGATGCTCTACAAATGAGTCTCCATCATTCATCCTCAAGAGGTACAATTTCTTCTGAAGGAAAAGTTTGTTTAACAAGGACTTAGATTGATACAAAGCCCCTAATTTATCCCATAATGCCTCTGTTATAGCTTCTCCTAAGACATTCAGTAACACTAAATCTAAAAGACACAACCAAACTGTGCTCTTTTCCTTCCTACCCAACTTTGTCTAGACTTTCGTCAACATACCCATAGGTGTAGTACCAAGATCCACAATGACCCATTGTTCTTTATTTGCCGAAAGATCCTCCATTCAACTTCCAAAGCTCAAATATTTGCCCATTAAATTTCTCAATCTCTATTTTAGAACTACTCATCATTCTCTTTCACCACAAAAATCACCACCATAGATATCCCACTAAAACCAGGTTTATAACAGACCCAAGATAATCGAACCCTTAGCAACAAAGGTGTCCCCTTGAAGCCAATAATTTATTTGATACCAAATGTAAGTTTTAAACCTTTACAATATAGCAATGTACATAGAAATTTTTTATAAAACAGAAAGAAAACAACTCAAAAATTTACCTTGGAAACCCTTAAGCGAGAAAACCAACAAATGTTTAGAGTTGCACCTCTAACTCTCATTGTATTAATTTCACCATTCACAAATACAATATATATGATTCCACGACATCCAAAATCTTAATCCATTAACCTAGATTAGATTGCAACATTAATTCCTTAACTGGAATTAGAAAACCATGGGCAAGAATACCGTGCCAAAAAACTCCCAAAACGGACACAAAAAACTACCCAATTTTTTTTTTCCAAGGCTTTGATACCCCCTCGTGACCCCCTCATTGCACTTAGCACAACAAATCGTGTGTTGAGATAATTGTGCAAAGAATATAACAAATAGCCAACATTGAATGCAACCAACATCAACACATTTCCATCCCTAGTTGACCCCCATCACATTGATGACATCATAATTTGTTGAACCAATCATAACACAACTAAGTATTTTCCAATCTACATTGCATTAATACAAAAAACCCAGACTATAGGAAAACCATATGTCGATGCCAAAATTTACATGATAGTACATACAAAATGAGCAATCAAAACGTAGTGCATTGCCTACAATGGGAACAAATAATGGTAGGTAAGAAAAGGTTCTTAATCATCACAATTAAAATGGGGTAAGGTAGAGTGTAATAATCCAATAAGGACTAAAGGTAGAATTATAATAAAATATTCACAATAAATAGATTAAATAATACACCTATACTTCAAAAAAATATGAGTAGGTGAGATGGAAAAAGAAGAAGAATTTAATAGAAAGTATATATCATCTACCTATAACCTATGGGAAGGAGTAAAGTATATATATATATATATATAACTCAAAGTGAGGGAGAAGCCCCTTGGAAGCTATGTGAGGAGAGAGGGTCATAGGTGGCATAATGACATGTTGTCCACACTCTCACTCAAAGTGAGGGAGAAGCCCCTTGGAAGCTATGCGAGGAGAGAGGGTCGCATGTGGCATAATGACATGTTGTCCACACTCTCCCATGATGGCACCATCATTAATGATGGGAAATGGAGTTTGAGAGAGAGAAGGGAAAATATCCATCATAACCATCGAGAAGGTTCCTCCTTGAAAACCATAGGCCCAGAGAGAGAGAGAGAGAGAGAGAGAGAGAGAGAGAGAACT
>ML795616.1:320551-333991 GCA_009831015.1 Picea engelmannii
GCCACATGGATATGTTCCAGTTTGACCCTTGCCACGATGTCGTGAGCTAGCAGGAACCAAAGAGGAATCCAACAATGACATACTTTATTGATCAGAGCTATATGAAGCCTTCAGAGGAAACCAGTGTTCCAGACCGAAGTACATTTGAGATCAAGCATTACATTATCCGTGATGAAGTCTAGAAAGGAGAAAGTGGTTCTCCAATACATATCTCCACAGATGAGCAGATAAGCAGACATTTTGGTAAAGCTTTTGTCCAAGATGAAAGAGTTTGCGTACTCAAGCTGGAGCTTGTGGAGACAACTTCCTTATTGAAAAAGGAAGAGATGACTCCTAGGTTGGGAGGGAGCACTGATGTGTTATCGATTGATGGACAATTATTTTTCAGTTCAAAAATGGTCCAGGATGAGCAGTTCCTTTCCAGTTCGGAAAGTGGTTTGAGATTTCTGACGCACAAGCATTTTCAAGTTCGGAAAATGGTTCAGATCGAACGGTCATTTTCGTAATGAAAATGGCTCGATGGATTGTTGATGTACCATAGACAGTGATTTCCCATTGTGGTTAACATGGGGAATGGTCTAGGGTAGTCTCTCTGCTTGAGGGTTACTCAAGAAGACTGGCCTGCCTCGTCGGACAACGATTTCCCATTGTGGTTAGCATGGGGAATGGTTTGTTTTGGAGGTTGGTGCAGGACATTCATTTCCTTAGGAAATGGTCCAGACAGTCATTCCTTAGGGCAGATTCATTTTCTCCAGGTTGCACTTTGTTTAGTGCCGGAGGAATGGCCCAGGGTGGGGAATGGTCCAGGTTCAGCAATCAGGGACAGACATTCCTTAGAGCAGACTCATTCTCTCCAGGTTACACTTTGTCTAGTGTCGAAGGAATGGCCCAGGGTGGGGAATGGTCCAGGCTCAAAAATCGGGATAGTTATTCTTCCTTGCTTGAGAAGAATAGTCCAAATAGCTCATCATTGATGTTTTACCTTCTGAGGGCAGATGCTCTTCCAGATCTCACAGATGTGAGTGGAAGAATGGCCCAAATGATTCAGTTTATATCATAACATTGTTTCTGTGCAGGTTGATATCAGATGATTGTTATGAAGACTATATGTCTCTAGACAGTAGATGTATACTACTGTGGTGGATGTGTTCCACTGTTTGTGACTATACATCAATGATCAAGTACCTGTGTGTTACTTGGTGTGGTAGTGTACCACTGGATTGTAGTTGTGTACTACTATGGATGGACACATTTGTGTTTTATTGAATGATATTGTTCTGATTGCCTTGAAGACTATCAGCAATGTTGAAATTCATTAACAGCTAGATGGATGATCAATGGACAAAGATTTCCCAGACGGAAAATAGTTCAGGACATTTATTCTTCTAGGACATATGTCCAGATTAGAAGAATGGCTCTTGTGTCACTCTATGGTGTGAGTGACTTATCCATCATCATGTCTAATTACTCAAATGGAGTATGGTTTCGAGAGATGATGCAGCTGATGACACTGATGGTGATGATGGTGCTCATGATCTAGTCATGAGATAGTCTATACAACTATGTTGATGCTACTGGGTGAATGGTATGTTTGTGCTCAAGACCATTACCTGTAATACCTCCCTAGCTAGGAGGGAGTGTTGATATTATGGTAGTTGCGGGAGGTATTTACCTCCACGTGTAAACCTGACGATATTTCGGGAAGCAAGAAGAAACCCGAATGAGTTGGCTAATAACCCTAGAAGACATGTCGGCTCAAGAGGATAAATTGTATTAGGTTATTAGCCTCCAAGAGAAGAAGTCGGCCAGAAGAAATAATATATATTGAACAGACAGATACCCAGAATCAGAAGTCGGCCCAGGCAGTTAGCCAGAATTAGTATAAATACAGGAGGCTAGTCTTCATTCTGGCAGGCATTCTCAGAACTGCAAAGCAGCACTTGTGCGCACTGCAGTTGCCCAGTTTGTGCGCAGGTTTGGAGGAGAGTTGTCGTTGCAGCTACTGCAGCTAGCAGATTATGCTTTGGCTTGGACTATCTCTTGGTTAGGGTTTGGACTATCTGATCAGCTCTTGTTTGATGCGTTATCCTTGGGGAAAGGTGCGTTGCCCTTTGTTTGGCTATCTACCCTAGGGTTTGCTTCCAAAGTGATTCTCTATCAAGGTTAAGGTGCTCGGAGGGTGGCTTCGACCTATGGTTGGGTGACACTAGTGATATTGTCAATGGTAAAACGAGCACGTCCATTATATTCTAACAAATTCTTCAAGCAGAAAAGAAGGACATCAACTCTAGATTGGCAGAGTTGAAGCAGTCATGGGAGCTCTTTGGATGTACAGTTATGTCTGATGGTAGGACAGATAGGAAGGGTGGGACCCTTCTCAATTTCTTGGTACATTGTCCCAGAGGTACCATGTTTATCAAACCAGTGGATGCATTGGCACATGTAAAAAATGCAGCATTGTTGTGCGAGTTGATAGATGGATTCATCCAGGAGATTGGTCTACATAATGTGGTGCAAATCATAATAGATAATGCAACTAATTATGTGGCTACTGGTAGGATGCTTATGGAAAAGCGTTGCTCATTGGTCTGGACTCCATGTGTTGCACGCTGTATTGATTTGATGCTCAAGGATATGGGGAAAACTTCCTTCATTAAGGAGGTGATTGATCAGCCTAGGAGCATCCCCAAGTTCATATATAACCATGCTTTCATTCTTAGCGTCATGAGGAGACACACCAGAGACACTCGTTTTGCCACCAACTTCCTTACTCTTCAGTCTTTGCATCAATGTCAGTTAGAGTTGAAGCAAATTTTTGTTTGTGATGAGTGGCTTGATTATACATATCATAGTAGAAAAAATCGTTGATTCATCGGCAAAAATTGCCAAAATCGCGATTTTTTCACTGTGCCGATTTTTTGAAAACCAAAAATCGTGATTTTTTTAGAACCAAAAATCATGATTTTTTGAGGTTTGAAAATATCGGGAAAAAATCGAAAAAAATCGCAAGTTATGCCCAGGATAATTTAAAAATAAGAAAAAGCCCGATTCGGTTTTTTTGGCTCATTGTGTTTTGCATTTTGTGTGGAGAAGCAAGGGAAGACGTTTGTGGAGGCCATCAAGCTTATTTGAGGTGTGCAAAAGCAGGGTAGTGAATTCATCCACAAATTTTTAAGATTTTTGTGGTGGAGCAGATAGAGAAAGAGCCAGAAGTGGATGCCATTTCTTTGAACAATATTGATCTATTGTCTAAGTGGAGAGTGGAGGTCAAGGTGCCTCTCTTGGATGAGGCACCTACATGGGTAGAGGAAGGGGACCAGGAGCAACAGGAGGAGCAGGAGGAGGAGGAGCTTCATCCATACACCATGGAGGATGGTGAGCTAGTTGAAAGTGGAACACCACTTTCTACACATATTGGAGTAGTTAGTCCTCCATCCAACATTGATGCACGGCCAAGACCTTCTGCCTCTAGTTCAAGACCTAACAAACAATCCCTGATTGTTTCCTGTAAAAGGGGGAGAGGGCATTGATAATTTGATATCATATAGCTAGTTGCTAGTTTTGGGACATCTACATTTATATATGTGATCATTGATTTCATTTTGTATTGGTTTCAGACTTTCAATAATGACTTTGATGTATCGATTTTTATTTGGCATCCACTATATCATGTATATCAATTATTTCTCCATATTTATGTGCCTATGTGTTTATATGATATTGTTGTTGCTTTATATATTGAAAAATGTTTAAAATTTTGAAAAAAAAAAGAATAAATTATGTATTTTTTAATGTTTGACGAGGTTTTCCGATTTTTTCCGATTTGTTCGCCAATTTTTTCTGAGGCGATGTTTTCCGGACCCTTGCCGATTTTTTGTTGATGTCGAGTTTTTCTTCTATGATACATATAGTAGGAGAGAGGATGGGAGAGCCATTGCTAGATTGGTGTACAACAACTCCTTATGGGAAGGAGTGGTTGAAGTGTGCTTAATGAGTGAACCTTTGGTAAAGGTTCTGAGATTGGTTGATAGTGATAAGCCTGCAATGGGCTATTTGTATGAGGCTATGGATAGGGCCAAAGAAGCTATCCAGGCTTATTATGTGGGCACCCCTAGGTTTAGTAGATAGATGTTATGGGATTTGATTGATAGTCGGTGGACCGGGATGCTCCATCGACCCATCCATGCAGCAACACTTTTCCTCAACCCCGCATTTTCCTACAAATGCAACTTTGGTTTTGATGGCGAGGTGATGGAAGGGTTCCTTGTCTTAAGAGGATGGTACCTGATGTCGGGATTCACATCAAAATTAATCGCGAGGTAGAGATGTATCGGGATGGTACTGGACTGTTTGGCTTTGATGATGTTGTTGTAAGGACTATTTTGATGCCACGTAAGTCATTAGAATTTAGAAGTTAGAACTTTTAATTTTTAAAATTCAATTATGTGTTTTATAATTTATTTTAAAGTTTAATTATGTTTTCTTTATGTTCTCTTTCTTTGTTATTTGTTGTAGATGTTTGGTGGCGAAACTATGGTGCAAGGGCACCAAATTTACAGAGATTTTCCATCTGAATCCTCAGTCAAACTTGTAGCTCTTCAGGATGTGAGTGCAATTGGAGTGTATTTGGAAAAATACACTCAAAGAAATGCAACAGGTTAGAACTTTGAACTTCAATGGAGAAATTACATTTATTGTAATTTATGAGTCTATGACCCTCTAATATATTATGAACCTCAAGATTCATTAAATTTTTTATGACCCTCTTATAGGTTGGAGTTCTCACGTCTCAATGACTTGGTGTATGTCCATTACAATCTTTGACTATGGTTGAGGCAAATGGATAGAACATTGGATGTGGATGTCATTTCCTTAGACAATATTGATGTATTGTTTAAGTGGAGGGTGGAGTTTGAGGTGTCTATCATGGAGGAGGCACATGCATGGTTAGAGGAGGAACAACAACAGAAAGAGCAATAGTGGGAGGAGTAGGAGCAGATTGAAGACATCATGGAGGGTGATGTGCTAGCATAAACACCACCTTCTACACAGATTGATACACCTAGTTCTACACACACCAATCGTCGTCTACTGTCGAACTCAAGGCCTTCTACTGTTAGGGGCAGGCCTGATAAACAGCTTATGACCTCTCGTAAAAGGGGGAGAGGGCATTGATATTAGATAGCTAGCTGCTAGTTTTGTTTCTTTTGTCAGTATACATCTACCTCATGATGGTGAGATCCATTTATAATTATATATATGATGTCATTTTGTATTGGTTCTCCACTTTTGAATCCTTGATTGGACAACTATCAAGGTTCAAGATTCAGTATCAACTTTGATGTATCATTTTTTATTTGGCATCCACTACATCATATATATCAGTGCTTTCTCCATATTTATGTACTAATGTGTTTATTTGATCTTGTTGTTGCTTTATATGTTTAAAATTTTGAAAAAAATTGATATATTTTGTATTTTTTAATGTTTTATGTGGTTTGCCGATTTTTTCACCGATTTTTCTGGACTGATGCAGAAGCATCATCAACAAAGCCACATGGGATGACAGCTCCGTGCCTTAGCGCACCTTTGAATCAATTCGGAATCTTAACGTTGGTGTTTCTTACAAATCGTTTTTTTGAACGGATTGAAAACTGAAGAAGATCAAAACGCTTGGGAGCTAAATGATCACGAGTGATCTGGGAGTTTCACTCCTAGACTTTAATGTAATGGAACTTAAGTGGTAGTTAGTTTTTTTTCTGGAGTAGATAGACGTTGTAAATGGTGATTAGACACCACTAGAATAGTTAGAGGGAAAGGCTTGAGGAGCCCCTTTTGTCTTTCATTGTAACGCATGCCCAATAGAGGTTGTAGAAGGTAGAGAATAGAGGAGAGGAGAGAGTTGAGACTCTGTTACAGTCCAGCTTGCACATATTGTAATCAGACATTTATGTTAATGAAAAAAACAGTTTTTCCTACATATGATCGTTTATGTGTTTATGTGTGTTTTATGAATGTTATCTGTGGTTATGTATGTTGTAAATGTGTGTTAGATTCCATCTGCAGGGAACAGATAGACTTCACTATCTGTCTGTGAGTTTGTTGAGTTGTTCTGGGTTCTTAGGCTAAATGCAAGTGCCAAGGAGTGCATGACAGAGTGGTGGAAACTCTGTGAGCCAGCAGCCCAGCACAAGGAGTGCGCATCTGAATTTCAAATCAAATTCAGAAGAGAACATGCCAAGAGGGCACACCAGGATACATACAGACCCAAGGAGATCCTCAAAGTTACTGAATACTCTGGAGGAAGGACTGTGCAAAGAAAGCACAGAGGAGAAACCTAGGGTTACTGAACACTCTAAGGGAGAGGCTCTGCAAGGAGTGCATTGAGCAGGCACTAGGAGTGTGCAGGAAGATTACTGGAAAATCTTCTAAGTTTGAAGTCGTCTGAAGGCCAATCAAGTGCAAGGAGTGCACGAGGGAGACGAATTTGTCTAAGTTCGAAATCTCAAGAGAAAGAGAGAAGAAACTGCCAGGAGGGCACCAGAAAATCTTCTAAGGAAGTGGAAGGGCCGAGCCCCTTTGAAATTTTGAATAAGTCCCAAAGCTCAGAAGAGATAGCGCAAGAGTCGGACTTATTCCAAGTCCCAAAGCTCAGGAAGAGAAGCACAAGTCAAGACCCAAGCATTCGGGCTCGCAGCAGAAGGTTCAGAGGCTGAAACCTTTGAACACTTACAAATTTTCCCAATTTCAAGAGAACGAAGAAGCTCAGGAGGAGCAACAACAGCCGTCAGATCATCTGCAGTAAGAGATTTGCACCGTTCGATCTACATCCAGACATCAGAAGGAGCGCACCGAGGAGGAGAACAGATCCTAGCCATTAGATTTCAGCGCGAGGGATCGACATCCGTCGGATCCAGGTAAAGTGCACAAGACTTAAGTCCTTTGAAAGTGCACAGGAGAGCAAACTCGCTAAAGTCCCGAAGTCCTGAAGCGGATCGAAACCGTCCATCGTCCAGAGAGACAGGTGGCGGAAAATCTAGAGGTCCGAAGCAGAGGCACTCCAGGAGAATCCAGGTAAGCAAAGTGCGAAATCGCCGAAGCTCTAAAGGTCGAAGCCGAATCTAGTCGTTAGTGCTAGGAAGGGCTATGTGTCAGCAGCTCTGAAACTCCGAAGAAGTATCACTCCGGGGGTTTTTCAGTTGAGGAGTGTGCAAAACTCCCGAAGCTCCGAAGAGCGGAGTAGATCCTGGTCGTTAATCGTCAGGAGGCAAGTGGCAGTAGGAGGTTAACTCCGAAGGAGAGGTACTCCGGAGGAAATGAAGTAGGGTGCTTCGAAAATCCCCGAAGGCCGAAGTAGCGGAGGAGATCTCAGTCGCCCATCAGTCGGAGACAAGTGGCGGGAGATCCGACATTCCAGAGGAGCGAGTGCAGAAGGGTAGGAGACTCCCAAATAGCCCGGAGACGAAGCAGATCTGAACCATTCGTTGGTGAGGACAGGTGTCGCCAGATCCTGCACTCCGAAGCAGAAGCCCTCCGGAGGAATTGGAGCGTGAAGGCGCGAGGACTCCCAAAGGTCGGAGTCACGAAGTCATCCCAGCCGTCTGTGAAAGAGGATGTGTGGCAGAAGATCTGCCAATTCGGAGGAAAGTCACTCCGAGAGAAAATGAAGTTGTTGGAGCAAGAACTCCCGAAGGTTGGAGCGTTGGAGTCCATCTAAGTCGTCCATCAAAATTGGAAAGGTGTCTGCAGATTGCGTACTTCGAAGGTTTGTCACTCCAAAGGATTCGTGTGGGGATTGTTCGAAATTCGTCGAAGCGTTGGAACCCGAAGTTATTGTGGGTCGTTCATCTTTAAAAAGGGCGTGGACCATTGATTTGTAAGGGGACACGTGGAGGATGGAGGTTCACTCCGTTAGAAAGCCACTCCGGAGGTTTTGTAAAGAAGTGTTTCAGAATTTCCGAAGCGCGGGAGCCCGAAATTGTTGTGGGTCGTTGATCTGTGCAAGGAGCAGGGACCATCGATCCCTCTCACGGCAGCTGGACTTCGTCAGTTCGGAGTCCGGAAGAGTTGGCGAGTGGTGAAGTGAAAACTCCAAGAGCCCGGAGCTGCGAAGCGCCTTTTGAGGTTAGCCCCGAGTCATAGCCCGAGGTCATATGAGGGAAGGGGCCTAGCAGAGGGAGATAGCACCTTTTATTCAATTTTCAAAGAGAACATGGGCTAAGCGGGAGCCCATGGGCTTGACAAAACCTGCACTTTGAAGGAAAGGGGACCTGTGTAAATTGGTTTGGGGTCTAGCATAGGCCCGAAGATTAGATCCAACTTCTTGATTTGAACGATCCTAGACCGGAAGGTCGTGCACCTCCGAGGGAGAGTAGGGGGGTCTACATCAAGTGGTATCAAAGCCTAATTTTATTTGCAGACAGCAAACAAAGGAGACAGAGGAGATAATCATAAATTTGCTTGCAGACAACAGGAAAAGGCGAGAAGGTGAGAGGAGATAATCTGATAACATCAAATGGTATCAGAAGTTAAAGTTCCACTGTAGGCAGCAGGTGAAGGGAGACAAAGAATGATGCTCTGTAAAGACTGTTGCAAGGTGTGCAGCAGATGGTAGACAACCAGGTAGGTTGTAGGAGAAGCTGGAGATGCTCGCAGTTGCAAAGTAGACAATAGACAGCCAGGTGGGTTGAAGGTGAAGAAGGAAAAGATGGTTCTTCCTCTGCTTGAAAGTCGGAGCCTAACCACATCAAACACAGTGGAACAATAGCCCGACTAGGGTGGTGAAAGAGTAACATCGCCTCCACCCCCAGTCAATTAATTCCTTAGTACACGCCAGCCAGCTTCCCATTAACTCATTCAATTAAACCATGTATTGAAACCATCACCCACTAATTGCCAATAGCGCGATCCATATCACATTTATCCATTTCCAACTTATGCCATAACATAAATCAACCATGTTTCATATAACTCAATCAAATCGCATAGCTATTAACTTGTTAGCTAGGATTAACTATGATCATTTTAATTTCAATGCATGTACAGTAGTATATTAGCATAGTTTAATTCCTTCCTTTTGCATTTTGTTACATTGCTTTTATTTCTTTTCCACTGCTCTTATATATTATTTCTAACATGTCTCTTGTGCAGGTGTCCCAGTAATGGATCCAAGAACARATAGCAATGATAACAATGTATAACATATGTCGTTGTAACATAARATTTGAGCCTAGAGGAGTAGAAAAAAAAAAAACACATAACATGCCTTATCCATCATCCAATGATCGCAATTAGAACYAACCTATAATAAGCCCTATCCATCGCCAATAAAAACAAGATCTCATCAACCRTGTAAGCAGTGTTGAACAGTGGCACAACCATAAAATAAGAACCGGATATTATCTCCCAATCTACAAAGGGGTCCCACCTACTAGTATTATTTATCTTGTTAGCTTATAAACTTTGTTGTGATTTTAATCGTCAACAAAYTGGTGACTCCACAGGGAAATTTGTTTTCAGCAGATTTAGAACTCAAAACTCATGGTTTCGTAGACCGAGAATAGCAGGTCAAGAAGATATGACCAGGAAGATTATGCAACAGGGGGAAGTGAGCAGACTTAATGGAAAAATGACAGGGAATTTGGGAATAACTCATGAAAAGTGTTAAGTATGAGGGCTTTTACCACTATATGCATAATCCTTCAACCAGATCTTCTCTTTACTTCAAGGAGAAAATTGATGGATTTGCTCTTTAAAATCTCAAATGGACGAAGAAATGGCAAGACGACGCGGGAGGTAACCAATTCTTTATAAGACAGCAGTGGAAATAGATAACAAATTCAAGGGTGTCTTCAAGGGAAACATTGTAACAGTTGTGTAAGCTTGATTGTTATTAACTAACAATGCTTTGCAGGAGTGTCACTGTGGCAGACTGATTCAACGTCTTATTTTGACCAAATTAATTAAAAGATGGTAGGAAACAAAATCATGACAGAAAAAATTGCAAGTTTAAAATAGCAGCAATAAAAGACAGAAATGAGCAGCAACAAGAAATGTTTTAACATAGAAGGCAGAAGTCAAACAACTGTAAAGCAAAAAAGAGAAGCGCAAAATTGAAAGCAGAGCTAGGCTACTAGTATACAGAAAATACGAACAGCATTAGAACTTTTCACGTCGGTCCCTCGTAATGTTTCAAACAAGAACCGTTAGTGCTGCAGGAAAACAATTGCTCCTATAAATCCTTTGGAATGTAAGAGTTAGTGTCCAGGACAAAAGCAATTTTGAAAGGACCCAGAAATAACACTTGGAACTCCAAAGTGATCATCAGCCCCTTAACATATATTAACAGATATGATTAGATCATCAAGGTAGATATGGGTACGGATCAATTCATCAAGAGTTGTGTGTATAGGTCTTTTAAAAGCGGTACTTACATCAGGTAAACCAGAAAACAAGCATTTATAAGTCATGGTACCCCAATTTGTGATAAGAGTGGTTTTGTGAACATCTGCCCCTTTTCCCTTGATTTTACTGTAACCCAAAATTTTGTCAAGCAAGGACCTCATCTGTGACCTTACAAACTGTTGCAGAATCATTTCCATATTGAGGGGAGGAAAAGGATTTCTCATAATAGCTTCATTGAAAGTGTGAAAACTAATGCAAGTTCTAATACGATCCACGACCTTCGAAATAGGTACCCAATTGGAAACCCATTCAGAGTAGACTGGAAAAATAATCCTAGCCTTTAAGAAATTTTCCAACTCCCTTTGAAAAGTTGTTTTAAATGCAGAGTTAATAAGTCTTTGTTTTTGCCTATCTGGTTTCATGCCTTCCTTGATGTGAATAGCATGTTGTGTAAGACCAGGATCAAAACCACGAAGATCCTCATAAGACCAAGCAAAAACATCTTGAAATCCACCAAGTAGTTTGGCAAACCTCATTTCTTCTTTATCAGAACATTTGGCACCTATTTTAGCATTCTTTGAAGATTCGAGTGCCCCAATGTTCAAGGAGATAGTTTCACCCACCTTCCTTCGTAACTCCTCTTCTTTTTGTTCTTCTTTATTGCCTACACCACTCAATGAAGACGAACTCTCAAGAGGAGTCAAGCCCTTAGGAATCTTGTTGTCTTCTATGGATATAATTTCCATGGGCTTAGGAGGTTCATCTTGAATGAAAGCACAACCGCTCTCATCGTTAGGGAGGGCCTGCCAAGATTCTACATCATCAAGGATATGTGGACGATATAGAGATTGAAAAGAACAATCAGGCCTATGAGGCAAAGGTTGTTGATTAGGAGAAGCTACAAAGATAGCCAACAGATCAGCCATTGAATTTAACTCCCTCTTAACATGAGTGATGTTGAAAGATAATAGGTTCGAGATAAGTGCCCAAACAGTTTGGGTATATTGTTCCATCAACTTATTGCTAGGAGAGTAAATTTTACGTACCAGGTTCACAAAAAGCTCAGAATCTCCAAAAACTGAAAGGTGACCACAACCGAGATTATAGGCATTTTCAATGCCTAATAATAAAGCTTTGAATTCAGTGACGTGGTTTGTACAAGCAAACTCTAACCTGTAAGACAAATTATGAATTTTCCCTACAGGGGAAACCAAGATAATGCCAGCCCCATTACCTTCATCAGAGCGTGAACCATCAAAGTGCATGTGCCACATACCATCATCTAAATCGATTTGTTCCAAAGGAATATTATCCTCCTCGGCAAAGATGGAATATACTACTAGGTCTTCCTCGATATAGTTTACACTGGGCTGTGGAACACTCTCTATGTAGGGTGAAATCCTTCCCTCTCTAAGAACTATAATGTTCTTACCATTCCAAGGAACGGATAAATGTGTCCCGTCGAGTGAGAGGTATCCACCTGTTAAGGTTTGCCAATCTCTTCCCAAGAAAATTGAGTAATTGCTTACAGGCATATCGATTACCTGAATACTAAGGGTTGTCCTTATTTCAGGGTGTGCACACAAAACTAAGGTTACATCTTTAATCTCACCTATGGTCGTTTGTTGTAGGCTATTATAGGAGAGCATGCTTCTGGCATTTTTGATTGTACAAGACAAGCCTAGCTCTTCCATAATAATCTTCGACATCACACTTGGGCCCGAACCGCCATCAATGAGGCAACAATGGGCGATCTTATCCATAATCTTTACAGAAATATAAAAAGGGGGATTTTTTACAGGGTATCTAAAGTTCTGTACACCTACTTTATTTATAGATGAGTCCTCTTTGTTTAACTCTTTAGAGAGGTTGGCTACAACGGAAGCTTTCCCTTCCATGAATTGGTTCAGATGCATATGTTGTTCAGGGACGGCAACCATGTCCAGAAGGGTTGCATCTGCTTTGATGTTGGCCAATTGATTTAAGATATTGTACTTGGAAGAGGGGAGAGGGAAAGTAATTCCTTGACTCTCAGGAACCTTAGGAACCTGAACAGTAGCAGTGGGTGAGGGTGAGCTCGAGCTAGAAGAACTACGGGGAGGATCAAATTTGTCCTTGGGAGCATAGGCTTTGTTCCTAGTATTGATGACCATGACATCTTCAGGCTCTACAAAATCTAGGACAGCGATAGTAGCTTCTGGTCTCTTACCAAAGATCTTATCTCTGGCACTCTTCTTTACCTCACATGTGCTTTCCTCGTGGTGTTCCTCGCAGAAGTTACACCAACTTCGAGGCAAGATAGCTTTAGGCTGAAAATTATTTTCAACTGGATTTCTAAAGGGGGGTGAGGAAGAGGATGAAGCTCCACGGGTGAGAGGGGAGACAGTTCCCTTTCGCTCGAACATTATCATGCGATTGTTCATATCTTGTACTAGTTGTAAGAGAGCGGACATGTCCATCTGTTTAACTGATTCTCCCTGAGGAAGACCTGTTCTTTCAAGTTGTTCTTCATACTCTGAGCAAGTATGCAGAGCGGAACCGAGATTATCAATGGCTTTTTCCTCAAGCCTATGACAGTAGGGGGAAGGTAATGCATTGTAGTAATGCATGAAAGCGGCTTGGTTCTGAGATCGAATGAGTTCAGGGATTTGATTGTATAACTTGGTGAAACGCAAGTTGAAGGACTTGATAGTCTCACCATCTTTATAGGTGATGTTATTGTATTCCCATAACTTCTCGGCTGGGCTTTTAGATTGCCCATAAGTGGATCTGAACCAATAGATTAACTCCTCCCAAGTAGACAGAATCTTAGGAGGAAGGTCAAAGAAAACAGTCTCAGCCTTTCCTTCCAAGGAATTGACGAATAAGCGCATGCAAGTTGTTATCGCACAGTTTGTAGGAAGGGTTTAGGTTAGCTTGAGTCAAGGCTTCAAACTGGCGTAACAGGAGCTTCCCCACCCACTGTCACCTCGATGGGGAGCTCTTTCTATTTAGAATTGCTAGTCCAAGGGAGACGTCCCTAGTAATCTGGGTTTA
>ML795616.1:348567-377243 GCA_009831015.1 Picea engelmannii
CAACCCTCCTCCAAACCTGCGCACCAAACTGCAACTGCAGTGCGCACCAACTGGGAAACTGCAATTCTAAGATGCTGCAATTGAGAATTGGCGCCCTGTATTTATAGTAGTCCTGCCAGTTTTGTTGGGGCCGACTTCTCCTTCTGGGTATGTGTCTGTTCAGTATATTATTATTATTTCTGGCCAACTTCTTCTCTTGGAGGCTAATAGCCTAATATAAATTATCTTCTTGAACCGACAAGGCTTCTAGGGTTATTAGCCAACTCATTAGGGTTTCTCTTGCTTTCCGGAGTCTTCTATTCTCGTCAAGTTCACACGTGGGGGTAAATACCTCCCGCAGCTACCATAATATTAACATGGTACATACACAGGGTATACCACAATTAACTTTGCAGACAGGGTGATAACTCTCGTGATAGGAGAGACTACGAACAAAGGGGCAAGGCTTCATTCTGGTTCCGTAACAACACTTAGAACACGCAGGGTATAACCCTCGTGGTTTTCCCAATCAACCAGAGAATGTTGAGATAGGACAGGGCCGAGGAATAACAGTCACCTTAAGCAAGCCCTTTGGCAAAACAACCATCACAACCCACTGCTTAACATTAGTAACATGAACGAACTCGTACCCAAGTGAAGCAAAGCACAGTGATACAAGGCGTTTCAAACCTAGTAAACCCCATAACAGCAAACGACTGGGTAAGGTGATAAGAAAGCGTGGGGACGGCCTGCCAATCTGGACCGAATAAAAAAACTTTTAACCGAGACCAACAAGGATGACAAAGGGCCTTCATGGTTCCTAACACCCAGAATGATCAATAAAACTGTGACTCCAACATTATTGCAATGAAACCCACACCAACCATCCATTCCAGAAAAATATCACCAATTTATACAGTTCCCAGACTTGAGGAAAGCACAAACCCATACATACCGAGCCACTATCTATTTCATAACCAGAGCAAATTCATGGATGGCAAAAAGACATACCTGTAACCAAGAGCACCTTAAAAACGCGAGTTCGCTGGACGGCTCTTCCTCTGCTTGAAAGTCGGGCCTAACCACAGCAAACAAAGTTGAACAATAGCCCGACTAGGGTGGCGGCCAATGGAAAGAGTAAGGGTGACGTGCAGTAAATGCACGTCGCCTCCACCCCCAGTCAATTAATTCCTTAGTACACACCAGCCAGCTTCCCATTAACTCATTCAATTAAACCATGTATCGAAACCATCACCCACTAATTGCCAATAGCCCAATCCATATCACATTTATCCATTTCCAACTTATGCCATAACATAAATGAACCATGTTTCATATAACTCAATCAAATCGCATAGCTATAAACTTGTTAGCTAGGATTAACTATGATCATTTCAATTTCAATGCATGTAGAGTAGTATATTAGCACAATTTAATTCCTTCCTTTTGCATTTTGTTACATTGCTTTTATTTATTTTCCACTGCTCTTATATATTATTACTAACATGTCTCTTGTGCAGGTGTCCCGGTAATGGATCCAAGAACATATAGCAATGATAACAATGGATAACATATGCCGTTGTAACATAAAATTTGAGCCTAGAGCAGCAGAAAAAAAAACACGTGGCATGCCTTATCCATCATCCAATGGTCGCAATTAGAACCAACCCATAATAAGCCCTATCCATCGCCAATAAAAACAAGATCTCATCAACCATGTAAGCAGTGTCGAACAGTGGCACAACCATAAAATAAGAACCGGATATTATCTCCCAATCTACAAAGGGGTCCCACCTACTAGTATTATTTATCTTGTTAGCTTATAATAATAGGCTTTAGCAATACTTTGCGGGCGAAAACTTCGTTGCGATTTTAATCGTCAACAAGCGGGATATAGATTCACACTTCTCTGCAAGAAAGAATTAATCACTTTTGTATCCATGAATTAAGGAGCATCAAATCATATAATAGCATTAGGTGTCTCCTCAAAGACTGACCGCTCCATAACAAGTATAACCACTTCCTCAAATTATTTAACAACCAAATAAAACTTCCGCATGTCCCATCTTGTTGGGCACTTTCTCCGAGACACTAACAAACTCCATACAAGTGGATCTTATGGGCAGTTGTGCAAGCGATGGTCCATAGTTATCTATGACAACTCAATACCAGGATACACGTGTTAGATTTCAACGTGCACCCAGACTCAGTGCACACACACCTCAGGTCTGGTCTAGGTTCTCAACAGTATACACAAGCATACAACTTGAACTGTGAACATAAACACACTGAGATGCCTAACTACTTTGCACAGCAGAAATTAAAAACACCAGCAATTAGATCATGCACAGTACACAGGAATTTCAAGCCCAAAATCACTTGTTCTAAATCTCGGAACAATGGGCTTCCGTACCAGGGAAAATGGCCCAATTTTCTTACACAATAGAAAATGTCAAAACAAGGGAAATCATAAACTCAAAAAACCCTTACAGTACTCCTGAAACCCTCCTTGGATTCCATGCTTGTACTTAGCTGAGCTGTGGCTGAGTTCTTCCAGCCCTTCTCTAACTCAACTGTACTGATTTTCCAAGCCCTTAAAGGCTGCCTCAATGCTGCTGTTACACTGGCTGTAACTGCCTCAAACTGCTGACTGTTAGGCTGTCACATCAGTCCTAAATCTGCCTGCAAGACTGTCCTCAAGTCTGCTCCAAAAGACGCCTACAAAATCTGCTGTAACAACCCTCCAGAACTGCTGTCCTCGACCTGTAGCAGCCCCTTTCTCTGCTGCCAGCTATCACAAGACCTGCAGTGGTCCTCAATCAGCAGGTCAAGCCTCCTGTTGCCTGCAGCTGCCTCTCCTAGGCTGGCCGAGCCTTCCTTGCTGCCTGCGGCTGCCTCTCCTAGGCTGGCCGGGCCCTCCACAGGCCTGTAGCTTCCTTTCCTAGGCTGGCCGAGCCCTCTACTGCCCTCAACAGACCTGCGGCTGGGGTATTAAGGCTGCTGCCCTTCTCGGCCCTCCTCCTCCTTTGGTACCTGCCCAAAACAATCACAGAAACAGCAGTTCTGAGGCCAAACACAGCCTTGGCTGGACTGAGGTCACCAAGACTCCACCATCAAGAATGAATATCACCACACCCTTCTCTCCTTTATATACATCTCTAAGGTTGAGTAAAAGCCCCTAACTTAACTTTAGAAGCCCTTTCACAAACTCAACATCAAATTAGACTTGTATGTGGGTGTGAAGCCCAAACATGAGCCCATGAAGCCCCATACAAGCCCACAAGGCCCACGCTCAATATACAAGGGGGTTTTCACCAAACAAAAAGTGCAATGTGGTGCCAACGACGATTCCCACGCGCCTGACACCCAAGGCCCATGTGGAAATACCTCCTGATGCTACAAAAGCATCAACGGCCCAAATGAAAATGGCTACTCTCTGATTAAGATGATGATTCAAATGTGGGACACCTTCCTTTGCCCTAAAGACAGTGCTGGAAATCTGGCATCAACTGTTCAAGATCCCTCGAATAGATGTACCCTCCCTTAGATCTGAACCCTTTGTAAGAATCCAGGCATAAAGTAAGAACTTGGTTAACAGTAGCATGTAAAGGGTTCAAAAATAATGCATATCAGCTCAATCAAAAAGCTAAGACAACTCTAAAATAGGCCCAGCTAATCTACTAAATGGCACCCTGGTGCTGAAATAGCAGTGAATCAATAATCATTCATTTAGAGCCTTCTTCAAACTGGAAAAATTTGGTCTGAGCCTTCTTTTGTCATTCACATTGCATATCGAGAAAATGAATGGGATCATCAAGGAACACCGCTGGCCTAGATGCTGCTTTCTCCTCTCATGCAGTGCTGTCATTGATCATGGTAGGCTGATCTAGGCAATCCACAATACTACAGCTGTGACCAAAAACCTCTGCCAGAATGGTCAAACTACCATTAAGGCTCCTCAAACATCAATACAGCAACCTGAAGGGCTTCATTATCTGGGCGCTTAGTGTCGGCAAGCTTATATTCAGATGCTGGGCTTATTGCAATCACAATGCCTGCAGTGGATTCCTTATCTGTTGGGTGATGTTGTTCATAAAATCCCCTCATTCTACTTTGCCAAAACCATCACTAAAACACCGTCATTGCAAACCTAACAAAAAGTCCAGCTGCCACTACTGTATATGAAACAGCTCTGAGCAATTAGAACAGCTTCCCAGATCAGCACTTGTATCAGGACCAAAAGGTACCTATCCTTGAAGGATCAAGGGTTATCTCAATAGGGCAATAGTAATCCAACTTCAGAATCCTTTAGGATACATCTTACTGTATGTAAAAATCTGTTCACAAATGCATCAGGAAAGGGTGACCTCTAACTGCTGTTTTAGATCAGCCTTCAGTGCTGATGTTACAGGCTCCCTTACTGCTGCTTTTACCATCAAATTCTGCTTTAGAATGTTGTTAAGGGATAGCTAAAAGTTTACCTCAAAGCTGCTGCAAGTGATCCACTCAAATATGGCCTGTGTAAACCAGATTTCAGTATGTGGATTGGCATGCAGCAGTCCTGTCTCTAAGAGTTGGAATAAAAACGCCTCTGCCAGACATAATCTGTTCTGGAAATGATCTCTTGACCACTGCTATAATAAGCCTGAAGATGGCAGCAACAATTTGCTCTCGAAATAGTGATTCCTTCCTCACAAGGAGCTGCTAGCATGCCTCTGACAATATCACAAATACTCATGTATTTGGAGGGGTAACAGGCCCTATGCTAGCACCCAAATGGAGTCATCCATGTGTCCATGAAGCATCACCAAGGGGCTAGGAGACATAGATCTCTCCTAGCAAAGTGAAAACAATTTTGAAGTAACCCCAAAAGCTAACACAATAAGACAAAGGCTTTGGACAAGCAAGATGTTTGCAGTGCACAAGATAAGATCTTTGAAATAGTGATTGGAAGTGAATTGTATCCGGAAAGGTTGATGAAGTTAATTTTACATCACCATCATTTTGTCTGACCATTGACTCACCAGCTGGATCAGAGCCAATGTTGACTGAATAGTCAGCCCTTCGACCATTGACATAAAACTTGACATGTTCACTAAACTGACCTCCTTTACATCTAGGTGGTCCAACATATCAAAATTTTGTGTTTGCTTCTCTGAGGAAGCACTGTCTCGTTTTACCACTTGATCTTCACCCTCCTTGAGGGTCTTCTTTTTACCACTTCATCTTCCACCTCCCTAAGTGTCTTCTTCTTATGTATTACAGCAGATAATGCAATATAACTATTGTTTGCCTTCTCTTTGTTGATTTTGACTCGTTTCAGTAACAACATCTAGGGCTTCATTTCTCACAATCCGTCTCCCCTGACACCTCTCTGACCTAGGCATTATGGCTGAGTTTTCAGTGAAATTACAGCCACCCCTTTATTTATCAAATCCTGCTTTCTCAAATTCCATCAACAAGAATAAACCTTGTTCTTCCACACCCATAGAAACCATATTTTTGCTATTCTTATCAACAATAAAGCAATTATTATTACTGAAATTTATATGTAACTGTGGGATACACTTCATTATACTCCTAATCAAAAGTAGATTCTTCTCCAAACAAGGAACATAATAGACATATTTAATCATTACCTTCTTACTCTTGCGTAAAGTATGACATTTCCTTTTCTTCTAACCCTGTATTCTTTTCCACCACTAAAACAACAGTCAGATTGAGATTTATCCTCTACAAAATCAGCATACCAATCATTACTATAGTAAAATGTCTAGATGCCCCTGATTCAACATACCAATCATCCTTACCACTCCTTGAATCCTTGTTCATTACAATGCACACATAGAACTCTTCCTCCTCCTCGTGTTTAGTCACGTTATCCTGTTTCTTTCCCAGTTGCTCATCCGAAGAATGGTCTTGGTTGTGCTTTTCATCCCATGACTGCTTCTTGTAAACTCTGCTTCTATGACCTAACTTGCCACAATAATAGCTATTCTATATTTACTTGACTCTTTATTTCCATCATTCTCTTTGCTCTATTTAGTATTTACTACCCTGCGAGTGCAATGGCTCTGAACATTAGGCACCTTTGCTATGAACCTAAACAAACTCTTCATTAGGTTCAAGTTTGTAGACAATCAATACTAACTCCATGGGTTCACATCTTCACTATCAGAAATTGTTAGTTTGCACCAAATGGAGAAGTTACTCAAAAAGGGAGGGAGTAATGTTATTGCAAGGTGCTATGCTATCCATGCAAGTGAAGAACCTAACTATGAGGCATCAGAATTACAAGATATCTTTAAACGACATCACAAAGTACTTAATGGACAAAAAAGAGCTCCCCCTAAAAGACAAGTGGATCACAAGTCCAACATCATTCCACCAAATATTAGAGTCTATAAGTACCTTTACCAATAGAAGATAGGAATTAAGAGGTCAACTCAGGATGAAAGAAGAGAACAAAGCCCTTACTCAATGTCCATGATATTGGTATAGAAAGAGGACTATTTTCCATGTAGCTCCAAAGTTCATGAAGTTACAAATCAATTTCAGTTAACACTAGAGGTCTTGCATATTCTCAAGGATAACTTGCACGTGATGAAACAACAAGAAAAGGGTCAAATACAGATATAACTAGAAGGCAACTTCGAACGCTCAAGCAAAGAATTGTCTGACGCCGACTTCTCTCTCCAACAAGAAAAAGATCAGACGTTATTGAGTATTAACGTGAATAAGGGAGGCCAAGAGGCATTAATTATAATTTTTGAGGTTCACTTTTAGGGTTAGGGTTAGTGTAAGATGCTTTTAACTTTGTTTCCTTTTTAAGTGTTTTTTTAATGTTTTCAAGTTTCAACCTAAAACATTGCCACCTATTCTTGAAACGTTTCAAGTGAGGTCTCAAACATTTAAGTGGCTTTCCACCATGTTTCCCCTCTGTTTCAATATTTGAAACGGTGAAAAACGTTTTAAGGGACCTGTAGAAGCATTTCTAATAACTTAGGGACAGACTGTTGTTTTGTAGATTTTATGGATGGAAATTGTCATTATTATTTTTTCTACAAAAATATCCTTTACTTGTCAAGTCCCAAAGCTAGATGTGTTTTTGTCAAGTCCGAGTCTCACAACCTTGTGTCAAAGGGATTATGAACACCTGTTGAAAAGCCATGGTTTGAAAGATAAATAAAATTGATCCATGATCTAGATAATTTGTGTTTACATGAAGTTCAGATTTCAAGTTTCTTGCCTAGAACAACCTTAAATATTGTATGGTAGAGTATTGTTGTTTTTACCTCTAGCCATATGGATGGCAAGAAGGTGTTGCTACCCAATGTTACTTCCATTCTTATGGTTTGAGCCACAGACCCAACACACAGACTTGTTTGGATTATACTAAACTTAGATGGTCAAATGTTGGCACTTGTTAACCTCTATGCACCTAATGATGCAAAAGAAAGGACCACTCTTTCGCATTATTCGGTCGTCAAGTTGCCAAGTGCTCCTTTGTTGCTCTCGGGGGATTTCAATATAGTTGAGACATAAGATGATAAAGAGGGCATGCTTCCAGTCAAAATTCCCCAAGGAAGAAGGTTCCCTAGAACAGCCTTAGCGCCAAGCTTCGCATTTACAACCCCAATAAACTAAGAAATTATGACTCGCCAAAGCTTTGGTTAACATGCTCGATCTTCTAAAAAGGCAATGAAAAAGTCCTGAAAAGATTGAATAGGGTCATGCTATCACAGATAAGTATGTTCTTCTTTGATTGTAGTGAAGGGTGGTCGGTCAGGTGCTAGTAAAATTGAATCTCTTAAATCAACAACTTATCTTCTTTTCAATCTCTTGGGGTGGCCGAAAAATGGCAATTCACGAGACTCTCTTCCTTCTCAATGTCTGGCATTTACAACACCCGTGTTACCTAAATCCTATGAAACTAGTACAGAATCTTCTCCCCAAGCCAAGAGGCAAGGATGGTTGGATAACCTGGTGGGGGGGTGTTACTTCCTGAGTTACAACTTTCCTATGTAGAAATGGGAGGCAAATTGTAGCCACAAGGAACAAGTGCATAAATTTGTGAAGGATGAACTAGAATAGCCTAGCCAAAAGCTTCAGTTCAATCGATTTAACGAGGCCCAGCAAGCCCAACTTGCTAAACTCCAACATTTTTTGAAAGTTGGCGAGGGATGTAGAGCTGAAGGGTCACGGGTGTACCAATTGTGAGAAAGGCTGCATTGGATAAGAATTTGGACACATAAGCAGTTAAGAAGATTGTTGTGCTCAAAACATTCGAATGGACACATAACCGGACAAGAGGATATTGGATAAGAATTTGGAAGCCATTATAGGCTAGTTTTTCAATTGTAAGGTATCACAAAAGAACATAAGGTGGCCCTGCAAACTAAATTGCAAGTAGTCCTATCTCCTCTTTCCACTGAACAAGAAAGAAATAACCGGACAAGAGGATATTGGATAAGAATTTGGAAGCCATTATAGGCTAGTTTTTCAATTGTAAGGTATCACAAAAGAACATAAGGTGGCCCTGCAAACTAATTTGGAAAATGGAAGTAGTCCTATCTCCTCTTTCCACTGAACAAGAAAGAATGTGTGAAAAGTCGTAGACATTTGATGTTTCCATTGCCTCAATGGAGATGGTTGATTACAAATCACCAACACTGAATGACTTCCTGTGTGAATTTTACAAGGCCACATGGGAATTTGTCAGGCCTAACCTTTTACATGTGTGTAAAGAAGCTATTAGAAAACAATCATTGGGTGAGTATATTAACAAGGGTTTGATCAGATTCATTGCCAAACCTGGTGACCTAGAGCATATTATCAATTGGATGCCTTTCACATTGTTAAATGTCTCTTATAAAATAATTGCCAAGGCCTTGACCCTGCGCATGAAGCACATATAGCCTTAAATAATCCATTCAGAGCAGACGAGCTTTATCAGAGAGCACTTCATCTTGAATAATGTGATTGTTTTGTGGTAAGTAATGGAATGTCAATAATAGGATGAATGATCTTTTTTTCCAAGTTTTATCTTCAAATACAATTTATTAATTAATTTCTACTGATGGGTATAGAGTCTAGACCAAGAATCTTTTGAACATTTTGGTTGTAAAGAACATTTATTTGAAGAATACATCCCAAATTTGTTACAAGTCTCTATAACTTAAGCAAACAAATAATAGAAGTTAGAACAAATACAAAATCTCAATAAAAAACAAGAAGAGGAAATGCCATTTAATTAAACTCCAGATATAAGAAGATCTTATAAAGTTTAGATTATTCATTTCAGGTTCTCAATAAACAAGTTAAACCAGTCAGATGTTTTGTGGTCCTAATCTCTGTATCCATACATTTCTTTAAAAAATTCAAAATATTTAGCCCAAGCTCATTAATAATGTTTAAAAGAAAATGTCTTATTCAAAAATGGAACTGGAGGAAAAAATTGGAAACACCAAGAGGAAAGGATAGAAAAACAGAAAGAAATAAGTGGAAAAATCAAAAATGAAAAATCAACAACTGCAGATCAAAAGGAAGTAACATATTGTAGAACAAGCTCGGTAAATATAAGTTGAAAGGTTAAAGGAGAAAACAAAGAACATATGAATTCTGGTTGCATGGCTAACAAGTCCTAACAGGCATCACGTGAACTTTAGCATTTCATTGTACTTGTAAGGAGAAAACATTATGTTTTACAACCACGTCCAAATTAAACATCATTATGATGGAAAATGGACAAAATGCAAGTGCATGAAGTCAACCAACCATACAACAATGTGAATATCTACGACGAGAAGGCGCTACAGAATCTTGAAAATGCTTACAAACATAAATGGTCTAACCTTCAAGTTTCTAACTTGGTGAGGGCATCCAGCTGGAATGAGAACTGCTTCACCAAGGTGTTGCTGAAATGTCCACGGCTCCACAGCTGCATACCAAAAAAAATGTTGTGTTTTTATAAATGAAGCACTTGCTTGAAAGAGTTATCCATTTGCTTCCAAACAAAGATCAACGCCTTTGAAAAACTGAAATACTACTTACAAAATTCTTCCTTCAGCTTTTTCTTATGCTCCTCATTCAAGAAAAATGTTTGATCATGAATGGGATGTATAATCTGATGCATAAATTACTATTTCAGAAAAACAGGAAACTTTTGTTCTAAATAAGAAAATATCCATTCTGAATTAGAAGAAAAATTGATAACTTGGATGCAAGATTCGACCCTTACTGAATCAACAGGACGGCCATTAATATGTCTAAATTCCTTCCAATGCTTCCTCAAATAACATTGCAACTTTGGCGCATCCTGTCTACGAAAGATGTCCCAGAGGGCTCCCCCAACGGTAACATCTGTATTTTCCTCTTTGTGGGAAATATTTTCCTTGACTTTCGACTTCATTGTACCAATTTCCTTCCAATCATCACTGGGACCTTCATATTTTCGCAAACTATCAGACTTTACTGCATTCGTATCCTGGAGATCGTCTTCCATGTAATCAGTAGTGTCTCCAGCAACTTTAGATTGAATTTCATTAGGTAGTTCAGTGTCCTGTGGTGATGGAGAATTATCATTGGTGATACTATCAGAACCTGATATATTAGATGCTTCTGCTTCTGATTCCATTTTATTGGCCGACTTTCCTGAATCTTCTTCCCTGACTGTGCCACTAACTTTGTTAGAATCTCCAAAAAGTTCTTTCAAATCTAATGATCTAAAGGATTCCCGCATCTTTTCTATCTTGTCCTGTTGCCAAATGGGGAACTTGACCTCAGCAGTGTGTGTCAAAACATTCACCTGAAAGAAAAGATTAAAGAGGATAACCAGTACTATTCTATTTTACTGATAACAGCAATACCACTGGTGTTGTGCCTAATCAACATGAAACGAATTTTAAGTCCACCATATAAGGAAAAGCAAGGTAAACGTGAATAATTTTACTGTACAAGGAAATATAGGGAGACATTATTCACAGCAAATGCTACCCTTGAAGCACACAGTTCTAACATAACTGCGTACTGTTCTAACTTCTAGCAGATGTGAGGCATGCACTTAAATCTTTTGAATTAGTCTTGAAAATAACTGACACGTATGATTCTAAGTTTGAAGTGCAAAACTCTAACCATGAAGGTTTCGTCAGTGCAAGAACCTTAGAACTGCAATGAAATAACAATATCCATACAATTTGTTGTTACTAATTAAATAACATATTGCTGAAAACCCAAACCCAATTTATTCAAGTAAAAAGAAGAGAGAAGAAAAGATAATGGGCACAGCATTACCCTTAAGACTGCTTTAAATTTTCCAAATCAGTCATTCAATTTAGATTCACCCAACATTGATCAGGAATATCTCATTACAACAAGCAGCTAAAGCAGTCAAGGAAAAATTTTCCTAGGAATTAGTACTCACCGCATCAGACATATCACAATGCAACTTTGTCACCGAATCACCTCTGCCAAGCTCTTCATGAGAGCCATAAGCAATGTACGTTTTTGGCCCTAAGTCAGGCTTCAAACAATGATCAGGAATCTTTGAAGCCAGATTAAGAAGGGCACACTCAGGATGGGTATACTCCTGAAAAGGCAATGCACTGACGAATTCAGCTCCATGTCGTGGTAAACGCTCTTCAAAGAAATTTGAGGGGGGCCAATCCTTCAACTTCAACATCTCAGGCCAGTCATTTTTATGCATGCGACCTTCTAGATACCCTTTAAAGAAATGGTGAATGTTGATCTCAACCTGCACCATTGAAAACAAGAGCATACCATGTTAGGTATATTGTTGCTAACTGCAGTGACAGATTATAGAAAAGTAAACTGATAAAATAGTTTCATCTGAATAACACTAGATTTGCTCAAAACTAATATACACAAATTAATATGATTGGTAGCAATTGCTCACTCCTTAAAACAATGACCAAAAACATTGAAAAGCATTTCCCGATTAATACAAAATTGTTCAAAGATTTAAAAATAATCATGTAGCATCGACCATGTACATCTGATTCATTAAGTCACTTTCAAATCGTCCAAATGCTTTAATGTAGTGGAAAATGAAGCATGCAGCTTTTGAAAAGGTTAGAATAAGTTCTGCTATGTTTGAAGTGTAAACATCCATGCCCAATCATAACCGTTTGTGGTTTCCCACAAAATATATAAATTCTCTTTTCTGAAAAATTAAAAATAGCAATCTCCATGTTTCACTGCAGCAAACTAATTAGTTATGAACATAATAAGCTTTCCTTTTCAGAAGGATATACTATGCATAAACATATATCTTGACTGGATTTATCACTAAAGCAAATGTCCATGTACCTACAGATAACACACACAACGATAGAAATCCAAAATTTAAAACGGCAAACAGAACATCACACCTACAAAAGCTTAACAACAATCACTCAGCATCAATATTTTATGGCAAGAGGCCTTGCACATTGCCATGTACACAGTAAAGATTACGGTCATAGTACTTTCCACCTTGATGCAAAGATAGACTAAAAGCAATGCTAGCTAAAGTAGCTTGTCTGCATCAGTGCATAAAAAATTGTTCCTTGATTTATATCTGTCTGTGACTCTGTACCATCAGGCGTGGCTATCTAATTTGACAATTCCCTTTGAAATAGTCAGCATGCCTTATATGCAGTGGAAAATAAAGCATGGGATCCTTGAAACGGTTAGAATGGATTTTGCTGAATTTAAAATTTAAATGCCCATGCCTGACCTTGAACATTTTTGGTTTCCAACCAAATATACGTTTCTTTCTTCTGAAAACAGAAAATGACAGTGCATGCTTCAGCAGAATTAACAGTTTTCACGATTTTTCCAGGATTGGCAGGATTGCAGCGTTTCCATTGGATTCTATCATGTATGAGGGTACGGGATCGGCATTTAATCAAGAGCACCAAGCCCTCTATGTGCCCCAATGTTGGCAGTGTTGATTTTTGAACTCTCCTTTCATTTTAGCAAAAATGTACCCATCACTCAAGCCAAAATCACTAATGAGGCATGTTAAGATTTTTCTACCATATTTTAAGGCTTGGATTAGGCAATTTCATCAAAATTGGACAGTGTTCACTGACGTCCCTGGAGGATGGAGGTAGAGGAGCAAAGGCTAGACAAGGAGACAGAAGGCGATGCTGATGATGAGGATCCCAATATAAGCAATGGTTTTCATAATATGTAGTTATTTGTTGTAGCATGATATTTTTTGGATTCTAGAGGCCATTTAGAGCCTCGATGTCTATGTATTTCATTTCGGATATGTATCATGAATCGCACTCAGTGCCATTTTTCTATATTCACGCTTATCACTTACATGCTATATAAATGAGCAAACAATGCATGTTTGGTGTCTAATGGTTTGGATTTACATATGTGCCTAAGCTAGGCTACATAGCATTTGTTGAGGAAGGTCTGGAGGTCCAGCAGGCCTGGCGGTGGAGAATTATCTGGAAACTAAAGTGCCCATCCAAAATTGGAAAGAAGTGAAGGCATGATAGGGCTGAAAAATGTATGGGAAGAAGGAAATATAGAAGAAGCCTTCAGATTGGTACTCCAAAAAGGATACAAAGAAGATCAAAGCCCTTCCTTTCAACATTGCTTGGGGAGTATGGCTTGCAAGTTGCTAGGAATCTGAGCCTATTTAAAGGAAAAGAGACCCTCCCTCTCAAATGTGCAATTCAGTCTCTCAACATCCTAAATGCTTATCCACAGGTGGAGGAAAAACATTCCAGACATGATCCCATGGAAGAGATAATAAATAAGAATATCCCCTGGGCATACTTTGATGGAGCATCACAAGGAAATCCTCCCAAAGGCGGTGCAGGAGGAATCTTATATCTCTCCTCCACTCACTGTATATCCTTCAAAATGGGTATTGGACAGGAATCTAACAATTTCTATGAACTGATGGCACTTAAATTACTTATTCAGCTGGCCCAAGGGCATGGGGTTCAGCAAATACAATTTTTTTGTGACTCTCTCTTGGTCGTCAAATGGATTAGAAAGGAAGCTCAAATCAGAAACTTCACCTTACAGCCCCTTTATGATGATATACGGATGCAGTTGACAGCTTTCTCCAACATCTCTTTATCTCATATCTACACAGAAAGGAACAGCATAGCAGACGGCCTTTCCAAAGCTGGATTGGACTTCGATTGGTGTACCTGGATCACTTCCATCCTACAGGATGGTCACACTCTACAGTTTTTACACATCCACCTTGGATATAAAGAAACGCTGTTAATTATCATGACCGAGGACTGACCACAGATTTACTTTTAATGATGTAACTGTTATTTGTAACTTTTTGAGAAAAGAATTAGAATGCTGACATATGTAATTGTTTATGTAATTTTCTGGGACAAGAACCAGCATGCCGTTGAAGTAAAAGAAAGGCAAGTACGTAGAGAGTTTTTGCACTAAAGGACTGTTGAGCACCTTTTTGAATGCCAATTGGCATATGACTATGTAATTTTGCTTAGTATAAATAAAATTACGGATTTTTTTCTTTGGAAAAAAAAAGGTCAAGGGAGATATCAAATTTCCAATCCTTAGGTCTCGGCATTTGCATTATTCATCATCCTAAATCAGGAAGATGGGCCTGATACATTAAACTTTAGAAATTAATTAAGTAATGAATCAGTTGATTCTGCTATTGTATTTGAAACATGCTTTGCAGCACATTTCAGTTCCTACATTCACGATAAAGCCTGCAGGCATTCTCACAAAACCAACAAAAGACTAAAACCATGCTTCTACAGATCATTTCAAAGGAGAGTTCAAACTTCATCACAACATTCCTACAGTACAGAAAGTCTTGCTAAGACTAACTGACTCGTGAGATTTACTTGTAACAAGAACATAAGCTCTTTATAAAATAAAATGAGCCCTAATGACAGAGAGGTTAATATATGTAAAAACTAGAAAGCAAATTAACAAAGCTTATGAGAATTCACATGACTTGCGCAAAAATTTAGCTGGTCCATAAATACACAAGATCACTTGGTAAAATATCATAAAAACTTCACAGGTATGCATGCATGCAACCTAAAATCTCAAAGCAGTTATTGGAAAATGCTACAAATGGTTCAGCATCAGTCAGTAAGACCATTGTATGACTAGCATTTTTTAAAAATGAAGAATGCTCTGCAAGATTTGCTAAAGTGGTTAAAGCCATTGCTTGCTTATGGGTTGCGAGGAGTACGAACCAATGACATGAGAGCAGAATGTAGGCATGTGAGTAAGAACTGAGGGAGTGGGAAAGGGGCAATAGATTCTTTAGTTTAAGTTTGAGCAAACTCGATTGAAAAACTGACCTCACACCAATCCAGGCAATCAATGGCTTTCACTGTTTTTGTATCAGCCGTAAACTTGCCATTTGTCTCCCGAACAGCTCGCCACATGACCATGGGCTCCCAACTCAGACCTGATGAACCTTGCAATGCATTCTGAACTATGACTGGCTCACCTCTGAGCCAATGTTTCTGAAAATGTTCAAGACCCCCATCCTTAATATCTTGTTCTGTTGGGCAGTACAAGAAATTATCACTGTCACCCTCCCTATAAGATGCTCTACGCAACTTGCTATCAGATAATCCACTCTTTACATGGAAATCTAATTTGAAGCAAGAGGTGCACGGCCTGGAAACTTTTGATGCCTCTGGAACTTTACAGCTGCTTGCCATTTCCTCAGCATTTTTCTCCAGTTTTGCAATCCAGTTTATTTTGAAAATGCACTTCAAATCTAACAAATGGCTGCCACAACCACCAAATTCCTTTGGGGGGCAAGGAATACTTCCATTGCTATTGGCTTTCCAATCAGGTGGCAGATGCAATGGACCAAAAATGTTGTTCTGTTCACTGTGGGCTTGAAGCTCCCAGCCTTGTCTTCCACGTGGCACTTTCAAAGTTTTTGGTAAATTATCTCTACTCTCAAAATAAGTTCTCCCTGTCAAACACTGCTGGGCTGAATCTGCTTCATCACCTCCAGGCTGGAAACCTTCTCGAAGCTCCCGACAACATGTGACACAGAGATCATACGAACAATTTGGGCAGCTTCTGTGGTAGTCAACAATAGAGGTACTGCAATTGTCACTGCATGAAAAGAAAACACATCAGACTGCACGAATAAATAATATCGATGACTTCTAAGAGCAGTTAGGATAAAAAAGTCTAGATTTTATAGCCAGACTTTGCATCCAAATTGTACCAGATCTAGATTGTGAAATGAGTTTTGTTTCAGGAGTGAGAAAACACACGAGTATTACCAATACAGTCTTTCTTCTATATTGAGTTTAGCCCTAGGAACTTTCAGCTTTTTTGTTGCTCCTCCTAACAACAAAGCATGAATCAGAAATTTGCTGCTTGTAGAAAAATACAAACCTCGAGAAAAAAATCCTCAACTCTAAACAACTAACCAGTAGAACTTCCAAGACCCTCACCTTGAATCCTGAGCTCCGCATCCTGCTCCAAGCACTGCTCATAATGAATCTGCTTCAACATAGGGAGAACCATAGAAAGCAAGTAATGGAGGTATCGTATCTTGTCTGCATTACATGTTTTATTTGTGCTAGCCTGCACATTATTAATGCAAGTCATATTCGAGAAAATGAAAACCATTGCACACAGGAGAATGTCCAATTTCTTGCTACAGTAGTAGTTAAAAAACAGCACTGACTTGCACAATTAAGCAATGAAACTCTCCAAGCATCAAATGAAACAATACCTTCATAACACCATCTCCCCGCAAACAAGCTTTACAGTTACAATTTCCACGACATACAGGACAAGCCTTCTGAATATCCTCTTCAGATTGTCCTGGGTACCTAACATTCCAATGTTAAAAAGAAGAATATAAGACGGACTCTAGCACAACCAAGTTCCATACCAGTAAAAATGCAAAAACAACTTAGCAATTAATTTTTTGGGAAAACAATGTTCCTAAAGTTAAACATCTCTAGTTGCAGTATAACAGAAGATATGTTCATACCATCTAGTAAGACAGGGGATGCAGTAACGCCTTCTTTTGCATCTGTAGCAGCTAACCACCCTCCCTTTGTCATTCCTCTGACACTGATGACACATCTTGCTTTCTACCTCGCCTGGTGATTCTACATTCTTAACTGAGACATCCTGAAAGAAATGTATTGTAACCTCTAACATAAGATTTCAACAAAACTAAATTTATTCCTACAAGATACAGATTGGTAATATAATATCTTGCTACTACAAACCTTGGGATGCCAGTCTGTCGTCCTAGTTTTTAAGAGCCCTTTGCCAGACTTTTGTTACAAGTAAACTTGTCCAGGATCCAAAATGTCCCAGAAGAGGATTGGCAAGACCCAGACGAGTCTCTAAAGAAAACAAACCAGAGATGGTAAAATGGGATGAAATGACAAAACTGATTATTTCCCCTACCACTAAAGGGTAAGACCAAATCGGACCTAAGGAGAGGTGGAAAAAAATGGGTCACACCAAAACAAGGAATTATGAGAATACATTTTAATGAGCGTCAAAAGGAAATACAGGAGAAGTGGGATATGTTAGCCTGATCAGGGATATGAAAGAGCAGCGCTTAGCTATCATGGAAGCCTTTGATAGAATTGAAGTGGAAGAGGATATCCAAATTGTGATTAAAGCATTTAATAAGTAAAAGATTTTAAAACTGAATAAGTGGAATATAAGGGATTAAATCAATTAAACAGAGGCCCTTAAAGTGAATTTCCATTCAATTAAATTTTAACATGTGAAAGAGGCAAATAAGGCAGTGGATCAGATTGCCAACTTAGTGGTCAAATTGCAAGCAAACAGTATTAACAAAACACCAATCACCTCATTTCATCCATAAAATAATGGTAAGGACAATTTGATATATAATTTGAATAGACGCTCACTTGAGAAAATCGTTGGAGAAAGTGTACTTAAGAGGACATCAATAGTTGCTCGAGATTGAGATAGGGCCTTCACCATTGACTGATTACTCATGATTACAGAAGTCGTGCCAGTGGTGGAAACTAATGGCAGAGGTAGGCAAGCGGGGAGGGAGGCATGATGCATCAGACAAAATTAGCAAGCGAAATTCATTTTGGGATTATTACTCCACGAGACTGTTAAGAATAGTGTACATAGGGGAGTGAGTTGAGATAATAGGGAAAATCTGGAGTCTGTGAAGTAGGGAACTGTATAGACTGCAGAATCAGAAAGAAGAGAGCGGAAAAGAACCAATGGCAGAGGAAAAGCCCTGAAAAGGGCTTTGCAAAGGAAAGAAGGGGTGCAATTGCATACCAGTGAGGTTGGAACTCTCACGGCAGCATTACAAACAGAATATAATATCAGAGGATGAGAGAAATTACTTAGAGCAATGGACAGATGAAAAAAGGAAGGAGGACGGAGAAAGGATTCAAATAAAGGGGATCTGATATTAGAGAAAATTGAAAAGGTGTTGCAGGATTCAGGCACTACTAAAGAGCAGAATAATACTTTGGCTTTGGCAGCGGGAACCAGTTTGGAGTTGAAACAATCTGTGTGCAGTTTGGGGTTTCAATGTCTAAAGAAAACACAAGTTTCATGAGCAATTTTGGAGAATTTGGCAGCGGGATTCAGTCTGGAGCTGAAAAAAATGCGTGTGGTGTTTGGGGTTTCGATGTTTAAAGCAAACAATGAGTTTCATGAGCAATTTCTGAGGGTCCAACTTTTCAATGTTTTCATCTAGAATCTAGTGTGAATGCAGAGTCCAGGAGTATTTGTAACAAGTTCATGAAGAAAATGAAAATAGGTGTGAATTCCAAACTCTGGCTTCGGAGTTGGCAACAGATATTGATTTCCCAGAAATGGAACTATTGAAGCATATCATGGTAAGCCAAGACTCACTGCCAAAGAAGAACAAGGGCCCACAGGCAAGCTCATCTGCATTCCCACAGATAGCATCTGGAATCAACAGAGGCAACCTCCATGACGTATTTGAAATATCCTTAGCAGTCTTGATTACATTGAATTTTAGCTGTATTTTGTGGTTTAGTTTAGTTCGGAAAAGGAGATTTTTCTTTTGTAATAGCCAAAGGTCCACAATTCTGTGTAATAATCAATGCATTTGTATATTACTATATCATGTAAAGGATCTTGCCAAGCACCAGACATAAAAATACTGTGGTCAGATTAAAAGAAATAGATTAAAAAGAAAGGAAAGCAGGGGCTCTGAGGAACCCCAATATAGAAAGTAACTGTAATGAAATCTTCATGGAGAAAGGCCCACTATAATAAAAATATTATTTTGGAAAAAAAAAACTGGGCCAAACTTAATTAAACTGCATAGGTTGATAGTCAACTGGCTAAAGTCACGAAGAGACCTATTTCAACTAAATTAAATTGATTAAGAGCCACTTCAAAGTTCAAACAGACTCTAACCTAAAGGCATATTTCAGGAATAATACAACAGAAAGTCACCCAAGACTATTTTACTATACTCTGCATTGACATAACTGCCTGGGAAAATTGGCCCTTGCCCATATTGATCTTATCAGACACTACAAAGTCGCCCCAAGCCAGAGTTTGAAATTCACCCCTATTGAATGTGACCATCATTCATCTGCAATTATCTTACACTTATTAGCTTGTGAAGAGGGAGAAGGATCTGTGCATTCTACTGTCTTGAATTTCTATTTGATCTCTGTCCTTCTAGAATTTACTATTAGTGGCCTTTCCATTGCCTTAGGTTCCTCATTTTTTCCCTTTGGGCCGTAAGCCTTAAATAGCTCATACCCAGCTACTTTCAGCAATTTGTGCTGCAGGTGGAGAGGAAACCAATGCTGAAGAGAGCCCAAAAGTTTATCCCTAAGTTGCATAAAACATGGAAATGGGTACGCCATGGAAACGTGGCCCCACTAAATTTTGGAAACACGGTATTTAAAAAAATACAAAAAATATAAATATTTCAAATATATATATGTTTTTAAATAACACATTATCTTGCAAGAAAATAAAAATGATACACATAAATGACAATGCAGCAGGGAACCATCTCTATAATAACTCCCATAGATGATTACATTATGCCAAAACAGCCTTTACATATTAAGTTATGTATCTAAAATCAGCCTTTATATATGAGACTATATGTGCCAAAATATAACATGATCTAATACATATCCATCTCATCTTCATCTTCATCAACAAAAATAGAACAAAATGCATGTTCAATAGTGGATCGTGGAATGGAAGAAGAGTTTCTAAGTTCATGATCATCAATATTTAGAGCAGCACAAGAGAGGTCCAAGTCAAAGAATTCAGGATACACATCCCACTCTTTCTGAGGCACACTTGTATATAATTCACCCCTATGGGACATGTTATCCCCTATCCTAGGGATAACTAAGGAGATTATGTCTTGAGGCCCCACAGGTCCTAGACATGGAGTACCGAGAGCCATATGACTTGAGCTTGGCCCTAGAGGGCCCATCTTTTCTTCAGCGCCTCCTATCTATCAGCAGCAGCAGCATCCATCACATCGGCCTGATTATGAAGTAGCAGTGAGTCTTGCTCCATGAGGTAATGAGTCCGGGTATCATGGTATGTGTGACTCTGATTTTCGAAGCATTTGAATATGTGCACTGAACTCTCTTTTGTTTCATGACGTTTGCTTGGAAATTATGCTCTTTAACTTGTCCATACTTGGGGGGGATGAAAGAGTGCCACTGGGTGGGTCTATGAAAGATCATCGTCCATTCCTTCCATACTTACCACTTTTCATCATTGTCCCTCTCATCTTTCCCCTACCTTGGTTCGAGCATTGGGTTTGCCAAGCTATTAAGGGTTGTACCTTGCTTTGTGGGAAGAAAGGGCTAAAGGCCCAGAGGGTAAAAGTAGCTGGCAAAAGTTAAAAGCCAAAATGAAACCTTGAGATGCTTTGCCCAGGGATTCCCGAGAAAGCAATAAGTGGCTTCTCAGCAATAAAAGGGGACCGGTAAAATAAAATAAAACTCAAGATCTAGTTGGTGGATGGGAGGTCTCATCATGAGCCGGCCTATTAGGTCCATGGGCATGTAGCGGTATGACACTACCATCCATCTGGTCACCAAACCAAGGTAGTGGCTCTTAGTGGCACAGCCAAGAGAAAGGGGGTCTCATCACGAGCCAGCCTTCTCATTTCCGTGAAGTGCTTGTGGGTAACGATGTCACCACTGGTCACCATGCCAGGACAATGTCCTCAAGCTATTCTCTTGAAAAGAAAAAGCAATAAGACAAAGAATAAAAGGCATTGAATGAGCTAGGAAACAATGGCATCCATGACAAGGTGCAGCTCGCCCTCTACATAGGCACCCACAGGTAAGACCTACATTTCCCTGTTATCACTGCACCCCTTGCCCAAACATTCCCTACACCATCTCATACATCTACATGACCTAGATTGATCTTCACCTGGGAAACACCCTAAACTTGAGGAGGATTAGCCCAATAGGACATCCTGAGACCCTCTCCAAACCTGGCTTGTTAAACTGCATAACATCTTTGAGCATTTGTCTGGGTAAAGGGGGGTTTGATGCACATGTTTGGGTAATTTGATTATTAGATGCGATTGACATTGCTATGATCCCCGTGACTTATGAGCCCATGGAGGGCGTACTTGTTGTTGCTGCAGGACCATGCCCGACAGACAGGTACATATGGGGAGATTATTAGTTTCGACCTCCATTGGGCTAAAATCCCACCAGATGGATGTTGTGACCCTAGCCAAGGGCAGAGAGACACCACAAGCTTGCACCAGAGAAAATGAAGGACGTTCTACCAGAGACACTTTGGTAAGGCTAAACCTAGGGGGATCTTGCTCTCCGCCCTGAACGTTGGCCTTGGAAGGCCCGTGACGTCACCCTTGTGACCCTAGACGTCACCCAACGTCAGATGGACATGATGGAGGCAGTTGTGTGCCAAGTGGCATGTGTGGCATCATCTGGAGGCCTTGGAAGGCCTAACATTTTGCTCATGGAGCCTGACGTCCCACCTATGAGGCCCAACGTCACCCTAGGAGGGCATGACGTCACCTCTACTGCACATTTTAGGGTTTAATTCTTTAAATTTATGTAAAAACTAGATTTTTGATGTAATTTGGCCATGTCGGCCTTTTTTGACCTAAATTGTAATTAAAGGTCATGATTATTGTATAAATAAGGGACAAATCTCTTATATTTTTCATCGTCTTTCACTCACACAAGTGTGAGGTCTGAAATTCGGCCCTCTTTAAGGGTATTTGGCTGAAATTAAGTGGTGTGTAACTTCTTGGAGAGGCTATTCTTGGTGTATTTTGGCATTTTCATGGTGGAAAGTCTTCAACTAGGGTTTTGTGGCTAGATTATTCTTGATGAAGTAAGTAAATCTGCAATTCTTCATTTATTTTTGAATGGTTATGGTAAATTTGCTTGTTCATTTCTAAGATTATGAAATTGCAAGTTTGAAACCCTAGGGGAGAAGCATATGTTATTATCATTTTCTTTATAATATTCCACCTACTTGATTTTGCTAGAAAACATCTATTTAGAAGAATACACTAGAGCCCTACCTTGTAGCACTCTAGTAGCATTGCTTCATTAGCTTCATATATTTTATTTCAAGCTTGATCTTAGGAAGAAGGAAATCGCTAGGGCCTAAGGTTACTTACTTCCTAGCATTTTTCCTTCTAGGGTTTAGATATTGAGGCCTTAGGTTACTAACACCTCAATCATCTCACCCATCCCCTTAGATTACCTATTATCATTTGTTGTTTTCCTCTAAGAATTGTCGCTGCGAACTTTGACTCCATTACCCTAAAAGGCACTAGTTCACTCCTTACAAGTGATTGATTGACCAAATAACTCTTAAACCATCTTCCCTAAGACTTTTACTAACTCTTTCTAACTCTAGATTAGACTAACTCACTAACTAATTTGTTGTTCTTGCAAAAGATTGCTACAGCCATCTATAACAGCAGCAAATTCATCCCAAAAGCAAGATTAAAAGCTGATCAAACATTGTCATTATTGCTTCTGACAACTATTATCATTCTGTCAATTTTAGGCTATTATTTCTTGTCATTCTTGAAGCATTATTGAGGCATAATTACTGTAGCTATTGCTAAATATTCATTGCTGTTATAAATATTTATATTGCTTCAGTTTTATATCAGCTTGTTCATCTTCCAAAAGTTTATGGTTTTATGAAGCACTGACATCATATGGTACTTACAAACAGCATTTCTTTTCTACTTGTTGTTTTGTTCTGGTCAGGTACACTTAAATTATCTTTTGCTTCATCTCAATAAAACCTTGGAACTTTTGATCAGAGTGACCTGTGAGAGGGGTGGGACTTTCTTACAACTTTTACCTTAGCCTTCTCAAACCCCCAGGTCACTGGGGACGTCTCCCCTGGGGTACAACTCCTAAATAGAAAGAGGTGTCCTATTAAGGTGACAGTGATAGGTCATCCTCCTTGTTACGCCAATTTAGTATCCAATTTAGTACAATTTAGTATCACTGTAATGCAGACAATGATAGGTCATCTTCTCGAAGCCCATCTGAAGCAAGTATGTGTCAATACGTGAATACCAAGCTCTGGGAGCTTGCTTCAAACCATAAACGTGAGTCTCCCTCTCACTCACCTCGAACACCTATGGTTGCTCAATGTACACCTCCTCATCTATAAAGCCATTCAGAAATGTGGTCTTCACATCCATCTGATGTATGCTCCAACCCATCTCTGCCGCTATGGCAATAATACTCCTGATCGAGGTGTATCTCACAACTGGTGTGAATGTCTCATCATAATTGACTCCCTCTATCTGAGAGAAGCCTCGCGCCACAAAACGGGACTTTTGTTTCTCTATGCTGTCATCTACAGCATACTTGGTTTTGTACAACCACCTGGAAGTCACAACTGACTTCCCCACTGGCCTCGGAACCACCTCCCAAACATCGTTGCGCACAATGGAGTCATACTCCTCCAGCATGGCCTCTCTCCAAACCTGTTGGTCCACTGCCTGCGCAAATGTCTATGGCTCAGTACCTAAGATACTCGTCACTAAAGCCAAATATGATCCAAGTCTCACTGGAAGTCTACTCTCTCTAAACTGGCTCTTGGGCTCTCCTACGTTCTCCTTGGCCTCCTTTAGGGTCTCTTGAAACCATCTAGGTCTCCTCTTGCCTGAAGTGGTCGATGGAGAAGTAAGATCTCCCTGCCCAATAGTATCTGCCTCAGGTCTAGTCTCAACACTCTGAAATCCTGAAGCCTTTGCCCCCTCTGACTGTGACCATGAAGCTGTGCATGGTGACGCTGTCACCCCCGATACTGGCGTACCGGAAACCTGAGGCTGTGCTCCCTCTGAGACATCAATCGGTGCCTCTGCATCATCCTCCACACTGACTCTTGACTCAAGAGATCTCTGAAAATCCCTACCCTCATCAAATCTGACATCTCTGCTCACCATCACTCTCCTAAGTGATGGAATGTAGCTACGGTAGGCTTTGGACACCTCTGAGTATCCAACTAGAATCCCATGTTGGGTTGTGGGGTCTAGCTTTTTCCTCTTCTCTGAGGGGACATGAGAATAGGTCAAGCACCCAAAGATCCTGATGTGCTCAACATCGGGCCTCCTACCAGTGAAGGCCTCCTCAAGAGTCATCTTCCCCAATATCCTGTGAGGACTCATGTTCTGCAAATAAATTGCAGTAGCACTCGCCTCTGCCCATAGGTAAAGAGGCAAACTCTAATCGTGCAGCATGGATCTCGCTGCATCGGTGATAGTCCGGTTCTTCCTCTCGGCAACCCCATTCTGTTGGGGGTTGTAGGGTACGATCATCTATCTTCTGATCCCATGCTGGGCACAGAAGTCTACAAACTGAGTGGAGGAATACTCTCCTCCATTATCCAACCGCAAGACCTTGATCCTTTTTCCAGATTGGTTCTCCACAAGAGCTCTGAACTCTTGGAACCTCTTGAAGACCTCACTCTTGGTCTTCAAGAAATAGATCCAGGTCTTCCTTGAGTAGTCATCAATGAATGTGAGATAGTACTCACAACCACTCGAGGACTTCCGAGACATGGGCCCACACACATCCGTGTGTACTAAATCCAGTATCCCAGCTGACTTGGTGTCACTGCTGGGAAACGAGGCCTTGGTAAACTTACCAAGCGCACACCCTTTGCAAACATCCTGATGCTCTGTATTGATCTATGGCACTCCGGTCACAACCTCTCTCAGTCCTCCAAGAGCTCCATGATGTAGATGGGCCATCCTCCGATGCCATAGCTCACATGTTTGTCTGTTGCTGTCGTTGCTCACTGCCAATGCATGAAGAGGCTAAAAAAGTAATTTGAACAATTTCCCATCCCGCACTCCAATCACATGTCCTGAGGTAAGCGAGGACCCCTTAGGGTGTATGAAGACCTCGGTCCCTCTGAAGGACACCTCAAGACCTCTATCCTGGAGGATGGAAGCTGAAATCAAATTCTTCTTCAGCCCAGGGACATAGAGAACGCCCCTGAACGATATAGGTGGCATGTCGTCTCTCTGAAAGGTAACAATGCCAATCCCAGCAACTCTGACAAAGGAGTCATCTCCAAGGGCAATCTCCATCCTGACCTCTGTGTCTCTGAGATCAGTCAAGTACTCTCTGACTCCAGTCATATGGGTCGAAGCCCCGCTATCAATATACTAGACACTGGGTGTCGTCTCAACTGAAGTGCAGCATATGAGGAAAGCACACTCTCTCTCAAACAAAGACTGAAACTCTGCCTCCTCTATTGTAGCTACGGTACCACCCCTCTTCTTCTTCCTATTGGGACACTGTCCAGCATAGTGCCCCATCTTCTTACAAACAAAGCACTTCACTTTGCTCATATCTCTCTTATGTCCATTGCTGCTCTCTCCTCCCTATGGTGGGGCCCCAAACTTGGGACCCTGCCGACCTCCTCGGTCGGTCTTCTTCTTGCCATTTGTCCAAAGAGCAAGATCCTCACCACCCTGCACTATCTGTTGTTGTCCACAAGCCTCTGATATAAGTCTAGTCTCCTCCTGAACGAAATCATCCCACAATCTCTCCCAAGTGGGCATGACCTCCCTGGCAACAATGTTAGGAACGAATGGACCCCATGGTTTGGTAAAGCTATTTAAGGTTGTCATCACCATAGAATATGGGTCCACCACCTCTCCAACGACTCCAAGCTCGTCTCTGATCTGGGTGTATCGACCAAGGAAAGAAGTCACCGACTCACTCTTGAGCATGCGAATGCCCCTGAGTCGATCATACAGAACCATCTTCTGGTTCTGATTAGAGCTCTCATAAAGCTTGCATAGAGATGCCCACATCTCAAATGCATAAGCTTTCCCAGTCAAGTGGGGAATGATGTGATCCCGCACTGCATCACATATTGTCCTCTTTTCCTTGGTGTTCCTCTTCTTGAACTCTGTTAACAAGACGAGAGCAGTAGCATGGGGAACAGGAACAACTGCCTGAACTATATCCCATAGTTTGAGGTCCTCCAAGACAAAAACAATCCCGACCTTCCAAGGCAACCAATTGCTAGCTCCAGCTAGCCTATCCTCCACACACCTAGTCAAAGTGAAATTAGACATAAAGTACAAGGCACAAGGTACATAGTACTTCCCACGTGTGTTTAGGAGCTCACAAACACATGGGGAACACTTCCCAAGGTACATAATCTCAACACCGACTGGCCATGGTCGCTTTGTTCTGGTACCAGAGAGGACCTCTCTTTGGCTTCTCGGGAATGTGAGGCATAACCAAGCGTAAGTGAGGGTGAGGTAGAGCTGTGAACAAGGAGACCAAGGAGGGAACCAGAGAAACCGACAGAGTGCAAGAGTAGCAGACAAGAGAGAACAATGGATGCAAATTGGAGAGAGAGGAGCGTCGCCATAAGAAGGAAACTGGAGAGTAAGTGCACACGCGCGTAGATGGACCGAACGGTGTACTTCCTCCATCGTCATAACAAGAAACCAGCACAGGACACACTAGAGCAATTAGTTGGGATCGCGCAGCATTGAAGTGTTGTAGAGCTCATAGGGGTGTAATAAAGGCAAGAGGAAGGTTGTAGGTGCAATCACGTGATCCGTGGAAAGGTGGTGGACGTTGGCTTCTCACCTGGACGCGTGGAGCACTCTGACACCCCATGCGTGGAGCACTCTGACACTCCTCCACCTCTATTGAAGTTGTTGTCTGCTTCTTCTTCTGATTAGGACACTGTCCCACATAGTGCCCAAACTTGTGACATGCAAAGCATTTGACTTTGCTCAAGTCCTTCTTGCCTTCACTCTTCGGTTTGTTTCCTCCCTTAGGACCCTTTTTGAACTTCTTCGTGCTGTTAGCAGCAAGAGCCACATTCTCCTCATCATTACCAGTAGATGAACTGCCATGCACATAACCTCTCTGGGTTTCCTCCTGAACAAATTCATCCCAAAGACATTCCCACTTCAGAAGATTCTCCCTAGCCACAATGCCCTCAACAAAAACAGCCCATTGTTTGGTCACCCCATTCAATTTTGTCCTCACAAGTTCACTGTCAACAATGGCCTCCCCAACAGCTCCAAGTTCATCTCTTACCTGTGTCAACCTGGTAAGATATGTGACCACATTTTCAGCCTTGGTCATTCTAATGCTTTTCAATTTCTCTCTCAAAACCATCTTCTGGTTCTCATTTGTACTTTGATACAACTTCGTCAAGGACTCCCACATCTCATAGGCATTTGTCTTCCCTGTCACATGGGGAATCAAATGGTCCTTAATGGCATCAAGGATGATTCTTTTAGCCTTGATACTCTTCTTGTTATAGGCTGCCAAAAGAGTAGCATTTGTAGGTATAGTTATTGGGTTTGTTGTGGAGTTCTCAACAATGTCCCATAACTCACTCTCCTGCATAAGTAATATTATTCTCTCCTTCCAAGCACCAAAATTTACTGCCCCATCAAGTCTGTCCTCAACCCTTAAACTAGTAGGCATTGACCCTTCTCTGCTAAAAAATAAAAATTCCAAAATCTGTCCAGTGAAGTAGCTTCTGTCCTACTCTTTGTATTGCTTATTGAAATCTGCACTTCTCTTCAACTCAGCGCTAATACCATGAAAATTTTCAGACCCCACCCAGTTTCAAGTCTCGTTGATTTTTCTCAATGTTTAATGCCCAAAACCCAGTTTTATGACAACCATAAATACTCAGCATATAAACAAAATTTCAGAACTAAATTTATATCAGCAACATCATATTCAGAAAATTAAATGCACAAAGATTTCTGGTCGAATGGTGACCCTGGAAAAACCCACAAGGGAAAAACCAGTGAGAGGGAATTTTTATTATTTGAGAGATCAGAGAAATCTTCTGTGACAGCAAAAATTTCACAAACTTATCTCAGCAAAATTGAGCCAAATCTCCTTCAGAACAGCCTCCAAATCAGCTCCTCAATTTCTGTGCAAGAAATTCGTACCACTGTACGGTTGTCACAGCAATAAATGTTGTACGAACTGTCTAGAAAATCGTGCCCTCAAATCTGGGTTTGTTGTACGGATTTTATAGCAATAAATGTGCCTCGAAATCTATTCCAAACTGCCTCGAAATCTAAGTAACCGGATTCGTCCCTACCCCCCTCTGTGTCGCGTGTCCAACGAATCGGACACGATTCGCTGGGACACGTGTCCAATTCGTGTCAAATC
>ML795616.1:398121-423947 GCA_009831015.1 Picea engelmannii
GACCTCCTCCATTCAGAGAGTTGAGAAGAACTCCAGATGATTATCCAGTGGAAAAGCGATATGTTGAGTTAGGACATCCCTGTGGCTGAGCACAAGGTGAACGTGTGAAATCCCAAAGTGTTGGGTGCATCGTCATGAGAACAGAAATGAAGATGATGTATTAGCCTCCTCTAAGTAGTAGAGTTGACAAGAAGACTCCAGATGATTCTCCTGTCGGTGGCAGTGGGAAAGCAGATTTGTAGAGTGGACGTGCCTGTGGACGAGCACAGGTGAATGTGTGAAGACCTGGTTCTTCTGTGTAATGCAGTGAATCAGAGCTATGACATCCCTATGGTTGTGCCCCTAGTGGATGAGCACTGGTGGGTGTATCAAATCCTTTGCTATGTATTGTTCAAGAGTCAGACCTACCTGCCCTAATTGTTATGTAAAGGGTACAGGTCGGCCCCACCTTAATAATAAATGTAAAAGATAATTAATATTAATATTAATATTAATTATAATAAAAATAAATTATATAGTGACTTAGAGAGGTCGGCCCTATTGAGCCAATAGACGCCTTTGTTGATTGGACAAGTCTAATATAAGTAAGGGATGATTCCCCATTGTGGAATCATATCTTCCTTGTGAGTTTGGAAATTTCAGCAAACACATCTACTTGGGAAAAGGTGTACACCTCTCTTGGGCGCTAGTCTTCTAGGGTTTGAAGCACCTTCTTGTGTGCTAAGGTTTATCTTGGTGGAGGTCTTTCTCTTGAAGAATATAGCAAAGGATTTAGCTGGGTTTTCTTCCCTTGTTGAGAAGGGTTTCCCAGGATACTTCTTGTGTTCTTGTGCATGGTGTTTCTTCTTATGATCTTGGTTGCTGCAACATTATTGTTTATGGTTAAGTGAAATGCTAAAATGAAATGAACTTCATACTTAACCTAGTTTATGAAAAATCAACATGGTATCAGAGAATAGGTCTTGAAGAACCCATTGCACAAGCTACAAACTTTTATCAGCCATCTCTCCTCTTCTACAGAACCGTATGGCCCTCCTAGGGTTTCTAGAAAATCCGTACGGCCTCCTTCTCAGTGGTGATTCAGCCCTTAATACTTGGACATTGGGGCTACTTTTGGCATAGAAGAGTACGGCCTCTTCCAGCGCATCTCCAGAGACTTTCAGAGTGACATTCCGAGCAATTTTGAATTTTTGGCCTTAGGGTTTCGCAAATTTCTGCAAAAATTTCAGAATTAGGGTTTCTGCACACTCATTGAAAGAGCTCTTCAGCTCACCAGTGTTCTCCTATCTTTCAAAGGTTTATTGTTGGCATTCATAAGTCCAATAAAACCTAAAAGTGTTAGCCTAGCCTAGTTGTTAGGTTTTCTAGCCTAGTTGACAAAGGGTTGTGAAGAATCTAAAATTATGATGAACAAAACTATGGTGGAAGAAAGCTTGATGAATAAAGCAAACCTCAAAGTTCTTGAAAGACAAGACTTCAGAGGAAGACTTATTGTGGGTAAAGGGTTTACCAAAGACAACTATCAATGAATGGAAGGAAGATGACGTAAGGACAAGGAAGCAAATCACCGACTCAAGCCCTTACATTGAAAAGGCCAGCTTCAAAATAACAAAGATGACAAAAGGTGACACCGTGACTATCTTCTTCATAAAGATCTCAGAGGATAAAGATCAGCCAAGAACCATCGGAGAAATCGTATCAGCATCCTCAGGTATGCACTTGTATATATTTTTTGTATCATTGTCATGAGTGAAATCGCAGGAGGAAGGAACCTTTGTTGAAGTCATGGATCCAGAGGGATCTTAGTGCATTCAAAAAACAACACACTCAAAATAAAGACTCCAGGTTTGATTGTTGTAATTGTCATTCCTCTAACCTATATTTCTAAAAGTTTGCTACATTACAAATAGGTGTTGTAGCTGTGACAATATTCCTTAAATTGTTTTGATTCTAGAGATGTACTCATTACTCTCCTTTAGGAGATATTCTTGTGTTGGTTCGGTTTGTCTTCTTGTTCCAGATAAGTTAAACAAGAAAAGAAGATACTTATCCTTCAGAGGGAGTCACTTGACTCGGAAGGAGCCAAAACCATTTAAGAAAGAAGAAGAATAGAACTATCATTGAGACAACCAATGCTACAAAGCATGATCAAAATCCTTCTAGGATTCCATGGGAAGAAGCATGCATGACACATATATGTGCAGAACAAGAGTCTTCACCAGACTTTAAAAAAAACATAACTCCCGAAGAAGTCTTCACCGAAATGAAGCATGAGATTGAACACTTCATTTTATTTGGGTGCTCAATGTATTTTCATGTACCCAAAGAGAAGAAGTCCAAGCTAGATCCTTTAGAAAGAAAGGATACAGTGAATCTTCAAAGACATCCCTAGTCAGAGACAAATTGAGACAAGTAGAGACGTTGTCCTTAAAGATGAGACAGTTTTTCAAAGACCCAGAGAATCTCAAATGGAGATTGACGGTGAGACAATACCTTCTCCCACTTCAGAAATTCAGAGGGAGACAAACATTACTCCAGGTTATCCAGTTTCTACAGTTGATATGTTCAGAGATATTGCAGTAGAGCATAAAATGCCTACCTAGACACACTCTGCAAGACGCAGAGAAGCATACAAGCCTCTCAAGGCACATTTCGAGAAAGCAAAAGAGATTTTCTAGCTATCCTTTAGTCATGAGCCACTTCATTGATGTTGAGACTCCTTGTCTTAGAGAAGCAAAAAGAGAACCAGTATGGCAAAATGCCATAACAAAAGAATACCAGTATATCCTAAAAGAATGATGCATAAGATATTATTCAGGGACCAGAAAGGGAAGTCTGTGGTAAAGCATGCAGCTGATGAAAGTGTCAAGAAATACAAAACGAGATCTATAGCCAAAGGTTTCTCACAAACAGAGAGAGTTGTCTATGATGAGACACTTGATCCAGTGAACCAGATACACTTCCATCCATGAGTTGGAAACTATATCAGATAGATAGATTCCTGATAAGTTTGGATTTCAACAAGAGTGTTGTTGATCCAAACCTATATCATTACAATGTTGGCAACAAGAGCCTGATCCTAATGACTTATTCAAAAAGCGTTGTTGTTACAAGTAATCCTTGATTTATGAATTCGAGATGAAGAATCTGAGTATGATGCACTACTTCTTGGGACAAGAAGTATAACAGATGACCGATAAGATTTTCCTAAGTCAAGGAAAAATATACAGTGAAAATATTAAAGAAGTCCACCATGATGGATTTAAAGAAGAAGATTGTTGATGATTCAGACGAGACTGATCCACGACTGATTGGATCACTAATGTATCTAGTCAACACCAGACTTGATTCATGCCATGCAGTGAATGTGCCTAGTCATTTCATGAGTCAACCGAGACAGACTCACTAGACAAACAACAAACATGTATTGAGATATATACGAGGCACAGTTGGATATGGCCTAAGATATGCCTCCAGTATAAACTTGAGTTTGCAGGATATGCCGATTCAGATTGAACAGAAAGTACAGTGAACCAGAAAAGCACATCTGGTTGATGTTCTATCGTGAAGTTTTCCATGGTTTCCTAATATAGCAGGAAACAAAACTCTGTAGCCTTGAGTACCACAGAGGAAAAGTATATAAGCATCAAGTGTGCGAAGCAATGTGGCTTCACAAGCTTCTGACAGATTTACTTGACCATGAGATGGGTCCTATGATGATAACCAAGAGCCGTGAGTAAAACTCCTTGAGAACCCAGTGTTTCCTGATCGATCGAAATACGATGAGATGAAATATCCTTATTTTTGAGATATGATGCAGAGGAAAATCGTACACATGCAGTACCTTCCTACACATGAGCAGATTGCAGATATCTTCACCAACTTAAAGAATGGCTCCCTAGTTGAAAGGGAGTGTCGATAACTCCAGCCAAGACAAAATTCAAAATACATCTGTGTGAGACTTGGCATGATAAAGAATGCCTCCCTAGCTGAGAGGGAGAGTGTTGATGATTGCAGCTATGTGAGACATTCTCCAGCTTACAAACCTGTGAGGTGTGGATCATTGCAGCTATGTGAAGTCTTTCTCTCAGCTTACAAACCTAAGAGAAAGCCCCTAAGAAGGGTACGTGGTTCCTGCCTGAGACAGAGTTGGAAACGTAGAGATGACCTCCTCCATTCAGAGAGTTGAGAAGAACTCCAGATGATTATCCAGTGGAAAAGCGATCTGTTGAGTTAAGACTTGCATGTGGTTGAGCACAAGGTGAACGTGTGAAATCCCAAAGTGTTGGGTGCATCGTCATGAGAACAGAAATGAAGATGATGTATTAGCCTCCTCTAAGCAGCAGAGTTGACGAGAAGACTCCAGATGATTCTCCTGTCGGTGGCAGTGGGAAAGCAGATCTGTAGAGTGAACGTGCCTATGGACAAGCACAGGTGAACATGTGAAGACCCGGTTCTTCTGTGTAATGCAGTGAATCGGAGCTATGACATCCCTATGGATGTGCCCCTAGTGGATGAGCACTAGTGGGTGTATTAGATCCTTTGCTATGTACTGTTCAAGAGTCAAACCTACCTGTAACCCTAATTGTTATGTAAAGGGTACAGGCCGGCCCCACCTTAATAATAAATGTAAAAGATAATTAATATCAATATTAATATTACTTATAATAAAAATAAATTATATAGTGAGTTAGACAGGTCGACCCTATTGAGCCAATAGACGCCTTTGTTGATTGGACAAGTCTAATATAAGTAAGGGATGGTTCCCCATTGTGGAATCATATCTTTCTTGTGAGTTTGGAAATTTCAGCAAACACGTCTACTTGGGAAAAGGTGCGCACCTCTCTTGGGTGCTAGTCTTCTAGGGTTTGAAGCACCCTCTTGTGTGCTAAGATTTATCTTGGTGGAGGTCTTTCTCTTGAAGAATATAGCAAAGGATTTGGCTGGGTTTTCTTCCCTTGTTGAGAAGGGTTTCCCAGGATACTTCTCGTGTTCTTGTGCATGGTGTTTCTTCCTGTGATCTTGGTTGCTGCAACATTATTGTTTATGGTTAAGTGAAATGCTAAAATGAAATGAACTTCATACTTAACCTAGTTTATGAAAAATCAACATGCACCAATAGAAGAGAAGGAGTGACCTAATGAAGCACAACTAGGGTTGGTCGGTGTGCCATGGAATTCTCATGAGAATGCAATGGACTCTGAACATCCCCATGGTTGGTCCTTATTCCTTCATGAAATCGTTGGATGCAGAGATTAGCAGGGCATTGCCTTGAGCAATGATACTTATTTGTCATTTGACATGTTCTTGGATCAGTTATCTTAAAACTTAGATCTATATTTTCTAAATATAATGAGAAATACAATGGTGATAGATGATTTGTGAATCACGATTATTATGCTATGTTATAGCATTGCATGTATCATTTATGATTTATAATGTTACATGTACTGATGTATGTTGTTGGCATATTGTTATGTATAAGATTTCAATAATTTATGTTTCAGGTTTCATATATTTTAGTTTTAAGCTTTTAATATTTCAGGTGGGGTCCTCTATGTATAAGACATCGACGTCCCCTATGACGTTTCCTAAAATTTGCGGGGTGCTTAATATCTCAAAGCAAGATTTATAAAATGCGGATCAAGCATTACTGTAAGACCTCGACGTCCCCTATGAAGTTTCCTAAAATTTGGGGGGTGCTTAGTATCTTAAAGCAAGATTTGTAAAATGCGGATCAAGCACTACTGTAAGAGCTGTAGAATTCGATTAACATCACATGTATCAGAGTCCCTAACATGATGTGCAAAATAACTCTTAGTTTGATAAAACACTGCACAAAAGCTCTTGGCTTGATGAAAGTAGTGCATGAAAAATGCAACATAGAACTGCTACTAAAATACAGTCAATAAAACAAAAATAAACTCACCTGAAGAGGCTTTTTCGCAGAATTCTTTGAGGCTTTGGTCTTCCCAGGCTCTGCAAAATGCAAAGGCATGACTAGAAATCAACTATACTTTCAATTTATATGATTTTTTAAATGTTCATACTTATATAAGGATTTCATCTAGTGGCTAGATGCAGGTATTCGCCTTGTGTACTGATTACAAGTTCGATTCCTGAAAAGTTATTCACACCTTAATCCAAGATATTGCAGAATAAAAAAAAACAGCTTAACACGAACAAGATATAATTTTTTGCCTCGTGTTGACCTGTTGCCCTGATGATAAGTGGAGCGTTCACTCGTGTCGGCGTTAAACTGTGTTCCTTAAACTGTGATCGGGGACAACACATAATTTAACCGAAAGAAACAGAATTGATCTATTTAACAAGGAGCGTTCACTCGTGTCGGCGTTAAACTGTGTTCCTTAAACTGTGATCGGGGACAACATATAATTTAACCGAAAGAAACAGAATTGATCAATTTAACGATTCCTTTTAGTGTTTTTTTCGTTTTATTTAAGTGCCAACTGCAGGGATTTCAAAGAAATTGTGGTACCTTTGGAAATTTTCGGAGCGGAATGTGTATCCACGGGCATAGCAGAGGCATGCAGTGCAGGAGGCTTGGGAAACGATGACTCGTTGTTCTTCTCCTCGAGGGCCTTGTTCAACTTCTTCTCTTTGGCACGAAGAGCTGCCTTGGCAGTCCTCCTCTTTAACTGAAGATAATGCTTTTCGCAGAGAGTCTTGGCCGGCATGGCCATAGCGTGGCACCGCCATTGTTTTCCATCCGACCTTTTACACCGTAGGTCATCCTCCTCCATGTTGTGCAAAAACCCGAATTCGTGCAGGAATTCGAAGAAGCTGAAGAGTTCGATCCCGAGACCTCCCAGTCCTCTATAGGGCATACAGGTGGGAACATGTAGTTTAGCTTCCTCGCCGGTCCAGGTTCGAGTCCTGCTAGAACCTACAAGGGTTTGAAAAGTGCAGAGGTTTCCGGTAGCATCATAACTAACGAGTTATGCATGTTTTGCCCCTCTCCCTCCTATTTTTCGTTGTTTTTCTCCTCCTTTTTTGGTGTCAGTACAGGTTACAGGTTGCAGATTTTTTTTTTAAATAGCATTTTCTTTTTCATTTTTAATTGTTATAGTTGGATAGTAATCAGCATATAAAAAGATAAATATTGCAGAATGTGAAAAATTTATGGGAATGATGAGTGTAGGAAATTTCAAGGGTTAAAAAAATATAATAATAATAATAATAATCTATTTTTAAGGTTACGGTCAAGCCAGCACACTAAATTGGTGTATGAGACCCCTTTGTTTGTGGAACAAGGGACCCCCTCCGCCCAGCAATTTAAAAATAATTTGTCGATTTTATTTTTTATTAAGTAATTGGTTTAAATGATTATGCAATAAAATCATTTTCGTTAAAAAGCATTAAATTAATTTTACAAATTATATAAAAATAAATAAAAATTAACATATAATTTTAGAAATATGGTAACATATTTAAAATAAGCATTGTATACTTTGAGTGGTTATTGCAGTTACTAATATGGATTTTTTTGTGTGTGAGTTATATGTTCAATTTAGTAGGTGGGTAGGATATGGTATGTACATGTAAGCAAGATATTGTTTGTGGATGTTAGTGTGGGGTTAGTAAGATGTTGAGAGTAGAATGAATTGTATTTCCCAAGTAAATTCTTTAAAATTTTCCTTACATGAAATTCTATGGAATTTGTATTTTTTATGTTAAAGAATTTTGATTTTTATGATAAATGTTTTTATCCAAAAAAAAAATACTTCTTGTTGATAATAAAGAAAATAGGTTATATTTTGCAAATTTTACAAGTGTATTTCATAAGATCTAGAAAGATGATCATTCCTTTATCTAATAAACAAACATTAATATTACATTTTAGTGTACATTTATTTGTTGTTCTAATGAAAAATAGTCATCAATTTTACCTTTTTTTATGTTTCTTCATTTTAATTGTGTGCCACGCCCTTGGAAAACAATCCACAGTGACAAACAATAAATAAATAATCCGATGGTCAAGATTTGAAGGAGAAATCAGATGCATAGGATTCGAAAGTAGAGTAAGTACCACCCTCATGGAATTCTTATTGTTTTCTCTATTCACCGTAGATTATGTTGTTTTCTCAACCTGCATTTTGGGGCAGCCATTTGATATCCTTCTCTAAATATGTATTTAGTTGATTGTCTACACTAGTTCTTCTTCATCATCCCACATTTGTAGCTCAAATGATTGTCATCCTTTTGTTTTTGGTTTTTGACCCTTTTTCCATTTAGGATAAGCTCGTACTTAAGGACATATATCTTGCAAATGTCTTGCTTGTTGACAAATCTGGCACTTGAATGTTGTATCTCCATAATCCAATTCCTATGTCCATCTAAAGCTTTTCCATTGAAATATAAGCTTATTCGATAAGCCCCTACTAAGGTCAATTTCCACACAAATATAGGCATGTGTTAAAATACCAAGCTTAGCTCGATCCATATCTATTTTTAATTATCAACCTAAACTATTACTTATGTCTCCAAAATTAATAACACATGTAATGCCCCATAATAATAATAAATAAATGGTATAAAATAATAATAATAAAAGATTAAAATAAATAACTAAAAGGAATTATTTTATTAATAAAATAAAAGCGTAAAATTAATTAAAGATAAAATTATGGAAAACTAAATTAAGAAAAGTTAAGATAAAAAGGAGAATTGCATGTTAACAACTGGATCCTATGCATGGAACTTCTTAGATGGATGGGTAAGAAGAATTCTATACAATGAAGGTGGAAAAGGAAGTGTGGGATCTTTTGTTGGTGCAATGGACAAAGAGGCTTGGAAGCTGACATAAGTGATTAAGGGCTTGGGTACTCTCAATCGTGATGCTTGAGAGGTTGGTCGGGAGGAGAGTCGTCCCCCACACTTTGTTGTGGCATGTTTGATCAGAGATTGGAGCACATTTGTTCAACATTCATAGCGTTGTGAGTAAGTTGATTCCTTCATCTCTCATGCAAGTTTCTCACCACTCGCTCCTTCTTGTGAATTATGTGACAAGGATTAATGTATCTTTATTTTCTAGTTAATGATTGCAAACTATGGTGTTTATTTATATATGGATAAAATAAAAATCCTATGAGTAACATGATTAACGTTATCTTGAAGTCAAATTTCCTTTAAGGGGGGAGTGTGTAATGCCCCATGTTATTAAATAATAATAATAATATTGAATAAATGGTATCAAATAATAATAATAATAATAATAAATAAAGTAAAAGACAAAAATAAATAAATAAAAGGAATTACTTTATTAATAAAATAAAAGGGTAAAAATAAGTAAAGATAAATTTATGGAAAATTAAATTATTCTAGACTACTCCATCATTACAACTCCTCCTCAATCACCTAACAAATTCTCCAGTCTTATAAATCCAAAACCTTCGAAGTCATAAACCTCCATCGCAATTGTGGGATACATCGCCATTTCCATTTGAAATACTCTAAAGAAACCTCTACTAGTATGTGCATTATCTGCCCTCTTGTCTCTTGGGGATTTGCATGACATCCCCGGGCTGTATATTGCCAACAGAAATAGTGATGTCGTTGAAGCCTCAGGGTTGTTCCAAATGTCTCTCACCAAGCTCATGGATTGGTATTCTCTGGTAGCAATGACGTCAATGAACAACGGGCTTTCAAAGGAAGGGAAAGAGCAGGCATTGAAGGTTGTGTTAGAATTGGAGGCCATGGGAGCTTGTGAAGGGAGTTGTTGGATATGGCCTTCCATCACTCAATATGCTTACCAGGCTATAGAAATCATCGTTGTTGTTAACAATATCGATCCTAGTCGTATTGTATCGAGGTATAGCTTCTTAGATGCACGTGGCTTCAGAGCATTTGAAGGGGGGGAGTATGTAATAATGGAGTGGGGATGTCAAAGTGATGCAGAAGCATCGCCTTCAAAGTCAAAGACGCAAGCATGGAGGCAGGGATATGACATCTCAGCATGACATAATTTCAAATCAACATTTAATTCAGAAGGAAAACGAGTTGTTGAGATATTTTGGAAACAACATTTTTTAATATATCTTGTTTGTAAAGTCTTATACGACTATAAGGAGTTACAGATAGGGAGAGGGAGCCCTTATCGGGTAATAACTGATAGTTATTGTAATAGGACAAAGTAGGTAACCGCTAGAACCTGATAGGATAGGTTGAAGACAGAACGAAGAAGAGCTCGAGGAGCCAATCCTTAGATAGCTTTGTTGTTTTTGTATTGTAAGGGATAAAAGAGATAAGAGATTAGGGAGAGCAGAGAAGAGTAGAGTAGCAAAGTAGAAGAAAGACGCAGTGAAGAACTATAATACTATGTAACTTTATTTCATGAATGAATGGCGCAGACATAATTGTTCTAATTCCTTAGACAGTGTTCATTATGATGTGTGATTGAATCAATGATATATTAGATATGTGCTTTAGTTCATTTTCGTTTATGTATGGTTGTTAGAATTGATCATATGAATTTGTGACGAAACTGGATAAGTTTCAATTGTTTCTCTTCTGAAACTTGTATGCAAGGTGTGCATATCTCAAGGAGTGCATCGGCACGGTCTTAAATTGACTCAGAAGAGTTCAGAAGGAACTACGAGAACTTAGACAAAGTGCAAGGAGTGCACAACATCAAGGAGTGACTAAGTGTCGAAGAACCATAATAGAGGAGCGCAAGGAGTGTGGGAAGAATTTCTTCCAAAGAAATCCTTTGATCTGAGTTTGTCAAGAGCCCAGAAATGCAAGGAGTGCGTGGGAGATCAAAATCCTCAAGGGGATCAAGCTGAGAAGAGATATCGAGGAGAAATCTTCGGAGGAGGGTGAAGCTCTGAAGGCTTCACGACTTATCGATGAAGAGTTGTCCAGGAGGGTGCTGGATCGTTCTAGACCGTTGGATCTGGATAAGGTGTGCGAGCTTTAAGTCTCTTGAAGTGCAGAGGAGAGTGGACTGTCAAAGTCTCGAAGTCCCGAAGTAATTTGGGACCGTCCATCGTCAAGGAGGACAGGTGGCGCAAGATCCACAACTCCAGAAGTTCGTGGACAAGGAGGAGGTGAAATAGTCGAAGTAAATCTGAACCGTCAGATCCAGAGCGACACGTGGCGACGGATCACGAGCTTCGGATAAATGCATTTGGGTTTCAGTTGAGAGATGAAACTTTCGAAACCCAAAGTCCGAAGTGAATCTGAACCGTTAGATCCAGAGGACACACAGCATAAATATGTGGACTCTGGGTAAAGACCCGAAGTAAATCATAGCCGTCAGATTAAGGGGGACACATAGTGCAAACACGTGGACTCTGGGTAAAGACCCGAAGTAAATCTCAGTTGTCCGATTCAAGAGGACACACGGTAGAAATCCACGCAATTCAAGGGAAAGTGAAAGTTGAGAATTGAGTTTTCCAAAGTCCGAAGACCTGAAGGGATCGCAGTCGTCGATCTGCGAAAGACACATGTCAGTGGATCACAAGCTTTGGATAAAAGTAATTGGGGGAAGATGAGAGTTGAGAGTTGAGATTTTCGAAGTCTAAAATCCAGAAACGGTTAGAGCCATCGATTGAGGACATGTGGCAGGAGATTTGTCATTGTGGAGAAAGTAAGGTTTGAGAGTTGAAAACTCTGAAACCCGAATCACGAAGCAAATCACGACCATTGATTTGAAAGGGGTAGATCTGATCCGTTGATTTGAAAGGGGCAGATCTGAGCCGTTGATCGAGAGGCCTCATCTGAGATTGCGAGATCAACGGTCATGCTCAATTGCGGGGTTAGAAGATGCTCGAGTTTTAAAAATATGAGAGTGGGCCGCAACTGAAACCACGGTATTGCAAAAAGGACGTGTGGCGATTGATGGTGAATTGCGGGGAGAAAAGCAGTGTGGTCTAAAACCACTTTTAGCTACCTCACAATCACATGTTTACGTGAGGTCATAGCCCAAGGTCACATCTAGGAAGAGGCTAGTGGAAAAGGGGCTAGCACCTAAAACACGATAGTTCAGCAGCGCGAAGGGAGAGGTTGCGGGTGCCATAGGACCTGTACCAAAAAGTCGAAAGAGCCTGTGTTCAATTACAGAGTGAGACCATCAAGGTTTCAGAGAGCCGATTTGGCTCACATAATCAAAGATCATTAACCAGGAGGTCACGTAGCCCGAAGGAGAGTAGAGGGGATGCATTAGGTGGTATCAAAGCTATTGAATTTGTTTACAGATAACATACAAAGGAGAAAGAAGATAAATTGATATCATTAGTGGTATCAAGAGTTGATTCTATTTATAGACATTAGAAGGCGAGGCAGTGGAATCATGCCACCCAGAAGATGTAGAGCGAATCCAAAAATGGAAGAAGAAATGAGGCGACTCATAATGAGATTGGATGCCATGGAAACAACGCAGAGGAGAGCACCAAACACTGGAGATATCAGTGAAGCTAGAAGCGAAGAGATAGAGTTCGAAGAAGATGTTGCAGAGGATGCTATGGAAGACCGCTTATTGAAAGTTGTTCCAAGAATAGGAGCCAAAGCAAAAATAGAGGTACCAATGTATGAAGGCAATTTGGAAGTTGAAGAATTGTTGGATTGGGTACGAGCTATGGACAAGTACTTCGATTACGAAGATATCGAAGAAGACAAGATGGTGAAGCATGCAGTGACAAGACTGAAGGGTCATGCAACACTATGGTGGGACGAACTGCAAGTCGATCGCAGATGCAAGGACAAGCAGAAAATTAAAAGTTGGTATAGGATGGTAGCCAAGCTAAAAGAAAAATTTATCTCGAAGGACTATCAAATCAATATGTTCATCTSGGAACTCTCAACATCAAATCATAACAATGCATAATGAGGAATTAGGTCGAATTCCTCCCTTTATACTCTTCCTGATCTAATTCACCATTGACCTCACTTAAGCTAGGGGATTTTCCTCTTAAGGTGAATAATYAATTAATTAAGTCCCCATTTAGAACCTTTTCRTTCTAATTCTTCATTGACTTAGGCTTAAGTGACTTTTCCTATGCTTTTTGGCTTAATTCATCRTTTAGCCACCAAATCACCCTTATTTCTCCCTTTTGTTCCCTGTTTGTGCCTGACTATAGTCTACGGGACCACATAGACTACTAAGTCACTCCGTGCTAGCCTACTCTTGGGAACATGACATCACATTCCTCCCTTCCCAAGATTGCTTGTCCTCAAGCAACCTCAATCTTGGGTGTTGCAAAACATGCTCTCCCTCCCATGTGGCATCCTCCACTAGAAGACCCCTCCATCTAACCAAGCACTCCCTGATGACCCTACTCCTCAACCTGCACTCTCTTTGCTCTAGTACCTCCTCTGGCACTAGCTCCAACTGGCCCTCCTCATCCAAGGGTGGCAACTCCTCCGAAATACTAATCTGTTGTCCGACGACCTTTTTAAGGCAAGAGATGTGAAACACATTATGAATCTTGCTACCCTCTGGTAGCTCTAGCTTGTATGCCACCTCGCCTATCCTCCTGATGAATATGTATGGCCCATAAAACTTTGGCTTCAATTTCTCTGCTCCTCTTCTCTTCAAGGAGGATTGTTTGTATGGTTGTAATCGTAGAAAAACCAAATCCCCTACCTCGAAACTGCGATCGACTATGTGCCGGTTTGCATAGATCTTTTGTTAGTTCTGAGTCATCTGCAAGTTCTCCCTCACTGTCTGCAGAATCCTCTGACTCTCCTCCACCCAGTCTTTGGCCCCCAGAACCCTGTTGTCCCCAAACACAGTCTCCACAAAGGATTGTGCATCATATCCGTACAATGCCCTGAACGGTGACATCTTGATAGATATATGGTAAGTTGTGTTGTAGCAATACTCACCCATGTGTAACCATCTCACCGATGTGCGTTGCTTCCCCCCCCACATAGTTCCTCAAATACCCCTCCACCCATTTGTTGATGATCTTTGTCTGTCCATCTATCTGTGGGTGGTAGTTGGTACTCCTAGTTAGCTCTGTGCCTATCAACCTGAAAAGCTCCTGCCAAAATGCGTTGATGAAGCACCCATCTCTATCACTGACTATCTGCCTGGGTAAACCATGCAACCGGAACACCTCCTTAAAAAACAAATCTGCTACCTGTATGGCCTTGTAGTCCATGGGTATGGAAAAGAAATGTGCAAATTTGGTCAGCCTGTCGACCACCACAAATATACAGTCCTTGCCCTGCACTCGAGGAAGGCATGTAATGAAATCCATAGAAATGCTCTCCCATTTCTGCTCTGGAATGTGTAGAGGTTGTAGCAACCCTGGAGGGTGTGTTTGCTCAGACTTGTTCTGCTGACAAGTCATGCACTCCCAGATGTGTTTCAGCACATCATCCTTGAGACCCTTCCATGAGAATCTCTCCTTGATCTGCCTATATGTTTTGAAGTACCCCTGATGCCCTGTTGTAGGCGAATCATGACACACCTTCAGAATTTTCCCCTTCATGGTAGATTCTGGAACCAGGTAGATCCGATCCTTGTAGAAGATGACATCATCAAGAACCTGATATCTATCATCAATCACCTATCCATCCATCACATCACAAGTAAATTTGTTTTTGGAGTACTCCACGAACAAATGAGCTTTCCAATCTGTACAAATGTCCATCATTGAACATCCTGCTTGCCTCTTGGACAAGGCATCTGCTACGATATTCCTTTTCCCCTTGACATACTCAATGTCAAAGTCAAAGGCTTGGATCTCTGAGACCCACTTTTGTTGTCTCTCGTTGAGGTCTTTCTGATGTAGGAAATACTTGAGATTGTTATGATCAGTCTTCACTACAAATCTATTGCCTACCAGATACTGCCTGAATTTGGTTAAGGCATGCATGATTGCTAGCACTTCCTTGTCATAAATAGGATAGAGCCTCTCCGACTCGTTGAGATTCCTACTCTCAAACACAATGGGTGGCCCCCCTGCATCAAAACTCCTCCAATCCCCACCCCTGATTCGTCGCACTCTAAGACAAATGGCTGCGAGAATTCTGGAAGGGCTAGAACAGGGCATGTGCTCATAACCTCCTTCATTTTGTCAAATGTTTGTTGTGACCCCTCTGTCCAATGAAAATCACCCTTCTTGATCAAGTCTATGAGTGGTGCTCCCAACTGTGAAAATCCCTTGACGAACCGCCTATTTTAGTAACTACATAACCCAAAGAATCCTCTTAGCTCCGTGAGGTTCTTGAGTGTTGGCCAATCCAAAATGGCCCTGATATTTTCCTGATGAACCTGTACTCCCTGCTCACTGATGATATGCCCTAAGTACAATAGTTCTCTCATGCCAAATTCACATTTGGACTCCTTGGCATATAATGACTGTGCCTGCATAATATCTAAGACCTCCCCCAAATGTGCCAGATGCTCATCCCATGTCTTGTTGTAGATCAATATATCATCGAAGAATACCACAAGGTACTTCCTCACCTGTCCTCTAAAGATATGGTTCATGCAAGACTAGAAAGTGGCTGGTGCATTGGTCAATCCAAATGACATGACCAAGAACTCAAAGTGTCTGAAATGGCATCAGAATGTTGTCTTCTCAATGTCCTGCTCCCTGATGTTGATCTGATGGTATCCTGACCATAGATCAATCTTAGTGAACAAAACTGCCCCATGTAACTCGTCCATCAACTCATATATGCGTGGGATGGGGTATCAATTATTGATCGTTTTCTTGTTGAGCGCTCTGTAATCGATGCACATCTGTAACGTGCCATCCTTCTTCATTACCATAATGACTGAAGATGCAAAAGGAATCATGTTGGCCCTGATGTGCCCCATGGCAAGCAATTCTTTGATTGCTTTCTCAATCTCTTCCTTGAATTTCTTGGGGTGCCTATAGGGCACTGTGATCACCGGTGTAGCCCCTGCCTGTAACTCAATCATGTGCTCAAATCCCCTGTCGGGCAGTCTCCCCAGTGGTATCGGCCCAAATACTGGCTCATACTGACCCAGAAGCTCTCTGATATGTGGGTGGTAATGCTCCCTACCCTCTGAATCCTTCCACGTGGTGATCAAACACTATGTTGCGTAAGCCACATCACTGTGACGAAAGATCTATTCCATCCTCTTTTTCGATACAGCTTGAGGTGACCCTGTAGACATGCCTCTCAGCACAACTCTCGATCCACTGGGATATCTGAAGCTCATGGTCAATGTCTATAGTTGAACCCGATATCCCCCAATGAATATAACCACTGTACCCCCAACACGGCATCTGTATCTGATAAGTCAACTACATAGAAGGTGTCTGTCAAGGTGTAGTTGCCTAGTTTGACCTCTAGGTCTGGGATCATGTCCAAACATATTACAGTGTATCCATCTGCCACTGCTAAGTGGAATGCCTCAAACTCCTCAGTGCGTAACCCCCTCCTGGATACTAAGGACGCATCTATGAAGTTGTGGGTGGCCCCACCATCAACTAAGGCTGTCATGCGTTGCCCCTGTACAAGGCCCTTGAGCCCGAGAGTGTTGTACCTGGGTACTCCTGAAAGGGTGGCTATGGTTCCCCCCTTCACCTCTCTACAAGGTTTTGTCTCCTCCTTAGCCTGTGCCCCTGCCGATATCTAAGGTTTCTTCGGTTGCTGCTCTAGCCCCTGAGTGGTCTCATCCTCTGAATCACTATCTGCCCGTGTCCTGATATCCTCATCCTCCTCCTCACTGCCTGATTCCACTTCAATGTAGTGGAGTTGTCCCTTTCCCAGGCATCTATACTTTGGGACCTAAGGGTCTCTACAAGAGAAGCAAAGCTTCTTCCTCATCAACTCTCGTCTCGTATCATCCAACTTGGGTTTACCCTTCCATTCCCTTTGAGGATTCTTCTGATCCTTGTCTCTTTGTGGTACAAAGGGTTTAGTTTTTGGCACAGAGTCTGCCAAATCTCTAATGCATCGGATGGAATCCTGCAAGGTGTGCAGTTGGTATGCCTTCACCCATCCTCTCAAGGGTTCTGTGAGCCCTTCTGTGAATAACATGATCAGTCGGGGCTCAGATATATCTGTCACTGCCACTGCTACCCTCTGAAACTCTGAGATGAATGTCTATGCTGTGCCAGTTTGTCTCAACTGGGCTATATCTCAAAAATGGATCTCTGGATCCCTCCCGTAAAATCTATCCATGAGTCTCTCTGTGAACTCTCTATAGGAGGTGATGCGACTGTGGCCCAATGTCACCAATCCATGATACCACCACTCGTGTGCCTCACCCTCAAAGTGTAAGGTAGTGAAACCGATGGCTTATGACTCGATCATCTGGTTGATCTTGTAGTAGGTGTCTAGCTTCTGTACCCAAGCTCTGGCAGTGCATTTGGATGATCATCTGGTTGATCTTGTAGTAGGTGTCTAGCTTCTGTACCCAAGCTCTGGCGGTGCATTTGGATGAAGTCAATGTTATGCGCCTACTGCTGCTGTGACCCTCCTCTTTGTGGCTCTCTGGGGCGGTTTTGGAGTCTGAGTCCACAATACTTGACTAAGGTCATATCCTGATGGAAGTCATGACCCAATGCTGCATACTCCCTCCGATACTCTGCAATGTCCTCTGCGTGAGTGGGTGGTCTCTGTGCTATCGACATATGTGCTTCTACTAGGGGTGCCCTCTGGAAACTAGGAAACAAAGGTCGGGAAATCCTACTCGCAAAGGTGTATGTGCGAGTGGGTGACTGGGGTCTACTGCCTGCCCCTGAGTTCCACTGTGTCGCATGTGGGGCTTGTGTGCCTGGGATGCCCCCCAAAGCCAATCTATCAGCCACCTGAGCCAATGAATGAGACATGGTTTGCTAACTGACCAACATATCACTGATAACCTGCATGAAGGAGACCTTTGGTTCCATGGGGGGCTTACCACTACCCTTTGGTCGCTCATATATGTCTCCTAGCCTCCTTTTTGCCTCTCGCTCAACCTCACACTCTGCCCTTCTCTCTGCTTCTCTGTGTGCCTCTTCCTCTTCCTCTGAACTGGGAGGGAAAGGAGGAAAGTCAGGCCTAGGCCTTCTTTCCTTGCGCCCATTGTAAGTGACATATTTGTCACCTACGTGCTCATGACCATCTGGGTATTCTGTTGTACTCATCGTCTTTAGTCACAGGCTGGTAGGACTAAAGCTCTGATACCACTAAAATATCCTTGATCCTGCTGATCAGGATATCTACTACGGATCTAGTGTTCTGTCTCACAGATCTGATACATTGGGGGTTTCTAAATGCGTTTTATCTTCAGATCTGATACTCTGGGGGTTTCTGGATGGGTTTTAGTTATGTGCTTGAGTTGTTTTGTGGTTGTTGCATGTACATGTTATATGTTATGGTTTAAACAATATATATGTGATGCATGCAGAAATAAGGAACATCAACCGCCCAATAATATGTATTATGAGATTCAAGCATGGAAATACAATGAAATACTGGAAATATAGAAGATAGTTTTTAGTTAGATCTCATGGATCGTCACTAGAATATAAGAAAATAACATAAAATACCCATGATCAGAAGATGAAGGCAGATCTGATGCATGCACGGATAGATCGGCAAAATCGGTGATTCTGGAGAAGCACGGTAACCGCTTCAAACTGGAAAACTCATCTGGAAGGTTATACCCATCAGAATGAGTTGGAAACTATCCCAATAGAAGCGCCCTGGCCTCTAGAATGATACAGGTGACTTCCGGATGACAAATCCGACCTTTGATGCTCTGGATATCATCCCTTGGGGGTCTACGCACCTCCTGGCTCCCTAGATGCGCCCTAAATGATTCCACCAACGGAATCGACTGCTATAGGACTCAAAACGATTGCCTCGCCAAATGCAGGATTGGGTCAGAAGGGTTTCCCCAGATCTTCTCTGATGCTCCGTCTATAACCCCAATTATCCTTCCAAAAGAGATGTGCCCTAAATGGCTGAATGATGCATTGTGAAGGATTCCACCGTTCGAATCTGATGGAAAGTGGCTCAATCTATGCGCCCTGGCTAGAGCTCAACTGGGTCGGAGGGAAATTGCAATTCAATATCTGATCTTGTGCAGCTACACAAACCCTCTATATGACTTGTGCCCCCACTGGCTGAGCTGCGCAACACTGATAACTGGATACTCCTTAATAGCACGGTGAAATACCTGGATGGTATCTTCGATGAGCTAGGGTGTGTCTCTCAACACCGAAACCTATCAATGATGGTGGTTTCCTCCATAAATCCACAAAATAATAGAAGTCGAATCTTTTCCTCCTCTGGGAACTCTCAACATCAAATCATAACAATGCATAATGAGGAATTAGGTCGAATTCCTCCTTTTATACTCTTCTCGATCTAATTCACCATTGACATCACTTAAGCTAGGCACTTTTCCTCCTAAGGTGAATAATTAATTAATTAAGTCCCCCTTTAGCACCTTTTCGTTCTAATTCTTCATTGACTTAGGCTTAAGTGACTTTTTCTATGCTTTTTGGCTTAATTCATCGTTTAGCCACCAAAACACCCTTATCTCTCCCTTTTGTTCCTTGTTTGTGCCTAACTATAGTCTATGGGAACACATAGACTACTAAGTCACTACCTACTGGCCTACTCTTGGGAACGAGACATCACAGTCCTCCCTTCCTTCACAATGAACGACAATTAGAGTATTCTCCACACAGGGTCTTGGGAATCCTTGGCAAGGCTTGTTTCCCTCACAAGGGGTGTCGGTCGGGGGAAACCCCTTCCATACTCAACGAAACCTCGGGCAAGGTTCTGTACCTATGCCAGGAGGATTGGATGGGGGCATCCCCAAATCAAGGTCCTTGGAACATGACACGTGGAGCAATCCCTGTGCAGGCTATGTCATCCAATTTTAGGAAACAGTCGATGATGCAAAAAAATATGCAATTTCCTTTTGCTAGTCAAGGCCATAGATTCTACCAAAAACCTGGCCAACAACCCAACTTTTCATGGCAACCTGGTGCCAGTCAAAATCCAACACCCTCTTTTCATGTAAATACTCTGCAACCAAAAATACCCTTTCTGGCAACCATGAATTTTCCAGACTCGTCGAGATTATTAAATGACCCGATATGTCACGTTCTGCGTTGTCCCCCCATGCCGACCAAGTTTCCTTCGGATATTCCAAAATTTGAGGGCAAGCCCGGTGAAGATCCAGGTGATTATGTGACAACCTTTCACTTATACTGCTTGTCAAACTCGTTGAAAGACGAATCTGTTCAGTTGCGCCTTTTTCAACACACTCTTATAGGGGGTGTTGCGAAGTGGTATATCGAGCTCGACAACTCGAAGTACTCTTACTTTAATGACCCGATGATGGTTTTCTTGAACTATTTCCAATTGCCAGTGAGATATGATGCCGACACTGAGTTGCTGGCCAACTTCAAGTAGACTAAGGCTAACCATATCTCGGATCATATCTGAGAGTGGTGACGTAGAAAGAGTTTGATTAAGGTCAAGGTCTCTCCTGCGTTCTTTCTTGAGTGGTTCTTGAAGTCTTTGGTTCCTTGCGTGTCCAAAGACATAACAATGTCTGGGGTGTTTTCTGAGAAAGAGGCTATTATGAGAGCCCAACAGATAGAACTGATCTACTCCCAGTCTAGAATGCATTACAAGATCATACCTGATGCGCCACAATCTACTCTTGATAAGGCGAAACAAAAGTCTGAGAGCCACGCTGATGGCATAATGGGCTCAACACAAATCAAGTCCACAGATCTGTTGTCGAATCAGTTACAGTAATTGTCGATACAACAAACTATTGTGAGAGCCCAACAACTAGAACTGATTTACTCCTAGTCTAGCATGCTTTATGAGATCTTATCTGATGCGCCACGGTCTACTCTCGATAAGGCCAAACAAAAGTCTGGGCCCCACGCTGATGACATAGTTGGCTCAACACAAATCAAGTCCACAGATCTGTTGTCGAATAAGTTACAACAATTGTCTATACAACAGACTGTGGCCATCCAGACTCCTAGTTCGACTGCCCCCGCTACCCAAACATCGGATGTACGCAATGTGCAATTGACAACTCCTAAGGCCAACTAGCAAACTGAGGGAAAGAAAAAATAGAGAAACAAGAACGTTAAAGGGGACAAAAAGGCTGCTAACAATGTTGGCGAGGGAAAAACTGAGAAGAGGAAGGTGAAGTATCCGTGTAAGCTTTGCACGAACGACTACTTAACTCATCAGTGCCCTCGTCTTGCAGAAGCCCAAAAGCTACTAGCACAACAACAACCTGTTGTGTTGACAAACCCTTTTCCACAAGGTAAAAATCCGGCTCAGGATTCTACATTCACGAGCGTGGCTGGTGATAGTCAGGGATCCCCCACGCCTACTTCTAACAACCCGTCTGCGAACATTTACATGATGAACGTCAATGCTCATTTATCAACCAGGTCTCGTGATTATGGTATGCCAGAATCTGTTGAGAAGGGAAAGGAGGCCTCCAACCTATTGACTCCTCTTCAAATTGAGAAGACAGTGGGTGAGACAATCACTCGCATCCTTAAAGGTGTGTTTACGAAGGCTTCCCATAACCCAAACGCAAGGGCTGCCCATAACTACTCCGTCGTGGAGGATCTGGCATAAACCCCTTGTGCAATGTCTTTTCTGGAGGTTCTCCAGAGTTTCCCCTCACAGAGAAAATCTATGTTGTCTGCCTTGGGAACGACAAAGACTAGTATCTATGGAACGATCATTTTTTATCCAACCAACCTTAAACCTCGTCTTCCTCACCACGTCAACTTTCAGATAGTAGCGGCATATACCACGAAATCGTTGACATGGAACATTTTTCGTACGGTGGTTAATGAGGGTGCCTTGACTGGCGTGATGTCGTTGGCATTTTCGAAGGCCATTGGCCAGCTTGAGTTGTCTTCGTCGCCCACATTGCTTACGAATTTTGACGATCAATCAGTTATAACACACAGTATAATTCCTTCTTTCCCCGTGCAATTAGGGGGTAAAAATGTGTGCATCGAGGTTGAAGTAGTCGATGCACCTCTCGACTACAATCTTTTGTTAGGATGGAGTTAGACTTATGTGATGCATGCAATGGTTGCCACTGTTTTTTGGGTCTTATGTTTTCTGCATGAAGGCCGAATTGTTACCATCGACCAATTTTCCTTCTCTCATCCCGACCCTTCATCCGGGGCTTCCATGGTCCCGATGGTTGATAACCTGCAGCCTGGCACTGTCAACTTAGGTGTCGGATTGTTTCCATCATTGATGGGAACTTTTGATTATCCGTTGCCTTCTAATGATGTAAGGTTTATATCAATTGTTCCCGACTAGCCGAGGGCTGCAATTTTTCAAGTGTCGTCTTTTAAAATGAGCTACTTTCATGACCTATGGACTTTACCTTCCCCATCAGCTTCGATGGAAGGGATAGGGTGCCTTGGCATGGCCATGCCCTTATCCACAGTTGAGGTTGCATACAACATTGTCCAACAAGCCTTGACCAACCCCGATCCGACTTCCCCATAGGAGCTAGATCCAGTTCTCGAGCCTATTTAGGCTCAGGATTCTCTCGCGGCCCAAGATCCTTTAGACTTAGTCTTTCTCTTTGACGAGGCAATTTTAGAGGCAATGAATGGTCCCGAAAGACCTTGGGATGATCTACATCATAGATCTTATTTTCTTCCCGGGCTTAGGAGAATAGAGGCAGGAGAGTTTTTATTTACCATGAATGGAGATATCCCTTGTCCTATCAACCATGTGGCTATGAACCGAGTTTACGCCGAGGGAAACATGGCAAGCATTGCTGCAAAAATTCCTATCGATATCTCCAGAACCCCTGACGTCGTGGAGAAGGTTTTTGTTGGAGCGGATTGCTCCCTCGAAGAGATTCAAATTTACATCGAGTTGTTTATGGAGTTTTGCGATGTTTTTAACTGGTCTTATGAGGAAATGCCAGGCATCAACCCAAGAATTGTCGAACACGAAATCATGACTTATCCTGATGTCAAACTGATCCGATAGAAGCTTCGTCCGGTCAATCCTCGAAAAGAAGCGACGATCAAGACAAAAGTAGAGAAACTGCTCGAATATGGTTTCATCTACCTCATACAATTGACAAAATGAGTATCAAACCCGGTTCTTGTCAACAAGAAACATGGCACGATTCACATTTGTATAGATTTCCGTGATTTGAACAAAGCTTGCCCGAAAGACAATTTTCCAACCTTGTTTATTTATCAGATTCTCGATGAGTGTGCAGGTTGCGAAGCCTTTTTTTTCATGGACTGTTTTTTTGGATATAATCAAATTCAAATCAAACTCGAGAACCAACATAAAACAACTTTTATTTGTCCTTGGGGTACCTTTGTGTATTGAAAGATGCCTTTTGTCTTGAAGAATGCTAAAGCTACATTTCAGCGAGTCATTTCGTTCACTTTTCATGACCTCAAACACATAGTCAAGGCATACCTTGATGAGCTAACATCACGTTCTCACAAGAGATCTGATCGTCCCATCCATTTACGAGTAATTTTTGAGTAATGTCACTACTATCAGATTCACTTGAATCCTAACAAGTGCAGGTTTTGTGTGATGTCGGTTTGTTTATTAGGTTTCATCATGTCGACAACATGGATCATGGTCGATCCCCTCAAGGTTGAGGTGATAGTTCAATTGCATCCCCCATGCACAATACCCCAGCTTTAGAGATTACAGGGGAAAGCAAATTTTATTCAACGTTTTGTCGCTAATTATGTCAAGATCACTAAAGGGTTCATGCGTCTTTTGAAAAAAAGGGTCCCATTCTATTGGTATGAAGTAGCTCAATGCTCCTTTGAAGCTTTGAAACATACCATGATGTCTGCCCCTCTACTCCGACCTCCTGATTATAACAAAGATTTCTTGTTGTATTTGGCTGCTGCAGAGTCAACCATCGACATGGTCTTGGTCTAGGAGGATGACACTCGTTATCTATTATCTTAGCCGAGACCTCGTTGGACCAAAACTCAACTACTCTCATGTTGAGAAACTTGGTTTGGGAGTTTTCCAGGCTATCTATTGGACACAAACCCATTCTAGAGAAAAGGCTATTTTTGGGGAGAGAAGCACGAAGGGAAGAAATGACAACTAGAAGGAAAAACAACACGTGTGAGGGAAGCATGTGAGGTGACATACAGGGAAGACCTAATTACATTAGGGTTAGGGTTTTTGCAATATATTGTAATGGCTGATGAGACAAGAATATATATAAGTAGTACTTAGGGGGTCGAAAGGAAAAATGAGAGAGAGAGAGAGCTAAAGGACCGAAGAGGATTGAAGGGGGAGAGAGGGAGAATCTGAAAGTTGTAAGGTTTGTAAGAAATGTGATATTTCATAAGCTGGTGGGCTAGAGAAGGATCAAGCAACTTGATCCTGAGGGTTAGATCGCAGGCTGAGGAGCCTAGTGCGATCTAGTTAGCCTCACAGGGATCGAGAAGCCTGTTGAGATTGTAAGATCTAAGACTGTAAACATGCGCAATGTGATATATTGTTGAGAGAAGATGTTTGTGGATGTAGCCCAGGAGGGGGTGAACCACGGTAAAACTTGTGTTATGTGATTGAATGTATGCATTTGTATTGTTGTTAAGAATTAAATGCTAGATGAATGAATGAAGGAACTAGCTAGATCTGATACTCCACATGCATGAATAAGAATGACTGGTTTAATCAAGAGATTAGTCTAAATAAATAAATATCACAAGGTATAACCACAGATCTCCACTGATTCCCAGGCTGCAAGCACCTGGGTATTGTAACCACCGATTGAGCTATCTCAGGTGAGATTGCGCAGTACACCATGTGTGTTGCGTTGCCTTCTGATTTACCAGGGGGGGCGATAGTTGAAGAGGGATTTTGTTGGAAGCTTGTTAAATCTGAACTTTGATCAACCTATGACAGTAAGGTAAGATCAGAGTAGATAACTGATAAAGTAGAAGTTCAAACCAACAAATGGTTCTGTTGCCGGTTGGAACATGATGGGACTGAGTGAATCAGATTTGCTGAAGAAGTGCAAAAAGAGTGTCAGATTTGACGATAAGACGTCAAGAGAATGAGAATATAAAAGGGGATGTTGAGGCCATGGACCCCAACGAAGGTATAGATAGAGAGCTGTTTGAAAACAAAGGATTTGGAGTTTGCGTAGAAAGATAATAGAAACCCGAAGTTAACACTGCGCAAATATCCATACAAGTACATATTCAAGGTCTTGTATGAAGTATTTTTCTGTGACTTCCCGCATGTGTTGCAGTAGTGGATATTAAGGTTGAAAGACAACCATCCTACAAATCAGATCAGACAACTAGAGTGGAATCCTGTAGAGATCACACAGTTACAACAAGTTGACAATAAATTTACACGTGTAGTAGATTTATGATTAGACAACATTGTTGTAGGATTTATCACAGAATTTGCATTAGATACGACAGAGTCTTATAGCGCAATAGAGAAAGAGTTCTTGAAGGAACCTCGAGGTAGGTATATCAGATCACTATATACTTCCATTAATATATTACTATATAACAAAGGTGTAATGACAATGGCCTCAGACAACTAAAACTTCTCTGTGTGCATGGGGGAAGGGGGGAAGCACTGACAGGAGAAGGCAAAATGGATAAAGGAATGAAGGAGGAGGCCTTAGACCCAATCATGACGGAGGAAGACCAGATCAAGCAGATCATGGCAACAACTAGAAGAATGTGCAGTGGAGTACCCTACCAATATAAGATGAACACCAAGAAGAGAGCCATAGCCGTGAGGGAGGGCTTGGAAAGTGATGAAGAAGAGACAGAGGATCTCCAGGTTGTGGAGTAGATTGAGGAAATCCTGTGCGTAACATATGAGGGGAAGAC
>ML795616.1:442237-483727 GCA_009831015.1 Picea engelmannii
AATTGAGTACCAAACATCATACCCCTGCTCCTCTAAAAATACTTTCATTCTTGGGCTCCATATCTCATAATTCTGACCATCAAATATTGGCATTCCACATTTGTGTAATCCATGATCTACCTTCTAGTGGTTAGAGTGATTCCGAAGGACTTGCTCTTATACCAATTGTTGGAATATTCATCAATACTGAGAGAGGGGGGCGGGGGGGGGGTGGTGAATCAATATCGAGCACTTTTTACAATTTTCAATCACAACTTGTAAACATTACATTATCAACAATTCCACTCACTTATGATTGCATTTAACATATCTTAAATATATAACCACATATGCACAATACACAAGAATTTTACGTGGAAACCAAAATGGGAGAAAACCATTAAACACTTTTTAATATATATCTTCAATATTACATTCACATGAAGCACCAACTTCCAAGATTTTGTAAGACCAATTGGAAGGAGGCTCCAACCTCCTATTTACATGCTCCAACCTGAAGGAATCTACAACTCCTTGAATTCTCCAGCACCAACTGGAAGGAGGCCCCAACCTCAAGGAAGCTACAACCTGTCGAATTCTCCAGATCCAACTAGGACAGAGGCTCCAACCCCATGATTTACAAGCTCCAACCTGAAGGAAGCTACGATTCCATGTATTCTCTAGCTCCAATCGGAAGGAGGCTACAACCCCCTTTCCTTTCCCTTTCCTTCCTCCCTGAAATATAAATGTAGACTCAACCTGTCACTATAACTGTCACTGATACTAATACATCTCATCGTCATCAAAACCAAACTCAACCTTTCACTGTATCTATCATTGATACTAATACATCATCATCATCATCATCAAAACCAAACTCAACTTGTCACTGATACTGATACATCATCATCATAAAAACAAAACTCAACTTGTCACTGTAACTGTCACTGATACTGATACATCATCATCATAAAAAAAAACTCATCTTGTCACTGTAACTGTCACTAATAGTGATACATCCTCATCAAAACTATCTCCACTACAACTGATACATCATTGTCATCATCAAAACTGGATACACCATAACTGATACATCATCAAAATTGGATACACCATAACTGATACATCATCATCATCATAAAAAAACTAGATCCACCACAACTGATATATCATCATCATAAAAAATGGATATACCATAACTGATACATCAACATAATCAAACTGGGTCTAAATATAAATCCTAGGTCCACATGGGTCCACATATAAACCCCAACATCACTTCTTAAATTTATCTCGAACACCTGTTTGGGACTAGTTTATGGATTAGTCACAATCTCTAACTTCCAACAAGTATAACTCTATACTTGTAATCAATCAAGGTTTGAAACTTATACCCAATCATCCTCGATATATTCTCTAAAATTCCTCCAAGTTTCACTCCTTGAATCATCGCTGAAAAGGAGATATAGCGAACATGGCAGACCTTCCCTAATTTTGGCCTATTCTGGAGAGAGAACTTGTACAATATGCCACGCGCTCAATATTTGATATCTGATTATGAAAATCACACACAAAATACTACAGACTGTACTGTTTCCAATGCAATTTGTCTCACAAAATTTTGATTCTCTATGAAGAAGTTATCACTATTTTACTCGGAACACCTATTTGAGACTAGTTTCAGGACTAGTAAAAAACCTTTTCTTCCACATAGTGTATCTCCAAACGTAAAACAAACCAAAAGATTAGAATACATCATCACAAGAATTCATCTTCCCTTGGAATTTCTCCCTTCTTCACTTCATCTTCCCTCTGAAATTCGCTGCCAATATTGTGCTAAGATATCACAAGATTGAATGATAAAAATGAGAGGTTCTTAATGTGTATTTATACCCTTCCAAGTATGTTCTTTACTTAACCTTGAGTGGACTTGGAACTTCTTGTTTGCAACAAATTTTTCTCCTTTACTTGATTTTATGGCCATCTTATAACTTCTTGACCTTAGATCTGGGGCTTCTTGACCATACTTCAGGGATTCATCTTTAAGAGGGCATAACTCCTCAACTGTGAGGAACCACGTGGCGTGCCACCTACCATTGGAGACAACTTGACGAGGACTATCAATCAATGGATGTTTTGAAAGCATTTGAAATATCCTTCATACTCTTTTTCTCCAATCAACTTCGGGCTTCATGACCACACCTCTGGGGCTTCTTAACCACTTAACCCTATTTACAAGGCTTCTTGTAGACTTCAAAGCATATTCTCGTGAGGGCCATGTTTAAAGCTATGCCATAAGGGGGCCACTTTGAAGAATTCTTCAAATACACCCATCACTTCTATAAGCTTCTAGACTTCTTCTAGGGTTGAAATTAATGACAACCAATTAGCCAACATTTATAATAAAAAAACAATGAAATATTCTTGTAATTTGTATTGCAACAAGTGCGTAGGCTTGCCTCGAAGAAAAGAAGAGGAATGAAAGACAACCTGTGGTGTTTTCGTCGTGTCCATGGGTGGGATGGCCTTGTGATAGATGAATGAGACTTTGGCCATGTGGACATCAAGGATATGACTAAATATGAACTTGCAACCATAAATTGCAATCCAATACATTACAAATTGCAATTTCAAAGTAAAATGAACTTGCAACCGGCTATGGAGTCCACATTGTGCAGGAGGCGAATCTCTTGGCCGGGAAGGAAGATAGACAGGCCCTCGATGCGTCCATCGAAGAACTCATGCAAGTGGGTGTCAGAAGGGGCGAGATGGACCAGGACCAGCAACAACCCATGGAGAAGGATCCTGAAACGGAAACGCAGCCAGTCCCCGTAGATGGAGTCTTCGTCGTGCTTCCAACACCAGGATGGAAGAAATGGTTCATCTCGTCGATAAGGTTAGTGGCCAGCGCAGAGGAAACCAAGGAGGGAGGCTCCAACTCGTTCTATGGCGAGAGAGAACTGGTGATTTGGGATCAGATCAATGCTGAGAATAGACCGCAGGTGCGGCAAGTGCTAAACCCTAGTTGCCGCCGCCGCCTTGATCTAAAGTTCGAAAGCCATTCAACTAGCAAAGACCTCAGGGATCTACGGCTCTTGGGGGATTCTCCGCCTTCGCTCTGGTACAAGAATCTAGTCCAGAGTAATGCAAGAGCGAGATTTCATTCTGAATATCGTGGCAATACTAACTCCGAGATTGCGACAAGCTTTCCTCTTTTTGTAAAGACCATTGCTGGATCTTCTCTCTGCTTACAGGCTCAAGACTCAGACTCCGTTTTTGAGCTCAAAACCCAAATCCACCAGGCTACAAGTACTCTGCCTGGGTTCCAACGACTAATCTTCGAAGGATGACAGCTTGGGGATGGCTCTCTGCTACAGGACTATGGGAATCTAAAAAACACAACCATTTCTCTCACTTCTCATTTGCATGGAGGAGCGCCTTCAGTCACTCATCCAAGCTCTTACAAGCATGCTGTGAAATTAGGGACTTCCGCTCCTTTAGGGTTCAAGGCCAAAGCTTCAAAAGTAAAGGAGCCCTTTGGATCTGCCTTCATTGTGGAGCAGTGCGCAGAATCTCCAATAGAAGAAGTCGAAGATCCCCAAGTCTATGGCTATGCCTTTATCTACCAGGCAAAAGCCCTCATTTTTCTCTTCAACGGACTTTGGCCCTCGACCTCTGCGCTAAAGGAATGGGTTAACAAGACCTGGTCGGAAGGTCATGAGTTGTTCTTCTGCTCCAAGGGATTCTTCATCGTCAACTTCTCCACAGAAGCCTAATGTCAATGCGTGCTAGAGCAAGGTCCTTGGTTCTGGGGCAGATCTGGTCTCTCCATGCAGAGATGGTTCCCCGAATTCAATCCACTGACCATGACAGCCATGACTACATCGGTCTGGGTAAGACTACCCAATTTACCCCTGCATTTCTATTCTTCATCTTTTTTACCCACCCTGGGCAATGCGTTGGGTAGATTTATCAAGATAGACACAGACAGGATAGCGAAAGGCTTCGTCACTTTCACCCACATATGCGTTGAAATTGACCTCAGTCAAGGGCTTCCAGATAGGATTCTTATAGATTGGGATGAGGGAGATCCTTTCACACAGATGGTCGATTATGAGAACACCGCCTTCAGATGCCACTCTTGTCAGCAAACAGGGCACCTCCAGGAAACTTGTCCTCTATCCCCAATCCCTTCCTCAACTTCTGGAGCACGGAAAAGAGCCAATGGTTGGCAAGGACCAAAATCTCACAAAAGTCGTCTGAACCCTTCCTCCAGCAACAAGCAACATCATAAAGATGCTCCAACTCCTCCGCCTTCCTCAACGCCTCCGTAGGCCCCAACTTTTTCTCAACAGCCAATTGCCGACCCAAAACACTAGCCTGCAGCCTCAACACAAAATCTTGAAGATTCAAAAGTCACGATTCCAACTCCTGCAATTAAGTCCTTGCACCCACCTCTTGAAAAGGGGGAAACAATTGACACAATCATGATCACAACACCGCTCATAGGGACTCATAAGCGTCCTCATGAATCAGACAACTCAGACAATGACAAAGAAGCACCCCTGGATTCAGCAGCTCAAGACTATGGCACTTCCTCAGACCATCTGGCTTTGGTGGAAAAAGCTACTGAGCCTATCAGCTCCTCTAGTTGGATTGATGTTCGTAAGAAAAAAGGTAGAAAGGATCCTCACCGACCAACACAATGATCCGACCCTTTCTCCTTTTATTGTAATGTTTCATCTTGCTTGCCCACACACTCTATGGGGCTCTCTTTTAGCATAGGCTAGTTTCAAGTGATCCCCTGTTCTCTTTCTGGGGGGTCTTTTCCCATTAACAAATCAATGTATCACTTTGTACTTTTTCATGGATTGAATAGAAGGATTCTCCCCCTTTTTTACTTAAAAAAAAACAAAAATGAACTTGCAACCATAAATTGCAATCCAATACATTACAAATTGCAATTTCAAAGTAAAATCAGATTTCTGAATCAATTCGAATAACCATTTAAACCACAAAAATATCTAATTTCATTAATAATGAGATTACCGAATTCCAAAACCACTCGAAACAAAACAATATAAATGTGAGTTATTAAATGATCTCTTTGTATGAATAATTTGTTTTGTCAAACAATTGAAATGCAAGCTTTTGTTTTCCCCCACGAACATACGTACTCTAGCAAATGTTCGTACTCTGACAATGAAATTTAAGCATGAACAATGTATGTGGCTTAATTACATATATTTTCTCTAGAAATTAAGCAATGGAAATACAGTGAGATTGAAAATTGCTGAGGTTTTTCAATTTTGTTTTAAGATAATTCAACATGTTTCGAAAAGTTTCATTCCTCTTTTAAAACCCCAATTTTTTTTATTTTTATTTTTATTTTAAAGGTAAAAGATGCCCAAATGATTTTATTTTAAAGGAAGAATGAAAGATTTGCCTATGTCACAAGTGCATAAAGTGAAGCATGCCATAGCTACATATAAAATGCACAACCATTCTGGACATAAACACAATCAACCCAATGTAATGCTTGTTAAACTCAAAACACAATTATCATCAATATTCTACTTGCCTAGAATTCGAGAATACTATGCCAAAGAAATTAATAAAATTACCTTAATTGTAATGTGCACAGCCTTCAATAGGGACTGATAACATATTCCATAAGGTTACCACAACGGATACAAATAAAAGAATGCAAATTGAAACAATACTTACAAATAACAAACTCATTGACTATTATTAAATTAATTATTTGCCCACATTAGAAATGGTTGCTTCCACCTCAATTTATAATTGTTAATATCCACAAGGAATAGGTCAACACAACAATTGATGTAGGGTGGCTTCTAAAGGCATATGATTGCAACTTCTATACATAGCAAGTTGGTTACATTTATGGACTGGTAAGGCTAACTTATGGCTATACCACCACTAATTTAGTATTTATTTTTCTTTCCCTAAAAAGATATTTATTTTTATTTTAAACAAGTTGTTTTCTAATATTTTATATTCTTTTTTCTGTTTCTATTTCCACACTAATTTTCCTATACAAGGCCATAACAACCGATACCTTTTATTACAAAATACCACAAGATGACAAAGCCTCTTCATATTAATCCCTTCTTCAAGTTATCTACTTCTATTATCGGTCAAAAGAAATACTTAAATTTTATGAATACAAAGATAATTATTAAACACTGAACTTTAACAAGGTGTGAAGTTACATACCTAGAACAATTGAATCCCTCGCTATCGATCTAGAACTTCTAGGTTAAAGACACATACTAGACTTACCTCATTCGACAAGGAGAATGACCCTAGAACAAAAAAATGCACCCTCTTCGTGGGGAATTACATTCATTGTGAGCTAGATTTGTGCAACACACCCCCATGGATGCAAATATTTTTACAATTAACATTGATATAAACGTTTTGGGGGAACATTACACATGGTTACAAAATACAACCATATTTCACCTTAAGATACAGGGAGAAAATAAAAAGCCTATATGTAACATAATTAACATTAATTTCAGGACAAAGTTTCTTGAAGGCATGGAGTATGTAATGCCCCATATTATTAATCAAAACGGTTACCAAGAGCTTTAAGTCTTGACCCTGATGATCCTCTATGTATTGATTTCATTGTTGTCATGGAAAATCTACAAGCGACTGTTGATGGACTTAAATCTTGCCAGGATCGGAGGCATTTTATGCAAATCCTTCAAAAGCTTGAAGTGTTAGAAGTCAAACCCAATGTACAAATATTTGAGAGGTACATGGTTCGATACCCCGTTTCTCCATTTAAAAGAACTGTGATCGGTCTCCATTTTAATAAGAGTTGTCCCCCACACTCCATTGCATTATGTTGGATCAAAGATTGGAGCGCATCCGTTCAACATTCATAGCGTTGTAAGTATGTTGATTCCTTCAGCTCTCACGTAAGTTTTTGACCACTCACTCCTTCTTGTGAATTATGTGATCATGATTAATGCATCTTTATTTTCCAATTAATGGTTACAAATTTCCGTGTTTATTTATATATTCAGATTTATTAAAATTTGAGCCATTACATATGGTATCAAATCAAATTTGCAACCCTCGAGACCTATAAACCCTTGCACCATTATATATTTGAGTGCATGTTTAAATTATTTTAAATTTAAATTGTTTTGATTACGGTCCTTTTCTTAATAACAAGAATAAGAGAAATGTTATACTTTAGAAAGTAATTTGATGCTAGAATCTATACCCCTGAATTACTTCGAAGCATACTTCATCAACTTGCCATGGAGTCTCAAAGTTGTAAAATAAAGAAAATGATATTTATGAATAAGACAAATGAAATTAGGCGAAGATAGTTGGAATGGTAATTAAAAAGTTACATTTTATAAATAAGGAACAATGAAAAATGTTTTCTATAACAGATGGTTTTCAAACTAAGTATGGAGGTAAGGAAACTATGCATATACAATACATAAAAATATTGTGTATATGTTTGTACATATAAGTATTATGATGATGACGATGATTAACGTCTATTGAGACTAAAATGGTCTATTGAATCTTAAGAGGGTAGGGGATTACTTGTAATTCTTTAGAATTTTGTTTTTGTGCTCGAAAAACATTAAGAGAAGTTTTCCAAGATCACCATAGTTTTGTTGAGTTAAAAGGTTAGGAAGGTTGGTAGTGTGACAAATATTTTGAAATTGAGATCTAATCTGGGCATAGGTTGGACAATCTAAGATAAAGTGATTTTCATCTTCAACCTTCTCAGTGTCACAAAGGTGACCAATTCCTTCATCCCATGGCGTTTTAGGAATTGACCAACACCCAATTTCACTATGGAGCTTGTGAGAATTTGTTCTTATCTTAGCAATGCTTATTTTTTTCTTTACACTTGTTAAAGCAAAGAGATAATTTTGATCTTCCAGATTAGGGTTGATTACATCCTTATAATACCTTAATTTACTTTTTTCCTCTAACTCTTTGTCACACCACATTTTCTCCTTAAATTTTGATTTAATGATACTTTTAATAGTATCCTTATTTTGCAAAATGGTCTCTTCTATGACTCCCCAATGGATTAGACAAGACTGAGCATCTTTATGCCATCCTCGCTTGAGTCGAAGGTGATTACGACTGGACTTTGAAGCAATTTTAGGAAGCCTCTTGTCTTCCATGTTGTTTAACTTGTTCTTATACATTAGGTATCTAGTCATAGTCGTGCTCTTATTGGGGGAAAGGATTTCCTCTAAGAGGAGGATGGGATAAGGTGTATTTCCTTTAATTTTGAGATTATAGGTTATAAAATTCTTTTGGATTTGCCCTATCTTTCTCCGGGATTCACGAGAGATATTGCATCCCCAGACTTCACATCCATACATAATAACATGTGTAACAAGAGTATCAAAGAGGAGTTTCTTCTTATCCCATATCCAAAGATCAGTTGATTGACACTTGTTTTCAAGCCCATAATAAGCTTTCCATCCCCTAATAATCCTTTTCTCAATGCTATAATTCTAGTTGATCTTGTTGTGAATATCGATTCCAAGATATTTGTATGAAGTCACTTCCTCTGAGTCATTGTTGTCATATATGAAGGCATCATAAGTGATCTTATTGGATTTAATGATCATGACCTTAGCCTGGTTAGTATTAACAGTCATACCCATATTGGAGCAAAAATCCCTGAATATTATTAGTTGATTTCCAATATTGTGGGGACTCCTTGCCATAAGAACGATATCATCAACATAAAGAAGAAGAATGTTGACTACAACAATGAGAGTAGGGCCGACACAACCTGCTTCTTCCAAACAATCTTCTAAGTTGTCAATGTATATGCCAAAAAGGGTAGGGGAAAAGGGACATCCTTGCTTGACTCCAATATTGCAGTTAATCTCTTTCAAACAACCCTTAGTGTGGTTAAACTTGGAAATAACGTTCTCATACAGCCTTATTGCAACAACCCTCAACTCGAAAGGCACTTTTATCTCTTCCAACCTATGCTAAGGGTTTTTCCTGGGAACAATATCAAAATCTTTTCTAAAGTCAACAAAAAAACAAAAATGATTGGTTTTAGTATTGCAGAACTCCTCTACAATGATCCTAAAGGTAACAAGATGGTCCACAGTTGAACGATATCTCCTAAACTCAGTTTGGCCTTTGGCTCTTTTACTGTGACTTTCTAGCCAAAGACTAATCTTCTTTTCCAAAATAATTCCATAAATCTTGGCAAAAATCGGGCTAATCATAATGGTCCCATAATTAGAGGGAATGTTTCTATCCCCATTTTGAAATATAGAAACAATGAGGCTTGACTACTAAATTGAAGAGCTTGTGTATGTGATGGATGAGGATAGACCCTCCGATATAATTGTAAATATTTTAATATATAAGATATAAATATAATTTGAAATCTTGTATTAGATTTAGTATTATAGAAATTCCAAAGGTTTCCCTTTTTCATAATATTTTTTATTAGTTTTTCAAAATTTTAGTATAAAGTTGAAAATAGTTTATAGTTTTAATCTAAAGAAGGAGAATTTAATATGTTAACATAATTATTTTTAATTTGGTGTTTTGATAAATTTATTTCATCTTCAAGTCCATTAAGGATGGTATTTTGGTCCAAACGATGTTTGGGGATTTTTAAAATTTTATAAATAAGAGTAAATATATTTAGAGCGCCATATTATTTTTCAATCATGCATAAGTCTATTATTAAAAAAATATTGTGATCATTCTCATACATGGTGGTGCCATGAAATATTCTCTCTATTACCGTACCATCTGTAACTAAAGACTCACTGGTAGTATCATAGACTTATATGCGATTTGCTTTCATTGAATCAATATGGTTGACATGTAAATAAAGATTGATGGTAACCTGGCGATGATTTGAAAGGAGAAATTTGGTAAGAAGGATTCATGGTTTTTTGGTTGACTTGCTTCGAGGACGTCATCTCTGGAAGAGGGAAATAGTAGTGATATAATGAATTTATAAACTTGAAACAAATAGTGCCACTTTATTTTATATGTATTTAAGTTTATATTTAAGTTAACTATTGTGAATAAGTTGTTGTTCTAAATATAATTATTGTATTTATAGATGATTATTAATATGAGTTGTTGATTGTAATATGTATGGTTAATCACTGAAACCTATACCACAAGAATTTTTATTTGGATAAGTAAATCCTATAACTCAACATATAATAGGAAGCATATGATAGAATCATAATGAGGATATGAATAAACTCACATTCACAATATAACCTTGAAATATACTGATAGGGAATTACATATATTAAGGAAGCAAAAGAAACTTGTAATTAATCTAAAAGGGGATGATGTCACCATTTGATACACTTCCTATAACATGTTGGTGTAAGAAGATAATGGAATTATGTCGTGTACATGCATTGATGAGTGCACGAAAAGAATCAAATGTATCTTAAGTCTTTCCCTTATGGCTAATAGTATAGACTTAAAGGCCTAGCTATAGACATTAAGAAGAGTCCATCAGATGTGAAGTACTATACAATCACATAAGACGATAAACTTTCCTAGGTAACCCAAGGAAGTAAAGAAGACACTAATTATTCAGGCAAGATGTGGGGAAATTATAATTTATCAAATTGAGAGAGCAATAGTAAAATCCCTCGAAAGTATAAATCAAATGAAGTCAAAGCTCGAAGCAATATACCTTAAGAGAGTATGAAACTACCCCTAGAAGGATAATGCATATATTATTATAACGAGAAGATGGAAAAATACGTACAAAAATGCAAGAGTTTTAAGAAATAAAGGAAACTTTCTAAATTTGATCCCTAATCTTAGTGGTATATGTTATCACATGAAGTTGTAAAGGGTCACATGTAGTTGTTATGGGTCATTCATCCTTATATTTTTGAAGTGTTCAGGGAAATATTATATTTTCACTTACTGGAGACATTTACAGACTCATAGTCCATCTACTAAAACTTTTTGTGTTTTTGAGGATTCATTGCATAACACTGTAAAACAAAGAGATTTCGTAGCATCTGACGCTACTAAATCGTCTACACAGAATGTTCTGTAGCTACGCTACCAAAGGTGCTACAGAATCACCTAGCCAGACACAAAAAAGGCGCTACAAAATCACCTAGCCAGACATAGAAAATGCGCTACAGAATCACCTAGCCAGACACAAAAAAGGCGCTACGGAATCTGTAGAGTAGTTTTATAGGAGGGCGCTACGAAATTTCCTGTAGCGGCTACTGTTACAAATTTGATCATAAAACCAAAACGACAAAGGGGGTTTCTCTGAAATTTTTTGTGGAGGAAGATGATATCCCTGTTGACTTGCTGACCAAATTTCAGCCTAACCCAGTTTGTAATTTGAGAGAAAAAATTAAAACACCACTGCACTACAAAATGTGTTGCGAATTCTCTATTTTGCATAGCTGATTGGATATTCTCCTTGTTGGGAGGTTGCCAGCTGTCAAGGAGGTTTCAAATGACTTCTCATGGATCAATTAGATGTCAATGGACACCTGCACCTAAGTTTTAGTTCCATTAAGACCTTATGCAAAGAGTTGGAAACAATTCATTAAAGACTTCCAACAACTTCCTGAAAATTAACAGTTTGTTGGATTTTTGTCTCCTTGACTATTGTCATCTAGCTCCAAGGCCTAGAATCCAATGGAAGAGATGGGATTCAAACTCCTAAGGATTTTAGTATGCTTTTTCTATTTAAGAGAGGAGGGAGCTCTGGGAGAAGGGTTGAAATGAGCTAGGGGGAAGATGGATTTTGACCTAGAGGAATTCAAAGTGTTGTCACTGTGTTCTTTTTCCTTTCTCTGTATCTTTTCAGACTTGGGATTCCTTATCAATGGAGATCAATTTTTCTTTTCCATTTCTGTCTTTCTCTTTGTACTAATATAAATGAGTGATTGATTTACTCTTGTTCTGATTCATACAATGATTGAGTGATGATCTTTGTTCTTTGCATTGGTGATCTAGAATTTGTTAATACACGGATTTTTACTGTGAGTTGATTGTCTTAAAGTGCTGGAAGTATCTTTGACATGTTTAGGTCACAGTCTTATTTTTCTCATTCATTTATCAAGCCTGTTGTCTGATCTAAAGTTGCGAAGGACACTTTTGCTGAAGGATATAGTTGGGAATATGTACAGTAGATGAATTTGATTGTCCTTATGGTCAAATCCCCGTGACTTTACAACTTATCTTTCAAGGTTAAATTTGAATTCTTTGCATGTTACCAAGCTCACCTGATTACAGTCTAGGGTGACTCTTGGAGTAATAACAATATACATTTGATAAATTTCCCTTTTGAAGGAAGGGAAAAGGACAAACTTGCAAATTTTCTAATATTGATAACTTATTGTATTCCTCATAACCATAACCAAATTGGAAGGATGAGATGAACATAAAAGAGTAATAGATAGATACTCAAGGTGAGTGAGTGGAAGTTTAAAAAACGAGTGTAAGAAATCAACAAGGAGCAATAGCCTATCTTAGAACATGATGGAAAATTTTGGATTTAGGGAATAATCAAGATTAAATAACTTATCACTCTTGAGGTATTTTGTGAATGAATAATCCTGTGGAAAATAGTTGTGGAATCATCGAAGTATTTCCATACAAAAACATGATAAGGATCACTATAAGGTCTATATAAGGATGATTCCTACTGGGAAGAAAATATTTTCAATCAACCAATGAAGTTAAATGATCGTGATAATAATGAAGGTTTGATGGCATATCCCATCCAAATCCCGTTTACAAAGTTCTCGAACACAACTTTGTTACAATGAATAAATGCTCGCTGTCCCTTGGATCAAATTCAACAATAAGTTTAGTCTAGTCTTGGTTCATTGATTAGCAATTCGAACCAGAAGTGCTAGACTAAGCGCTCTTCATTAGTTTATGTCATATGGCCAAAGTTTATGACCATGAGCTACTTTGCGGGGGGATGAGTCCTCGACTCGGATCTCAAGGCAAGGGGGTACCACAATAAACCACACTTCGACACATGGTTTTCCTTTCTATCACATGATTATATTGTGGGGGCGGGGTGACTCATTACTAAACCTCTCGCTAGTTGAGTGCCCACAATTTGACGAGGATCGTCGATCTTCTTTATCAACGAACGATTGGATATTCTCTCAAGGCTAAGTTATGATATTATAGTGAGGGTCATCGATCTATGCCATGATCTAATTTCTGTCGTCCATATTCTTAACACTATTATAAAGGTTTCTTGATGTGGGCCACACCCTAATTAAGTCGTAGTTCCATGCTGTCCAATCTATTGAGGACATGTGTATCAGACTTAATCAAATGCCAAACTAAGGGAAATTTTTGAGAGGTGATTTCCGAAAGGATACAGGCCATTGATCATGTTCTTTGGATCAATCTTGACCGTCCATGCCAATAAAACATAACCACATAAATTAAAGAAGAGTTTCAACTTAGTTTAGATGAATGGATCTGCACACGATCTGTGCTCCTGCAAAGATAAATTCGATCTAGAATTTCGATGCTCCAAAAGATGTGATCAAAGCTTAATTATGCACACATAGAATAACTTACAGAAGCATAAAAAAATAGAGAATTTCTCATTCATTAGATTTGCAACAATATAGCTCTATTCCTTTCGGTCTCTTGGAACTTTACAACCCACACTCTCACACACTCTATCTCACACAGGCTCTTTAACCCCTTAACTCTTACAAAAAACATTCAATATATCTCGAGCCCTTGGATAGCCCACAAACAAATAAATCCTGAACTATCTCAACAAATGTCTAAACTGGATATTTGTTCCTAAGGTTTAGCAACATATTTAACACCTATCACAACAACTCGACACCTAGCAAACAAACTCAACGAAAATGTCTTCTAGAGACATTTCGTAATTATTACAAATATAATAAAATAAATTAGGGAACCAACTCCCTTGGTAAATGTTTGTGACCCTTGGGGTCAATTTTGAAATTTACTGCCATATGCTCCTGCATTAGACTCCCGGGGAAGAAAATAACTATTCATCAAGTCTTCAAGGTATGCTCCATACTTGGAAATTTCTGTTGCTGTCATCCAAGTAGAATCCTATGCTGGCTGACCCTTCCATTTGACTAAGTATTGGAAATATTCCTTGCCTATAGTTTTAATTGTCACTTTCTGATCCAGCACTGCCTCAATCTCTTTTTACACTACTCCGGGTAGTTGTCCTTTCCATCCTATGATATGATCTTCATCACTTATAGGTTCATTTGTTGAAACTCCTTCTGCCTCCTTGAAGGGATACAAATCTGCAACATTAAAGATTGGAGAAATTCCAACACCACTTGGAAGTTCTATCTCATATGCATTAGAAGAAAATTTCCTTAAAATATTACATGACCCAATCTTTTTAAGTTCCAGTTTGTTATAGGTCCCTACAGGAAACCTCTCTTTCCTCAGGTATTCCATGACCAGTTCACCAACTTCAAAATCTACTGGCCTTCTTCTCATGTCTTCCCTCTGCTTATATTGGTGGTTTCTTTCTTGCAACTTATGCTTGACCTTTTCTTGTAATTCTTGCATACTCACTAAAAATTCCTCACCATCAGCGCTCCTCAATTCTTGTTTTCCTAAATTTATTAATTCATACACTCCTCTTGGATGCATTCCATACAAGATTTGGAATGGACTCATTCATGTGCTTCTATTCAGTGAGTCATTATATGAAAACTCAGCTTAAGCAAACATATGATCACATTGCTTGGGATTCTCATTTACAAGGCTCCTCAAAATGTTTCCCAAACTCCTGCTCACAACTTTTGTTTTCCCATTAGTTTGTGGGTGACATGTTGAGCTAAAACTGAGATTTGTACCAAGATTCTTCCATAAGGTTCTCCAAAAGTGTCCCACAAATCTAGTGTCTCTATCTGAAACTATACTTTTGGGTAAACCATGAAATCTTATCACCTCTCTAAAGAACAAATTTACAATATCTGTAGCATCACTAGTTTTTGTACAAGCGATAAATGAGCCATTTTTGAAAATCTATCTACCACAACATAGATAGAATCATTACCTCTCTGTGTCCTTGGCACTCCCAGCACAAAGTCCATACTCATTACATCCCATGGCCTGCTTGGAATGGGCAGTGTCTGATACAACCTTGTATTTTGACTTCACCCTTTAGCATGCTAACAGATTCTGCACTTTTCCACAAACTTCTTCACTTGATTCTGCGTACTAGGCCTAAAATAAAAATCATTTACCTGAGCAAAAGTTTTATCCTGGCCAAAATTTCCTAATAGTCCTCCATTATGCTTCTCTTTGATCAGGTTCTCCTTCATTGAACACTTGGGTATGCATAACTTATTGTTCTTGAACAACAATCCTTCCTATAACATGTAGTCCAACCACTGACTCATATTGCCGGGAACCGGGTTTTCATAATTTGCATAAGCATATTTGAAATCTGCATCATCTTGATACATTTCTTTTAAACCATCAAAGCCTAAAGTGTTGACTTGAAATTCTTGCAAAATTAAATTAATCCTACTCAATGCATCAACAACTTTATTTACCTTACCACTTGTGCAATTAATCACAAAAGTAAAATTCTGCAGAAATTCAACCCACTTAGCATGTCTTTGATTCAATTTTGGTTGACTCCTTATAAATTGTAATGCATGATTGTTAGTGTAAAGAAAAAACTCTTTGGGCATGAGGTAATGTCTTGATTTCTTCAGTGCTTACACAATTGCATAAAACTCCTTATCATAACATGAATATTTATGTTTAGCCTAATTCAACTTCTCACTAAAATAAGCAATTGGTCTTTGTTCCTAGCTCAGTACAGCTCCTATTGCAGTCCCACTGGAATCAATCTCAACTTGGAAAAACTTATCAAATTTTGGCAAAGCTAGCAAAGGTTGTTCAATGATCTTTTTCTTCAAAATTTGAAGATTTCGATCAGCTACTACTGTCCACTTGAATGGTTGTCTATTCTCTTTGATAGTCTCAATATTTGGAGCACATAATTGACTAAAATTTCTGATAAATTTCCTATAAAAGCTTGCTAAACCATGGAAACTCCTTACCTCATACACATTTCTGGGAGTAGGCCAACTTACTATTGCTTGAACCTTTTTTGGGTCCATCTTCAATCCTTCTTCATATACTACAAATCCCAAATATGTTAGCTCATCCTTCATAAAACTGCATTTCTTCAGATTTATCAACAACTTTTGTTTTTGTAGAGTATTCAAAACCATTCTGAGATGTCTTAGATGTTGCTCTCTTGTCTGGCTATATATAAATATATCATCTAAATATAATATCACAAACTTTCCAATAAATTCTTTCCAAACCTCATTCATCAACCTCATAAATGTACTTAGAGCATTTGTGAGCCCAAAAGGAATCGTCGACCATTCATACAGTCCACTATTAGTTTTGAAAGTAGTTTTCCATTCATCCCCTTCTCTTATCCTAATTTGATGATATCCACTCTTCAGGTCAATCTTTGAGAAATACTTAGCACCACTTAAAAAATCTGACAAGTCATCAATGCGAGGCAATGGAAATATGTACCTTATAGTAGTCTTGTTGATTTCTCTTGAATCAATACACATGCGCCATACTCCATCCTTCTTTGGGCTGAGTATCGTTGGTACATCACACATGATCAAATTTTCCTTCACCAATCCTTTATCCAGAACCTCTTGCACCTGTTTCTTAATTTATTCATTCTCTTGTGGGGTCATTCTGTAAGCTACTTTATTTGGCAATGTTTCTCCAGGTATCATGTCAATATGATGACTAATACTCCTCACAGGAGGTAAAGCATTTGGAAAGTCATCCACTATAATATCAACAAATTCATCAAGCATAAATTTAAATTATGTAGGTAAATAATCCATATTTGTATTAGCGAGTATTACCTTTGGCTTACCAATTAAGGAAAAATGTACCTCTTCTTCCTTCTTAACTTCTTACAACAATTCCTTCCCACTTGTCAGCATTACACTTGGACTAGTTTCTTCTTTGGCTCCTTCATCCTACAAAGGTAACAATACATGCTTGTTCCCATCCTTTTCAAAAGAATAAGTGTTCTTCCTACCATCATGAATGGATTTTCTGTCATACTTCCATGGCATTCCCAACAAAACATGGCAAACATCCATGGGAATTATATCACATAATACCTCATCCTTGTAGCTACCAATCTGAATTTCCACATTACACTGATCATTCACCAAAATTTGACGTCCTTTATACAACCATGACACTTTGTAGGGAAAGGGATGCGCTGTCCTCTTCAAACCCAATTTCTCTACCATCTCAATGGAAACCAAATTGTTTGTGCTAGCACTATCTATGACAACCTTACAACACTTTCCTATTGACTTGCATATAGTCCTGAATAAACTCTTCCTCTGGGATGGTTCCTTAGCTTCCTTTTCTGAATTGATCATAACTCTCTTCATCAACAATGATTCCCCTACCTCATGAGATTCTCCTTTTATGTATGTATTCACATTCTCTTCTTTGGATTCTGCTATATTTGCATTTCTTTGACCTGCTGATTTATTTTTTGGACAGTCCCATGACATATGGCTTGTCTTTCCACATATGTAACATTTGATTTCTCCTCCTCTTCTACCTATGCCTCTGGAGAAAAATATTCTGCCTCTTGATTTTCCTCCTCTTCATGGATGATCACTTGAGCTTGAGATTCCTCCTTCATCTCTTGGACTCTGAAATCTTCCTCTACCACTGGATTGTTCTTTGCCTCTTGTTGACCTTCTTTCTTTGACTTTCTGGCTTTGTTTTCTAGCCAAATTCTCCTCTGCCTTCAAAGTTGCATAATAGGCATGTTCAACTGTCCCCAGGAACAAAATGCTAATTTCATCTTGTATATCATACCTGAAGCCATTAATGTATCTGACAACTTTTTCAACATCTTCTTAAATATGACCAACTCTAATTGTCAACCTGCAAAACTCTTATGTATATTCTTTCACAGTCATAGTCTTATGTCTGAGATTTTTCAATTGTCTAAATAAGTTCAGCTAATAGTCCTTAGGCATGAATTTGTTCTTAAATTTAGTAGTCATTTTGTCCCAATTCTTAATTTTGGCTTTACCTTTTTGGTTCCTGTCACCTTGCAATTCATCCCACCATAGGGCTGCATGACCTGTTAGCCTTGTCACATACTTTACCTTCTTCCCTTGATCTACATCCTCATAGTCAAAATATTTGTCCAGGGCATTAATCTAGTCAATCAATTCTTCAACATTCAGGTTACCTTCATCCATTGGTACCTCTACCTTTGGTATGACATCGACCTTTGTGACCACCCTTATTAGTTTCTCTTTTGTAATTTCTTCTTCTTCATCTTCCTCAGAAGTTGTTGCTTCACTTTCATTGACATCTCCTGTTCCAGGCTCTCTCTTCATGGAAGTATCCATATCTTCCATCCTTTCTCGAAGTTCTCTCATCTCTTGTTCCAATTCTACAGCTGCAACTAGTCTTCCTCGACCTCATATTTTGGGTGGCATCTTCTCTTTCTTCACGAGCACACTTACCATATGCGCTCTAATACCAGAAATGATGGGAGATCCCATCCAAATCCCACTTATAGAGTTCTTGAACACAACTTTGTTACAACAAATAAGATCTCGTTTTCCTTTGGATCAAATTTAATAGTAAGTTCAATCTAGTCCTGGTTCGTTGATTTGCAATTCGAACCATAAGTGCTAGACTAAGCGCTCTTCATTAGTTTATGTCATATGGCTGAAATCTATGATGATGAACTACTTTGAGGGGGCTGAGTCCTTGACTCGGATCTAGAGGCAAGTGGGTACCACAATAAACCACACGCTGACATGTGGTTTTCTTTTCTATCATGTGATTAAATTGTGGGGGGGGGTCCTCATTACTAAACCTCTCGCTAGTTGAGTGCCCACAATTTGATGAGGATCGTTGATCTTCTTCATCAACGAATGGTTGGATATTATCTCAAGGCCATGTTTTGATATAATGAGGGTTGTCGAGCTATGCCACGATCTAATCTTCGACATCCATCTTCTTAACACTATTGCAAAGGTTTCTTGATGTGGTCCACACCAGAATTAAGTCACGGTGCCATATTGTCCAATCTATTGAGAACACATGTATCAGACTTTATCAAATTCTAAACTAAGGGAAATTTTCGAGAGGTGAGGCCCGAAAGGATATGAGCCGTTGATCCTATTCTTTGGATCAATCTTGACTGTCCATGCCAACAAAACGTAACCACATAAATTTAAATAGGGTTTTGACTAAGTTTAGACTAATGACTCTGCACACAATATGTGCTCCTGTAAACATAAATTCAATCTGGAATTTCAATGCTCTAAAAGCTGTGATCAAAGATTAATTATGAACACATAAAATAACTCATAGAGGCATAGAAAATAAGATAATTTCTCATTCATTAGATTTGCAAAGGAATAGACACACTCTTTCTCACACGGGCTCTATAACCCCTTAACTCTTACAAAAAAAATTCAATATATCTCGAACCCTTAGATAGCTCACAAACAAACAAATCCCGAGCTATCCCAACAAATGTCTAAACTAGATATTTGTTCCTAAGGTTTAGCAATAGATTTAACACCTATCACAACAACTCAACACCTAGCAAAAAACTCAACGAAAATGTATTCTAGAGACATTTCATAATTATTACAAATATAATAAAAGAAATTAGGGAACCAAGTCCCTTGGTAAATGTTTGTGACCCTTGGGGTCAATCTTGAAATTTATTGCAAGATGCTCCTGCATCAAGGTCATTTTAAGGAACTGTAGAAATTACAACAACATTAGATTACTAAGGTAATAAACCCATGAGTGCCTAGAGGATGGGAACAAAGAAGACAAAACAAAAATGATGGAAATTGTGTAAGAAACACCTTATCATAATGGCAATATTCTCCTAGCTAGTCAAATATTAGTTATAGTTAAGCAAGGTGGGCAAATTGAGTAACAACACTATGAAATTGGTAGGATTATAATAGTTAATTAAAGTTCATATGACTCATTTAAGGTGTATACCTAATGGATAACATTGAAGTGTCAGGGAAACTATGAAAACATAATAAGGCTTAAGGAAACTTTATGTAACGACAGTGAAGGGGTGTCTCACCCAAGTGGAAAGTTATCTTAAGGATATTGATGAGTGGATTGAGCAACATGAATGACGACTAAGGATGATTGGTACTTAGGTTAATAGTGATGACGTATATAATTTTAAAAGTTTCTATATGGGAAGTTTTGAACTGAAACACTTGTAATTGGTGAATGGTGACAAGTGATAGATTGGGAAAATGTTTAAAGGTTTAAATATTCAAGGATAAAAAGTATCTACTTTTTTGCCAAAGAAAATAGGCCATGTGATAAATTGAGTCTTAGAGATTGATGATTACACACCTATCTTGAAGAGTAAGAAGCTGGTATACCAATGACTGGGTGTGTATTTGGATTATATGAGCTAATCCTTGCAAGAGTGAATGATGCTAATTTAAATAATGAAGACATACTCTTTACATTCCATTGGGTATAACGATATTTAAATGAATAAAAAAAAGATGTGAAGTGATGCAAGAACCTTGGGTAATAATCAAAAGATATACAAAGTCAAGAATTTGAATTTTGATGATTTAAGGCATGCTAGTAAGACCAATAATATTTTAATGTTGAAATTCACTCGATTTCACTAAGAATATATGACTAGATATTCTGGCTCTAGATGATGAGGTTTACTTGAAAGATTAACAATGTACTCAAATAAGGAAAATATATGAAAACTCGAGCACACTAATAGGGTGACTACACTTACCCCATAAATTGTCAACTTTCTTATGGAAAGAAAAGGAAATGATTATTGGAAAACAATTGGTATCTTGACAAGAACATGCACTCATAGTATTGATGATCCAACCCAAGTTGATAGACTTAACCAAAACATATCCTAGATTGATGTTTGATGATATTACTGCATTAAATGCAACAATTGGTATCCATTATTTATGTAGGCTAGCGAATTTGATTTTCCTGATAAATCATGATAAGGGTGTTCAATCTATTTTATTGCTTTGCATGTGTTATGTGTTTAGATGATTATCATATTCATGATGTTATGTTATCTTAAGAATCTTGTGGTATTTCTATATGATTTTATATATCATGTGATTGCATTTATTATGTTGATGTAATGATATATCTTGATAACGATATGTTGAGGTTATAATCCTATGATAGTATCTCATGATATGATGGCATGTGCGAATTGCATGCAGTTTTTATGATGACATGTGTGAGCATGTGGTGATCACAATGATGTTGTATTCTCATGATTCTTTTCTACGAGACGATGATGCTATGATTATAACTAATGCACTGGTTGCATGTTATGAGGTTGTGATTGACAGGAAATCCACCAATGGGCCAAGAGGGATGGTTTATTTGATGAACTCATGGGATCCCATACATACGAAGGATAATATCTACAAAGTAACACCTTATGGATTGGGGACAAACTCAATCAACCAACATATGCTAATGGTTATTTTTCCAAGTTTATGGGACCATATTGAGAAGGCCAAAGTGCCTGATAATGGACTTGTGATGTCAAAGTCTAGAAGAAGGGATAGAGTAATACTCTCTAGTGGTGTTGTGGGATTAGATTTTGATGCCTGGGGCTTGTACCTGGTAGGATTTGTGGAGGGAGTTTAGGTTATCCTTTTGAGATGCCTGGGGTACATGAGTACCTAGTCAGATGCCTGCTTGGATAAATGAGGTCATGAGACTTGGGGCACCAGTTAGACCAGTAGGATTTAAGCTTGGTTTCAATATTCAAGAAGAAAAGATAGAGAGTACTCACACTTCCTTGGTGTTGTGATGCTAACTTTCGATGCCTACTGCAGTCACTTAGGTGACCCTTATACTAGTTACAACATAGGGTGATGTGGAAGATACATGTAGGAAATATAAATCCTATGAGTAACATGATTAAGGCTAACTTTGAGACAAATTTCCTTGAAGGGGGGAGTATGTAATGCCCCATATTATTTAATAATAAAAATGATGCTAAATAAATAAATAAATGGTATCAAAATAAATAATAATAAATAAAGCAAAAGATTAAAATAAACAAATAAAAGGAATTACTTTATTAATAAAATAAAAAAAAGGTAAAAATAAGTAAAGATAAATTTATGGAAAACTAAATTAAGAAAAACTAAGATAACAAGGGGAATTGCATGTTGACAAGTGGATCCTGTGCATGGAACTTCTTGCATGGATGGGTAAGAAGAATTCTAGATAATGAAGGTGGAAAAGGAAGTGGGGGATCTTTTGCTAGTGTAATGGATGGAAAGCCTTCAAAGCTTACATAGGTGATTGAGGACTCGGGGGCTCTCAACCGTGATTAATGATAGGTTGGTTGAGAGGAGAGTCATCCCCCATTTTCTATTGCGGCATGCTAGATCCAATATTGGAGTGCACTGATTTGACATTCATAGCATTGTGAGTAAGTTGATTCCTTCAACTCTTAGGGAAGTTTCTGATCACTCTCTCTTTCATGTGAATTATATGATCATGATTAATGTATCTTTGTTTTTACAATTAATTGTTGCAAATTACAATGTTTATTTATGTATTCAAATTTATTAGAATTTGAGCCATTACAACTCTAAAAAATGGAATAACAAATCAAAGAGACATATCCATATAGGAATTTTAGTTACAAACATATTGGATGGGTTAAACTCTGGGAACCAAGGGGTAACAAAATGACCTTCTCTTCTTATTACTAGGGACCCTCCTCATTTTTTTTTTCATAATTAGCAAGAGCATGGAATTGAACTATAAAAAGACCTTTGGAAACAATATATACCTCACGATCCTTTGTCTAGTTCAAATAGAGCCAATGGTACAAATCTGATGTAGGAGTCCATAATCCATGAAACTATTAAATTACCACCTTATATTCGTAGTATGAACGGAGGTTGGAAACTATCTCCCCTATTAGCTTCATAACTGGAACCTCCTTTGGTTTCTCCACAATATGCACATTCGGCGGATGAATTAACACAAATGTAAAGGTTTTTCTATTCACCACATCCTTAAAAGAGTGGTGTTGGAACACCAATATTTACAAATTCATCACACCTATAGGCCTTTTGGAGATATTCGATCGAGATTCAATTGAGTGGTTGACCGAGGAGTCAACTACGAGATCGACTAGGCATTCGATTTTTTAGGCCATTAGAATAGAACAATTCACTAGTGTGTTGAACAAAGAATAAATGAAGGAGTTCATTATGCACCATAACCAATATACGTGGACCTCATCTTCCTCACTTCAAGGAAGTTGGTTACATCTTGATGCTATATAAGATGGCCATGTGGGTCAATCTAATATGAGAACATATTTGACCATGTGTATGTGTGGTGTATGGAAATCTTTTTATTTCTTACCCTTCTTTGGATGTTGAGCTATGATTGGTTGTGCTTAAGTGTTGTAACAATATCTTTAGACACAACCTCTTTCTTGGAATATTAGTTCTCTGATCTACCTAATCCTTTGATCCTCTAACATGGTATCATAGCTAGTGGTTTGAGATCTAGTATGTTGTCTACAAGTTTTGTGGACGTTGTTGGTTGTCATGATGAGTTGAATCTACCTAGTAGATTGACTCAAGATTTTGAATTGCAGAGTAAATATGGGATTAGATAAGTGGATCAACATTATGAGTTCTAAGACGAATCCTATAGTCCTGGATGGCCACAATTATGGAATTTGGGCACAAGATACAAAAAATTTATTGAAGGGAAAAACATTGTGGCAACTTTCAAAGATCGTGGTTCCATATTCAAAGGATGAATAACAGAAGATTGTCATAGACAAGAAGAGGGATGAGGTTGTAGGAGTCATAATAACTTACATCTATAGGGAGATTCACTTTCATATAAGCATGATTGACTACCATAATGTTGTGTGAAAAAAGATAAAGTATTTATTTGATCAAACTAACGAGAGTTGATTTATGCATAGAAAGATTTTATCTCTTTGGATCTTCACCCTTTTGAAGGAATAGAATATTATCCAACCCATGTAAAGGAATTTCAATTGAAATTGGTTGAATGTAGAAAGGATTTTCCCAAGAAAGATGGCCAGCTCATAGAACTGATCCCGATGAATCTGAAGACATCGTATTATGTTCTATGTTCAACATTTTGTACTAGTTGGACCACTAGGAAGATGATGGTAAGGATTATACATTTGACTCATTTTGTGGTTTATTGATTAAGGCACAAGAGAAATTGCTTGACAAAAGGAAACTAGAGGTGAAGCAATAGGCCCATTCACTGAATGGTGAAGGTTGAAAAAATTATAAAGAATAAATTCAATAGGAGAAGGAATGCAACCATGTCAACCATACTAACAAGAAGAAGCATGGTGATCAGAATTTGACTAAGAAAAGTAGAAAGAAGAAGATCTACCACTATTGCAGGAAATTGGGACATATGAAGAAGGCTTGCTAGAAAAATAAAAAGGACCTAGACGAGAAAATGAAAAAACTTAAAGGATATGTAGCGACTGGAAGATCTATCAACCTAACTTGAGAAGGTAAAGAAAATAAATAGACATTTTTTGTTAGTGCTTCTCAACTCTTGCTTCTCAAATTTTTTTAGGCAAATAAATAGACATTTTTTGTTAGTGCTTCTCACATGGCTAATGATGCTTGTCTCTTTTTATTCATTAAAAGAAACTACAAAAAAAAATCTTTGTAGCGAATGATTATGCACTTACTGTTGATGCTTATGGAGGGACTGGATGTAAAAATGGTGTGATCACTAATGTGTATGTACCTAGCTTGAGTGTAGACTTGTTGTTGGTACCTCAAGTAACCCAGACTAATAAGCAAGAAGAGTTTTTTCCAAAGAGTTTTTTGTGAAGGACATGAAGGACAAATTTGTTGTTGTTGTTGAAGGACATGAAGGACAAATTTGTTATTGTTGTTGAAGGTTCCTTGGACCTAAATGATCAACTATATAAATTCTAGGATCTTTATATAAATTCTATGATCTTCCCAAGAAAAATCCAAAACTAACTACACTCATAGCTTACATTGATGATTGGAGCACACTATGGCATGAACGACTCAAACATTTGAATTTACGAACTATGAACTTGATGGTAAAATGTAATATGGTTTCTAGTCTACCCACAATTGTCTTCCTTGATTGAGTATATCAAGGATGTATTCTCAACAAGCATCATCAAGCTACTTTTGAAACAAGGAATTCTTATAGAGAAAATATTCAATGAGAAATCATCCATAAAGACACATGTTCCATGAAAAAACCAACTCTAGCTAGTGAAATGTATGTATTGACCTTCATTAATGACTTTTCTAGGTATAGTTGGGTGTATTTCTCAAAGAATAAGAGTTATGTCTTTTAAAAATTCAAGAAATTTAAGGGATTTGCTAGAAGTAGAGAAATTGATCTATGAAATGTTTAAGAAATGACAATGGAGTAGAATATGTGAGAAAATAATTTGAAAGGTATTGGTGACATAATGGTATCTCTTAGCAGTGATTTGTACCTTACACACCGCAACATAATGGAGTTACTGAAAGGAAGAATCAAACTCTGGTCAAAATGGCACATTGCCTACTTCAGGCCAAAGGTCCATCGACCAAGTATTGGGTGTAAGCTATTAAATACTCATACTAATTGTTAAATTCGATTATGACTAAATTTGTATGGGACATGACTTCAGTTAAAAAATGGAGTGGAAGAAAACCCTTAGTCAAATAGCTTGGAACCTTTGGATGCATTGTGCGGGCTCATATTTCAGATGATAGAAGGAATAAATTGGATGTTAAGAGTCATGCTTGTATCATGATGAGATACTCTAAAGAGTCAGACATTTACATATTGTTTGACCTTGTCAAACATGAGATTACCTACAGAAGAGATGTTGTCTTTGATAAGAAGACCTTAGGTATCAATTTGTTGAATTCTTCTTCTGGTTTATTGAACAACGATCCATTGGAAATTCTAGGGAATTCTAAATCGATTGATCACCTCATATGACCATCACTTAGACAATTGACTTCTCTATTTGGCTTGATTGGTAGTCGACCTTCCACAACACAATCGACTACAAGCTTTGGGACCCCTATTTAGTCGATAAATAATGACTTTGGTATGGGAACTCCTTCAAAAATTGGAGCTTGTCTTCTCAAATGGGTTGGCAAGACAATTGAAGTTGTTGGAGCTGATGTTGGAAACATCAATGACTTAAGAAAAAACAGAAGTAAAAAACAACATGGTAGTGTTTCTCTAATGACAAGTGTGCTAGAGATATGTGATCCAAATACATATGCAGACACACATGGTCGACCTGAATGGGAAAATGCTATGGCTGATGAGTATTATTCCCTAATGAAGAATAACACATGGGATTTACTTTCACGACCACAAGGAAGGATTGTGGTGAAATGTCAATGGGTATACAAGACCAAATTCACATTTGAAGGTGCTATTGAAGAAACAAGGTTTGTTTGGCGGCTAAGGGATTTTCTCAGCAAGGAGGCATTAGTGACATTGAAACCTTTGCACTAGTTGCAAAAATGAACTTTGTTCAATTTATTATTTCACTTGCTACTCAATTTGGATGGGAGGTACACCAGATGGATGTCAAAAGTGATTTTCTTCATGGTGATCCCATTGAAAAAATATATATGGATCAACCCCCCAGTTTTGAGAAGGATGGTAGTCTTGTGTATCGACTGAAGAAATCCTTGTATGGTTTGAAACAATCCTCCAGGGCATGGTGATCTCTTTTTCCTCAATCTTGGTTTCAAATACTATGAATCGAATCACAATGTCTATGTATTACATGTCAAAGCTAAAACATTGATTGTTGCATTATATGTGGATGGCTTAGTCATTACTGGAAACAATGTAAATTTAATATTGGGTTTGAAGAAACAATTAGCAGATATAATTGAAATGACTAACCTTGGTCTATTGCTTTTATTTTTGGGCATCCAAGTCTTACAAATGGATGATGCTATATTTATTTCGCAACCTAGATATGTGTTAAATATTTTACAGAATTTTAGAACGGAAGACTGTAAACCTCGTGGTACACCTTATCACTTGTAAGTGAAGCTAACCAAGGAATGTGATTCTCTGAAAGTTTATGATACACTCTATCGAAAACTTGTCAATAGCCTTATTTATTTAACTCACAAACAACCCAATATTTCTGTTTTTGTTAGTGTGGTTTCTCGGTTTATGCAAGATCCACTAGAAAGTCACCATAAAGTCGTAAGGAGAATTGTTTGGTATATCAAGGGAACTTAACAACTCGATATAAAGTATTGTAATAACCAAATGAACCAATTAGTTGGTTACACCAACTTAGATTGGGTTGGAGATGTAGATGACAAGAAGTCAACCTCTGGGTGTGTTTCGACTTGGGTCCAGACCCATTATTTGGTCTTGTAAAAAGTAGAAGGTGGTTTCTTTATCGACTGCATAAGCATAATATCATTGTGTAGTGCATGCTAGCACTAAAGTCGTGTGGATTCACCATCTCATGGATGAACTTGGATTTTTAGTTGAGACTTCAACTATAGTTTATTGTGATAATCAAAGTGCAATAGAGGTGGTAGAAAATATTTTTGCACATACTAAAATGAAGTATATGGAGTTCATGATAAAGATAGTTGGTACATAAAAATATTGTAAATCTTGTTTATTGCATGACCTATGATCAGATCGTTTATATCTATATGAAGTCTCTCTTAGAAGCCAAGTTTGTAAAACTTTGGGCTATGCTTAGGCTTTAGGAAGTTGCAAATATAGGGGGGCGGGGGGTGTAGAATTAATTTCACTTCTTGAATCTCTAGAGCATTGTGATGATGGGGGGGGGGATGTTAGCAGTCTTTGCAAGTTTTCACACCTCTATATATTTTGGAGATAGTCATTCAATAGTCGACAATCAACTAGGAAATTTGACTGAGTGGTTGACTAAGAGATCAACTAGATGGTTGAATAGGATTTCGACTGGCCGGACAATTAGAATAGAACAATCAACTAATGCATTAAACAAGGTTGGAACTAAGGAGTTCATTATGCACCTTGACTAATATACGTGGATCTCATCTTCCTCACTTCAAGAGACTTGGTTACATCTTAATGTTATATAAGATGTCCCTATGGGTTAATATAATATGAAAAAATATTTGAACATGTATATGTGTGGTGTATGGAAATATTTTGGTTTCTTACACTTCTTTTTGTGTTGAACTATACTCGGTTGTGCTTACGTGTTGTAATGGTGTCTTTAGAAACCACCTCTATCTTGTAATACGAGCTCTCTGATCTACCTAGTCCTTTGATTCTCCAACAAGTAGCCCTTGAATAAGGAGGGTACTATATTGTTAGTTCCCACCACTCCTCCATGCAATTGCAGAAGCATCACGAGGGAAGAATATTTTTAGATGCTATAATTAAACAACAAAGAGAGATCATATATATGTGTACCCCAAAAAAGAAGTTGATGTTGGGTCATAGCAATCCCTTGCATGCACTCCATTTTGTGATTTATATCAACCACATAATCACCATATGTCACACACAAAAGTAAGGTTTTACCTATGAGAGACCTTGCAAGTTTTCCCGATGAGAAACTACAATTTGAAAGCATACTTTGATATCATAACCCTCTCAAAGTATTGCCTCCCCATCATTTCTATTGAGAGCATGATTTTTATCAAACATTATTCACATAGGAATTACATCAAACACTTGGGGTGCTTGCATTTCATCAAACACTTTATGTGCAAGCTCTACTACCATGGTATTTTTGGCATCCAGGAAAAATGTTTAGGATTTCCTTCAAACAATTATCTTGCAACCTCAAGGCCTTGACACTTGGCACACTTGTTGATCAAATGGTCATCCTTGGTGCACCCTTTGAATCTATCATTGTGAATAGACATAGAGATAGTGTCGAAACACTAACAAGAAAGTCCCACAACCTCATCAATGGTAGAGGTGATGTTGCAAAATCAAGCAAAAGAGGGAACTACCTTACCGTCTTCGAATTAATATTTTGCCAGGGATGTTTGTTTTTCTTATATGCAACAATTCCTCCCTTATTGAGTCAATGAATTATTGCTTTTCAAACCAGTGATTCATCCTCGATAATCCCCCACATCGGTTCCTCAAATTATGCCGTGTAATTGAAGCCCTGCCCTATGCCTCCTTCCTTCTGTTTCAGTGGATGGATGGATGCCCCTGATCATTCCCTCTCCCCAGATCATTACCCAATAGTTCATTTTCCTCTTTGTTGAGAAAATTTGTGGATTTAAGTCTACCTTCCCCTTTGCCATTATCACCTAATTTAAGCACAAATTGTCCCCCTATGTCGTTGTTCAACTCTTATTAGATGGATTGCAATTGTCACATCTATAGTTAACATTTTTTACTTTTACGTGAAATATTAATCATAAAATTGTCATCAAATAATATAATTTTGACTACCATGTGGTCAACTACTCATAGTGCATGGGACATGAGCATGAAACTTTACATAGCTATGATCACCTTTGAACAATTGTTATCCTCATTAATTAAGTACAAAAATGGACAACTAAATTTCATGCTGAAATTTATTATTTATGTTAAAGATAAAAAGTAAGATATATTTGTATTAGATAATAATCATTGATTTTTTTGCAAGAAAAATAAATCTTTATTCTTTATTTAAGGAAGAAATCAAAATATGCAAGCATTGTGCTTTCTAGCACTCTAGAGGACAAAAGTCATGCTTCGTGACCAAATAAAACTTATAGATTCTGCAAAAGAGACCAAAGTAGATTTTTCACAACAAAAAACCTCCAAAGCTAGACCTAGACTACTACCATGATCATTTTAATATTACAATCTTCCCCCAAAAGACACGACAACGTTTGCTAGACTTAGTGAAAACGCGAGACTTCTTCAAAACTTGTACACAAATTTATGGAACCCACAGTGCGAACTTAGAACATTTCAACTTATGGAATCTGCAACGCGAACCTGGAACATTTCAACTGAACAATTTAATATAGTAATGAGGTTTCTTTAACAAGACTTCCTCCATTTAATTCCATTGTCACTAGTTGTCCTTCCTGTAGAATACATATTTATTTTGATAACATATTTGATGTCTTGTTTAACTCTTTGCACACATGTTGGAACAAAATATCTCTACACATGCTTCTTACTTTGATTTTTTCCATCATATGATTCATAATTAAATTCTTTAACTTGTTAACTCCATTAGCTTGATCAATTGTGAGCTTCAAGTCTCCCAAAATATGCATACTTGTTGCTCCTTTGTCCACAATAAGGTTTAATAACACCCACTAAGCACACATTTGAGCTTTATTATTTGATCCTTGACCAAACACTAATTTGAAAGAGATATGTTGAGTTTTAGACAAATAAAGAATACCAGTATATCCACAAATGCTCGGAGTTCCTTGACTTGTTTCGTCAAATCATCCCTAGGATTTTGAAAACTCAATATCTATAAATTTTAAGATTCTTGCAGTTTTTTTCTTTGTTGGCTTCCATATTCCTTCATATGCATATCTGACCCGATGAATTACATAAATTGACAATAACTCTTTTCCTTGGAATATCATTTCATTTCTAGCTAACCATATAAGCCACACAACTATATAAGATAAATCTCTGTGTTCTGAGTCTGCCACATGCAAATTCTAGTTTTTGAAATAGTCTGAGAGTAATTCTCCTTCCTTCCCCTTGACAATAGTTATTTTTAGAATATCATCCCACACTTCTCTTGTGAATTGACAATGCACTAATAAATGGTCCACTGACTCGTTGTTTTTACAGAGTACACACCTCCCTAGACCTTCCCATATCCTCTTCCTACAATTATCCCAAGTCAACACTTTATTTGTTAGTGAAAACCATAAAAAAGTTTTATTTTTAAGGGGACAACTCAAACTTCTAGATTATTGTCTACCACCATTTCCTTTCCCCTTCCTCACTTTCCACTACCCTTACTTTGTACCCTAGTTTGGCTTTGTACATTCTTGAAGCTTTATTTTTTGACCATATTATCTCATCTTCCTCTTCTGTAATTGTTTGAGACTAGCAATGTATTGTTTCCACTCTTAAGCTAAATCCCCATAATGGCTTAGTTTTGTATTTGATTTCCATGCTTGATGCCTTTGTGTAGACATGTGATTTGCTATGTCTACAAAACTATAAATCTCTAGGGAGTGAAGTGTTGTTTTTAAAGGGTTTGTAGTAACTTGAACATCCCAACCAAGGGTCTTCCCCTATTTTTACTTTGTTGCCTCTACCAATATTCCATACAAGCCATTCACCTAACAATGGAAAGGATTTAACTAATGCCTCCCATACCACAAATTCCCCTCCATATTCCTTTCTTTCTTTCTTGATCCAATCCTCTATAGATTTTGGAGCTATATATTTAGATTCCATTACCTTAAACCACAAACATTTATTGTTTAACATCATCCACAAACTTTTTTCTATGAGTGTGTGACCAAACTAGTGAATATTATTGAGGCCCCGACCTCCCTCCTCTTTGGTTTAGCTAATTTCTTCCACTTGACCAAAGGTACACTTTCCTTATCTATTTTCCTTATCCATAAGAAACTAAAACATTTTTTCCTAATTTTTTCTAACATGATCTTTGGAACATGTACTAAGGATAGGCAATACATCGTTATTCCTTCAAGAATTGATTTACCAATGTTAGTCTACCTCCTTTGGATGGTCATCTATAACACCAATTTCTCGCTTTGCCTTTTATTTTCTCATAGAGCCACCCCCAAACTGTGAAACTGTATCCATTAGGATTTAGATAAAAACCCAAATAATTTAATCCTCGATCAATGGGATAGGATGAGAAATGTAAAATTTGGTTACATCGATTCTTTATTTCTTTTCCAATTTTTTCAAAGAACATTGAAATTTTTTGTAAGTTCACCTCCATCCCAGTTGCTTTGTTGCATAACTCCAACACTTCATTGAAATTTGTTGCTTCTCTGATTGATAGTTTTCCAAACGATATTACATCATCTACAAACAAAAACTGTGTTAGTGATAATGAGTTTTCCGTATTTATGCCTTGTAGATTTCCTTCTCTCTTGTATGCTCTTATAATCTTGCTGAGACCGTCAGCTTCCAAGTGGAAGAGGAAGGGTGTCAACGAGCACCCCTACCTTTTCCTCCTTCTAGCATAGGAGAATCTTGAGGCTGTCCCCTTTATCAATACTACAAATGTAGTCAAGGATAGGCACCTTGTAATCCAATTCTCCACTTGATTCCCCATTTCTATATGCATAAACAACAATTATATATATAACCTATTCACTATTATTTTTTATTTATTTTTAATGTTTACATATTTATTTTTCCATTTTATTAATGTCATATAGAATGATGCTAGTTATCAAAGAATATTGAAGACTTTTGTAAGTTCACCTCCATCCCAGTTGATTTGTTGTATAACTCCAACACTTCCTTGAACTTTGTTGCTTCTCTGATTGATCATTTTCCAAACAATATTACATCATCTACAAACAATAAATGTGTTAGTGATAATGAGTTTCCCATATTTATACATTGTAGAGTTCCTTCTCTCTTGCATGCTCTTATCATCTTGCTGATATCTTCAATTTCCAAGTGGAAGAGGAAGGGTGTCAACGGGCACCCCTACCTTTGCCTCCTTCTAGCATAGGAGAATCTTGAGGCTATCCCCTTTATCGATATTGAAAATGTAGTAAAGGATAGACACCCCATAATCCAATTCACCACTTGATTACCTGTTCCTATATGCATGAACAACAACTTTATACATAACCTATTCACTATTATCCTTTTATTTATTTTTAATGTTTATCTTTATTTTTTTTCCATTTTATTAATTTCATATAGAATGAAGCTAGTTGTTAAAGAACATTGAAGACTTTTGTAAGTTCACCTCCATCCCACTTGCTTTGTTGTATAACTCCAACGCTTCCTTGAACTTTGTTGATCCTCTTATTGATCATTTTCCAAACAATATTAAATCGTTTACAAACAATAAATGTGTTAGTGATAACGAGTTTCCCGTATTTATACCTTGTAGAGTTCCTTGTCTCTTGCATGCTCTTATCCTCTTGTTGATACCTTCAACTGCCTAGTGGAAGAGGAAGGGTGTCAATGGGCACCCCTAACTTTGCCTCCTTCTAGCATAGGAGAATCTTGAGGTTGTCCCCTTTATCAATATTGCAAATGTAGTCAAGGATAGACACCCCATAATCCAATTCACCACTTGATTCCCCATTCCTACATGCATCAACAACTTTATATATAACCTATTCACTATTAGTTTTTATTTATTTTTAGTGTTTATATTTATTTTTTCCATTTTATTAATGTCCTAAGAGGTCACATGTTTGAATCTAGAGGGGGGTAGGGTATGTACACTTTCATAGAATTTAGCAGTCAAATCACTGCATGGAGAGGGTCCCTGTCCCACAAACAGGGGGATCTCATACACCAATTTGGTGTCTGGCTTGGTCGTGACCTTAAAAATTAGATTATCATTATTATTATATTTCATCAAACTCCGTAAACATTAAATTTATTTCAAACGTAAAAAACTTCTAAAAATTCATAAACCATTTAGAATTATTTTATATGATATTCTACATAATATAATTATGATTTTAAAGGAAATTAAATTGACCAAATTAATAAATTAATAAATTTCTTTATAAAGAAAATATTTTAAAAATTCTATGATAGTGAATGGCCATTTGTTTTATCCATGTTACAAGTGTGTGGCTTTGAAAGAAATTTAATGGACCAAATTTTTGGAATGGAAACTTTATTAGTCCTTGTCTTTTAGGCTACAAGGATTATATGAATTCGTTTGCCTCAATTTTTCTCTCTTTTGCATGTAAATTGATGCACTTATTTACCTTTTATCTTAAGTTTTGGTTAAAAAATCTACAAGATGATTTATGTCCGCCAATCAACAACTTTTACCTCTTATTTGGCCTCTTTTCAAGGCGAGTATATTTTCAATGGGGTTGATTTTCATGTAGTCCTAATTTTCCAATAACTGCTCTTTATGGAATTACCACTAAAATTCCAAACGTTGATTAATGCTATAAACAACTTAGCATTAGTTTCACATTACATGTTTTCTTACTGCCTCAATTACCCGATGTTGGTTTCCTAAGCTTGAATGAAATTTCTTCATGTGGATGCACTGCCTTGACAATAAATTTTCTTCATTGCCTTCACAACACTACCTTAACAATATTAATGACCTTGGTATGGGATGGATGTCTATCTCACTCAACAAATGAATATCCTTTCCAAATCAAATTTTCTTATCACTCTGTAGGAGGAGCCATACTGGAGAAAATTGAAATAGACTTATTGTTGGAGGAGGAGCCATATTGGAGCTATGCAATTGTAAGTTGTTCAAATCTTTCTCTATTACCTCTTTTCCCTATACCATAAAACTAGAATGAGTATAGCACGAGACGAAAAATTTACAAATTAACTATTAAATGTTGGGTTTTGAATGCATATTAATATGTGAATCGCTTGTGATGTTTGAGAGCACCCTTTCCCCATATTATTCATTATGTCTCGTTGGTTCCCTCAACACCACTGTGTAGCAAGTTTTCGAGCAGAGCGATTTCTTTCCAATAGGTGAAACAACTAGTAAGATGCACCATACACAGAAAGAGGGGGGGCATTGGGGAGAATGGAATGAAACTATTTTATCCAGTTCAACATCAATTGAAACCAAACATTTTCCCCGATATAGAGGTAGGGTTCCTTGGGGACCAAAGAGCAAGAAAAATTTACTACTATGCTTGCTTCCCCATGTTTTTTTGCTTCCTTGGCACCATAGAGTTCACTGCTTTCTTTTGGTTCAAGATTATTCCCTTCATTTTATCCACCTAGGTATATAGTGGAGAAGTTATAGTGTTCCCTTCATAGTGTTCCCTTCATAAGATTTCTTTTAGTTTGAGCTCCCATAGACCCATAGTGGCACCATTCACTTAAGTGTAGAAGCTCCAGGTTGATCATCCCTAATTCATTCCCTTGGTGTGAGGGAAGAGGTGTGCTCAATAATATCCCAGGTTCAATTGATAAGCCATTGCACATTAATATTGAAATGTACACTTGACACTGAGAGATAGGGGGGGGGGGACAGTGGCACTAAACTTTAGACAATTTTCCACTTTTCATAAATTAATTGAACAACATATATTTATTTCATTTTCTCAACCAATATATAAAAGAATAAATATTTTATTTATTTATTTAACTTGAATGAGTACATAAGATCAATCTTCATCTTAAAACAATTATGAGAGACCTAAATCTTTGTTACAAGACCCATCTTGTAGTTCTCAGATCCAACTGAGAAATGAGGAATCCAACCCTCATAACAAGTCCCATCTTGTTGATCTCAGATATAACCGAGATGTGAGGAATCCAATCCTCGTACAAGACCCAACTTGTAAACATGCACCAACCTGATAGACTGAAATTTCATTCAATCCATTATATATAAATATATATACTTCAACAACTTCAACTACATCTTTTGTTCACCTAATTTCTTTGTTTATATAATCTTCCAATTGGTGTGAACTTGAATGTTTGTGTCTTTTGACAATGAATCATTGCACCCTTCCATTCATTTTAATAATACTAACTTCTATTATTATTATTATTATTAATAGTTTGCTAAAGACTTCAAATCCTTTGTAAATTGTTTCAACATTTTAACCCATCACTAATTATTGTAAACAAGCGCTTCTTTTAAACCATTCTTTGCAAATGATCGTGGGTTCATTACTACAGACTTAATCTCCATTTGAGCTTCCTTCATTATTATTCATATAATATCATGACAGAGCTAATTCGTCATCATATATATGTTGATAAACCTTTAAGAGTCAATCGCAATCATGGATCAACTTCGTTATTTCGATCCCACACTTTTGTTGCATCATTAGTTCTCAATAGATACAAATCAAGTTATTACTTCACTATTTGGTGCATTTTTCTGTACCTGGAATTGACAAGTGCTTAGCTTGTGACTCCCCTTTGTTTTTCATATGACCAAACTGATGTGACCAATAGATAGATACATAAGGTGTAGGGTTTGTTATGTTTTAACTTGTAGGGACTTCATTTCACCAAGTTACCATATACACAAAACCACAGGCTTATTAATTTAAGCGATGTTCCTAATGCTTCATGGCTTATGTGTTCATAACCCATGACCGGGGGCTGGTACCTAGTCCTCTGGTACTTTGGCCTTCGGGTGATTTCTCTCTCATCCAATCTTATGGAGCTTCAACTTCTCATAAGGATTGATCTAATGGTTATCATGATTCCTGGAACCAAATCAACGGTCTAGCTTTGATCCTTACTTACCCTTCCACTGCTTAATCCAATGGCCATGACTTAATTAAACATTGAGATGGATGACCATTATTTACTTCGGGACTTCGAGACTTTCAACCTCTACAATATTTCAACTTTCAGAATACATTTCGCCAAAGTAGATCAGACGATCGATTTTTTTCTTCTGTAGATGGACGATCCTGGCTTGTCCAAAGACGACCATGAATTGATTTGCAGTTAAGTGGACGGTTCTTGTTCACTTTGGGAATTTGACACTTCGAGACTTCAGTCTTTGCAGTCATTCAACTCTTCCAGAGTAAATTTCGTCGAAGTGCTTATTATCAATTTCTGCTTGATAACCTCCACAAGTCTAGGATCTAGGACCGTGGGCTTAACCATTCCAAGCGTTTTATCTAATAATCATGATTTCATCCTGGAGGATCTTATATCAATGGTTAGCATTGACTTTGTCTTTCGATGCTTTGAGTAGTTGCTAGTCTCCCTTGAAGGACAAACTCCCAGAGTGACGTAACTTGCTGATGTCACTGCTGACTTGGCACTAACCAAGTGGCTGCCACGTGTGACTTAGATTCGTGACTTACGTAACCTAAAGTGCCGACTGGACCTAGACACTTGTCACCATTTGATTGTGAAATGTGTCCTTGCTGACGTGGATCTCCTGATGTGGCACATGTCCTCATCCCGGATCTAACAGTTGTAGGTTCATCTGAATCCTTGATCCAATGACTATTATCAGTTCATTTCAAAACTTTGGGTTATTCGCTCCCACTTCCCAATTCTCCCGAAGTGAGATTCCTTGACTAAACCTCGAATATCTTGACTTCATCTAAAGATCATTATTTGACGCAAAAATCCTAACACGATCCAAAAGTTGTCGAGATTTTGGCTATTTTGGGATCTCGTGAATCCTTGATCCAATGACTGTGATCAGTTCTAGATCAATGGTCTAGGTTCATTTTGGCCTTTGGGACTTTGCGTTATTTGTTCCCAATTCTCAATTCTCCTAAGATGAGATTCCCCGAATAAACCTCGAGCAACTTGACTTCATCTAATGATCCATATTTGACATGAAAAATCTTAACACGATCCAACGATTGCCGAGGTTTCGGTTATTTGGGATTTCTCGAATCCTTGATCCAATGACTATGATCAGTTCTATATCAATGGTATATATTCATTTTGTCCTTTGAGACTTTGAGTTATTCGTTCCCAATTCTCAATTCTCTCGAAGTGATATTCCCCGAATAAACCTCGAGCAACTTGACTTCATCTAACGATCCATCTTTGATGCAAAAATCTCAACACGATCCAACGGTTGTCTGGATTTTGACTATTCGTGAATCTGGGGTTCCGGGGTAATGGAACCGATGCCAACCATAGATCTATTGGCATGTGACGATTGACAGTCGGTGTCTATTTCAGAACTGAAACTTGCACGATCCTTAACTCTAACCCTTGCATCTCGCAATGGTTCCCCACCGTTGATTTTCCCTTACTGAGATCCGATGGTCAGGACTTAATCATATGTTGATCTGAAGGTCCTCCTCTGTAACTCCCAGATCTGATGGTCTTGGTTTGTCCCGAGATCTACATCAGTGGACATGATTCTCCCTCAATTCTTTTGTAGTTTTACTCTGAGGATTTTAATCCTGATCGCGTTTCTGCAATGCGCTTTCCCTTCTGAGATTTTTGGTATATTCCTCTACATGTTGTTTATAACAACTCATCATCATTGCAATGCGCTTTCCCTTTTGAGATTTTTGGTTTTGTACTTGGATTCGAACTGATCGAGATCATTGATCTGTTGGGAATTCGATCCCAATGGTGTTTTTGCATTGCGTCGATCTCGTGAAATATAATACACTACCTCTCCTGATCTTTTGGTAGATTCCTCTGCATGTTGTTCATAACAACTCATCATCACATCATAATGACATCGACTGTTGACATCATTGACAACACATCAATGGAAATATGTTCAACAATATCCCCCTTTGTTATTGAGGGAACACACTAACTTCATACACAAACTCCCCCTGTGATGATGCTTCTCTCCTCTGAAGTTACTCTCCCCCTTTGAAATCAATGACAAAGGGTTGTTCTCCCTATGATTAATATCTGTTTTTCTGTATCCTTCTGACCAAAATCTGAACTCGGGTAACTTCCCCTACAATCATGCTCTGCCTGCCATAACTGAATGACTCCCCCTGTCAATCTGCTCTCTCTTCCTCTGACTGCTCTCCCCCTTTGTTTACAAAAATGACAAAAAATATATTTTCTTTCTCCTTCTGAGGTCATACTCCCCCTAAGGTGATGCTCCTCTTTTTCCATTTTCTCCTTCTTGTATTCTACAACTAACCCTACCAATGATTTTTCTTTTGACCACTAATCTTTAGATAGTCAAGATTTTCTTAAAAACTCTTGGCATAATCCTTTGATTTTTTAGAAACCAATTAAAACTTCTTTTTGTATTTTCTTTCTTTGGCTAACAAATTATGACATCATCAGAATTTGATATTGTCCCATATTCTTCTATAGGCACTTCCCTTTCTCGAGCTTGATTTATTTCGTATTGAATTTCACATTCTTTATTAGGACATTCACCCATAATTTTCTTATTATTAATTTCTTCATTTTCAGGTGTAATATCATCTTTCTTGCTTTCTCCTTCAGATTTTCTTCTCCATATCTCTCTATGAGATATTATGCTTTTTGGACCTTCTCTTTCTAATTGTGTTTTTGGAGATTTGTCATCTCCTTTCTTCTTCCAAATTTTATTAGGTTTTCTCCTTGACTTGAATGATTTATTTAAGGATTGACTTTTTGAACTCTTGCATCTTTGGGATTTGTGCCCAAACCTATCATAGTTGTAACATCTCATTGTATGACAAAATTTTGCTATGTGCCCAACAAAATTGCATCTCCAACATCTAATTGAGTTTTTGGATTTTCCTGTATATCCTTTCTCTAGTTTCTTGCAGTCCATTGCTTTATGGCTAAAGTTATGACAAGAAAAGAAATATCCATTGTAGGTGTTTCCATTCTTGAATTTTTTTTGGCTTGAGAGATTTGTCTTTTGATTTTCTTCTTCCTTTTTACTTCTATAGCTTCCTTCTTTAACAAAGTTCATGACTTGTAATTGCTTTGTAATTGCATCTTTTCCTTTTGAGAAGAATGATCCTTTCTCATGTTTGTAAATGGTGCTCCATTTGTCATTGTCTTCCTTTTTACTGTATCCAAGACTAGTTTTGTCATCAACCGATGTTTGACTATTCCAAATCTTATCTAGGATAGTTGAGCTTTTCTGGAATTTGACATATTTATTCGTCTTTTCATCCATCTTTTTGAGACTGATTATTTCCAATTTCAGCATGTGACATGTCTCTTCCTTTTTAGTTAATTGAATTTTCACGACTTCTTCCACTTTCTTAGCATGTTCAAGTTGAGTTTTTAAATCGATGACTATTTCTTCTGTCTCATCCAAGAATTCTTTGGATTTAATAGTTTTGTCATACGTCTTCAATTCTTCCATATCTTTTGTTAGATCAAAAACTTTAGTTTTCAATAATTTGATTTCTTCCTCATATTCTAGATGAATCCTTTTGAGGTTGATGGCTTCTAATTCAAATATTTGGCATGATTCTTTCTTTTTAGTTATTTGAATATTCTGGGCTTCTTCCTTTTTCTTAGCTTCTTCAATTTGAGTCATTAGATTTGCATTAGTATTTTCATTTATCTTTTTGAAGTTGATGATTTCCAATTCCAACATGTGGTAAGAATTTTCTTTCCTAGTTATCTGGATCTTCAGGACTTCTTCACTTTCTTTAGTTTCCTCAAGTTGAGTTTTTAGACTGTTAACCAATTCTTCTGTTTCTTTTAGTACTTCTTTTATTTTATTGTCATGTGTCTTTATTTCTTCCATTTCTTCTGTTAGATTAGCAACTTCAGTTTTCAAGCTTTTGATCTCTTCTTCTTTATTTTCTAATTGAATCTTTTGCTCGTGCACTTCATGATTAGATTGATCTAACTGTTGTAGTAGCAACATATCTTTTTGTTGAAGTTTCTCCAAATCTTCTAGAGTGCACATAGTTGTGTACTCAAGATTGTTAATAGTCCCCACATGAACTTTAGTATACAAACCATTTCCTGGTTCCATATGAATCTCTTTTATTGCTGTTGTAACATCAGTCTTAAGATTATGTAGTATTTCTTTAGTACTTACTGAGTTATGAATTAATTCCTTGATCAAATTATTTCATTCATTTATGACTAAGGATTGAATTAAATCCTCGATGAGTTTATCCTTTTTGATGACATGTTGTTGTATCAATTCCTTCATTTTATTATGATTATAAATCTCTTTCTCAATATTATGTTCTTCAATCTGATTGGAATTCTCATTTTCTTTATCTTGTTCCTTATCTTGATAATAATTTCCTTCTTCTGGGTTTTGTTCTTTATTCTGATAGGAATCCGCCTTATCTGAGTCTTGTTCTTACTTTGATAGTATTTCTCTTCTTCTTGTGTTTCATTCTGATAACTATTTTCTAGATGGAGCCATAATTCTTTAGAAAATTTGTAGTGCCTCATCTTTTCTTTGACTTGATCCGACATTCCATCCTGGATTGCTTTTAAGGCTACTGAATTGTTTCTCCTTACTTTCTTTGCATTTTTGGTTTCGATATTTGAAGTATTTAACTGCTAGGGATTACTTACTACCGAATCCCAAACTCCAGATCCTATTGACTTCATATATCTTTTCATATTTTCCCTCCATGAAGAATAATTTGTTTCATCAAATAGGGGAGCTTCATTTGTGGAGAGAGCCATCTCTTCAAAATCTACCTTCTAGTGTTTAAACTGTGTTGAAGGAACCCACTCTGATACCAATTATTGAAATGTACACTTGACACTGAG
>ML795616.1:483835-494958 GCA_009831015.1 Picea engelmannii
CCAACTTGTTGATCTCAGATCCAACTGAGATGTGAGGAATCCAATCCTCATACAAGACCCAACTTGCAAACATGCATCAACCTGATAGAATGAACCTTCATTCAATCCATTATATATAAATATATATACTTCAACAAATTCAACTACATCTTTTGTTCACTTTATTTATTTGTTTATATAATCTTCCAATTGTCGTGAACTTGAATGTTTGTGTCTTTTAACAATGAATCATTGGACCTTTTCATTCATTTTAATAATAATAACTTCTATTATTATTATAACTTCTATTATTATTATTATTAATAGTTTGTTAAAGACTTCAAATCCTTTGTAAATTGTTTCAACATTTTAACCCATCACTAATGATTGTAAACATGCGCTTCCTTCAAACCATTCTTTTCAAATGACTGTGGGTTCATTACTACGGACTTAATCTCCATTTGCACTTCCTTCATTATTATTCATATAATATCATGACATGGATAATTCACCATCATATATATGTTGATAAACCTTTAAGAGTCGATCACAGTCATGGATCGACTTTGTTATTTCGATCCCACACTTTCGTTGCATCCTCAGTTCTCAATAGATCTGAATCAAGTTATTACTTTGCTATTTGGTGCATTTTCTTGTACCTAGAATTGACGGGTGCTAAGCTTGTGACTCCCCTTTGTTTTTAATATAACCAAAATGATGTGACCAATAGCTAGATACATAAGGTGTAGGGTTTTTTTATGTTTTAACCCGTAGGGACTTCATTTCACCAAGTGACCATATACGCAAAACCACAGGCTTATTAATTTAAGCGATGTTCCCAACGCTTCACGGCTAATGTGTTCGTAACCTGTGACCGGGGGCTGGAACCTATTCCTCCGATACTTCAGACTTCGGGCAATTTCTCTCTCATCCAATCTTCTGGAGTTTCAACTTCTCACAAGGATCGATCTAATGGTTGGCATGATTCCTGGAACCGAATCAACAGTCTAGATTTGATCCTTACTTAACCTTCCACCATTTAATCTAATGGCTTTGACTTAATCAAACATTGAGATGGACGACCATTATTTACTTCGGGACTTCCAGCCTTTGCAATCTTTCAACCTTTCGGAGTACATTTCATCGAAGTAGATCAGACGATCGATATTTGTTCTTCCATAGATGGACGATCCTGACTTGTTTAGAGGTTTCAAATAAATCGATGACCATGACTTTATATGCAATTGAGTGGATGGTTCTCGTTCACTTTGGGAATTCAACACTTCAGGACTCCAGTCTTTGCAGTAATTCAACTCTTCCGGAGTAAATTCCCGCCGAAGTTCTTATTATCACTTTCTTCTTGATAACCTTCACAATTCCAAGATCTAGGACCATGTTCTTAACCATTCCAAGCGTTTAATCTAACGACCATGATTTCATCTCGGAGGATCTTAGATCAACGATTATCATTTACTTCGACCTTCGATGCTTCGGGTAGTTGTTGGTTTCCCCCGAAGGACAAACTCCCAGAGTGACATAATTTGCTGAAGTCACTGCTGACTTGGCACTGGCCAAGTGGATGCCATGTGTCACTTAGATTCATGACTTACATAACCTAAAGTGCCAACTAGACCTAGACACTTGTCACCATTTGATTGCACCACATGTCCTTGCTGACGTGGATCTCTTGATGTGGAACATGTCCTCCTCCTGGATCTAACGGTCGTAGGTTCATCTGAATACTTGATCCAATGACTGTGATTAGTTCATTTTGGCCTTCGGGACTTTGGCTTATTCGCTCCCACATCCCAATTATCCCAAATTGAGATTCCCCGACTAAACCTTGAGTATATTGACTTCGTCTAACGATCCTTCTTTGATGCGAAAATCCTAACACGATCCAATGGTTGTCGAGATTTCAACTATTTCGAGATCTCGTGAATCCTTGATCCAATGACTGTGATTAGTTATAGATCAGTGGTCTAGATTCATTTCAGCCTTCAGGACTTTGGGTTATTCATTCCCAATTCTCAATTCTCCCAAAGTGAGATTCCCCGAATAAACCTCAAGCAACTTGACTTCATCTAATGATCCATCTTTGATGTGAAAAGCTTAACACGATCCAACGGTTGTCAGGATTTCCTCTATTCAGGATTTCGTGAATCCTTGATCCAATGACTGTGATTAGTTCTAGATCAATGGTCTAGATTCATTTTTTCCTTCGGGACTTTGAGTTATTCATTCCCAATTCTCAATTCTCTCGAAGTGAGATTCCCTGAATAAACCTTGAGTAACTTGACTTCATCTAACAATCCATCTTTGACGCGAAAAGCTCAACACAATCCAATGATTGTCGGGATTTCGACTGTTCGTGACTCCAGGGTTATGGGGTTCCGAGGTAGTGGAACCGATGCCAACAATAGATCTATTGGCAGGTGACGATCGATGGTCGGTGTCTATTTCAGATCTGAAACTTACGCAATCATTATCTACAACCCTTACATCCCACAATGGTTCCCCGCCATTGATATGCCCTTACTGAGATCCGACGGTTAGGACTTAATCGGATGTTGATCTGAAGGTCCTCCTCTATAACTCCCAGATATGACGGTCTTGGTTTTTCCTGAGATCTACATTAGTGGACATGATTCTCCCTTGATTATTTTGTAGTTTTACTGTGGGGATTTCAATCCTGATCGCGTTTCTGCAATGCGCTTTCCCTTCTGAGCTTTTTGGTTTTGTACTTGGATTCTAATTGATCGAGATCATTGATCTGTTGGGAATTCGATCCCGATGGTGTTTCTGCATTGCATTGATCTCGTGAAATGTAATACACTACCTCTCTTGAGCTTTAGGTAGATTCCTCTCCATGTTGTTCATAACAACTCATCATCACATCATAATGACATTGATTGTTGAAATCAATGACAACACATAAATGACAATATGTCCAACACATTAATAATAAATTTATTCGTCAATTCACACTAAGATTTTTGTGTCTATCAATTGTAGGATTTTGCTTGATTAAATAGATGGCCTAATGTCATAGTGCATCATGTTGAATAAAAGAAAGATAATCTTTACTTCCATAAAAGTTCCCCAGGCCTAGGATGCCTTTGTACCAAAGTCAATGTTAGTTGAAAAATGATGCATTCAATGTCCAACAAAAGATACACTCTTTTTTCATATTTAAGAGTATAATAAGCAATTAGTAACTAACTTTACCAATCTACCTATTTCATAGTTTTCCTTGAAGCCAATGTTTCCAACCCTAGATTTTAAGTTTATCATTTTAGAAAGAATCTTTGTTACTTTTGATTGTTCACTAGATTCACAAGATTTTACTTGCAAATTCTATTAATATTGTGAAATCAACTATTCATTTCAACTTATGAACATAAATCCCCAAGTCTAACAATGGATTACTAGATATTTTGGCCTTTGGAGATATTCCATGTCCAAAAAAAATTCTCAAACTTATTCAAAGGGAAACAAGTGCAGTGATAGTGAATTATTCCCATTTAAGGGCCCAAAAAAGAACCCAATCATTGTACTGTGGGAACATGCTATCGAGAGCACCGGGAATATAACTCTTTCTATGGTTAGGATGTTGTATGATTGGTTAACATCTCTAACACCTAAACTTCAACATAGGTTAATCCTCAATTCAAGACATGGCCCATTGCTATTCTACTATCCCAAGATCAAGAATCACAATGTATTTCATATACTGATTTAATGTAAAAGGAACATGTACCTCTTTGACTAGGTTGTAATTTGTTGTTTCTATAATGGATAGATATGCTTAGATGCCCAAAAGTAGAAAAGGGATACAACATTTGGCTCTCTAAAAAATGGTAATTCATATTGGCACTAATCCTATTTAACAACAATGTTGTTTCTAGTTGAAATGAAAGTCTTTTAGCCTTCTTTCAACAAAAATGTAGTAAGGTCACTCCTTTTCCAAACATCATCCAATACCACCAAAGTGTTGATGTTCCATTTGACTATTACAGTTGTGTATGTGCATCTTCATTGTCTCAAAAATCAGTTTTGTTCTACCAATATTGTCCCACATTGTCTCCAAAGGTCCCTTTAGCTAGGAGCATGTGCCACGATCCTCTTGCTACTGGTGACAAAATCCAAAAATAATTGAATAACTAGTTCACTTAATTTGTAGATATTTTTATTTGGTTTAGTTTCAACCCCTATAATGAAAGTTGTTAAAGACAATGATAATATTCATGTCTAGAAATGTACTATAGTGTCACACTATCGAAAAATTGAGCCATAACTGCTAGATGCCTTCTCACATTTTCCTAGGTTTGTTAACTTCTCAATCTCATACTTCTCTAAGCAAATTTTGCTTCTAGATTTCTTTGACTTTGCATTGTTTAAAGCAAGTTATAACAAGTGTTTTAGGAAACACAAGCACCAATGGCCTTACAGTGATACACACTAGCCATCCATATTTACAATCAACACGGGTCAAGAGACTTCTAATCGTGTGTCAACTTAATTAGCCAACCATTTGTGTGTCATTGCATGTCACCAACTACACATATCATGCTACTGCATCAAGCTTTCTTGAATTTATTATTTGTATGAATTCGGGTTTATGAACTTTGATGGTTTGAACTTTAAATACATGTTGTGTTGTACTTTTTGTCTTTATGCCCATGTATTATTACTACATGCCCATTACTTTTTAATCTTGTGTTTCTTCTAGTTGTGGTCTATTTTCCTAATTTTTCACTATCACTTCACCGTTAATGATCACATGCTCACATAAATAGGCTCTAACTCTGTGCCCATGTCTTATCTACTAGGCCCATGAAACCCTTGGCTATGTTTGAGGAAGACAGTCGAGGGAAGGCTTATTGGTGTGGATTTTCACCTTATTGAATAAAGGATATACCATACAATATATATACTATATAGATTAGATCTAGTTGTCTAGAGTATTTTGATGTTCATTGGACTGTTTGATCTATATTGCTCATTGGAACTAGTATCTAGTATATTTGAGAAATCACCATCCCACCCATGTATAATTATAGTTGCTTATGGAGTTCTTGTATTCACATACAATAGATTGATTTTGGCAAAGACACCAAGAAAACACTTGTTGTATATAATCGTTCAAAAAACATTACCTCACCAATCACAAGATCAATCGAGCCCAATTCTTCATCAATCCAAAACTGATGCCTCATCCAATCAAGTAGTTGAACCAACCAAATACACACACTATAATTATGTAACATCAATAACATAGGTGACATAATTATAATTATAGAATTGCACCAAGGCTGTTAGAAAATCATTTGCTGCATTCTCTAATATGTGGATTGACCATTACAAAATTACAAATTGCAAAATTACACATAACATAACAAAATAAATTGCAAACTCTATAGATATAGAACTACAACAAGAAACAAGACAACCCACTATGCTTCATGTCATTCACTTATTTTCAAAAAGGTGGGGACTTGTTGCTTCACAACTCACCTTGTTTATAGAAAAATATTTTTGAAAAATTATGATAGTGAATGGCCATTTATTCTATCCATCGTAGGCTAATAGAATTTGATCCATTTTTCATTTATGTAATTGCAAGCTATAGGAATTGATTCAGTCCATTTTTTCTTTGTGTAATGGAGATTTTATTTGTAAATTTCTTAGCATGCTTTGCCATCAATGGTGTCAAAATCTAGAGAGATGGGTTTGTTTTATTGAATTAGGTGAGGTTCATCTTTAGCACCTACAATTTATGCCATGGTAATATATGCATTGTGTTATATGTGTTAAAGAAATGCAAGCTTGAGAGTGATTTTGGGATTTCCTCCCTTCAGTTAAGAAGACTTGCAATGTAGTAATTGAGGTTTTACTAACATTACATCTATAACAATTCAAGAGGATGAAACTTTTACTAGAAATATTTTTAATTTCCTTGGCATTTTTTTCTTTGATTTTGGTTCCAACATTTAATGGAAGAAAAAATGTGTTCTTACCTAGGTGTTAATCCTCTTCTTGAATAGTTGGAAATGTAGGTTGGATCTAGATTCAATGATGCTAGACTTGTAAATTCTTATGAATTTATTTTTCCTTCGAAGCCTCCCCCATAGAGATTTGGCAATGAACGATGATTGGAATTAAATGGAATGTGGCCATATGGATCACCAAGGCTCTATCTTTAATGACTCACTACTAAACATGAACTGAGATGCTTATGGCTACTCATTTTTATTCTACATCTTACAAGCTCTTTTAGTTGTAGTTGATCCAAGTATCATCTAGATCAATTCTCAAGGGTAAGTTTATAAGCCTTCAAAGTGTGCTTAAGCATCAACGCTAAAAGTTGAGTTTTGATTGCACCAACACCAATGCCACATTCTATTAAATGCTAGTGTTAGTGTTAGCACCAATGACTAAAGATCACTATTATGACATGATAGAAAAACCTCACATAAACAATGCATCATACAACCACAACAAGTTTAACCAATGGCATAGTTGCGCCTACAAAAAAACACATATCCTACACAAGACCACACATGCAAAACATGTGCTTGGCACATGACACACAGACAGAACAAAAGTTGTGACATGCTAATATATCATGGATCACTTGTGTCCACATGATTAAGTATGAGGTTACATGAATACTCTATATCCTCCAAGAATGATTTTCCCATTCATGTCTTTCTAGAAAAAAATGCAATCCATGTGATTTTGGGCATACCATTGTACACATATTTGTACTTCCATATAATTTTAGGATTACTGTTGTGTACATAACCACAACATCATTATTATCCATCAGGCTTTATAAATATGAGTTATTTTGTAATAATGGTTAATGTAGATCTTTATATTTATATTTATATTTTTCATATTTTGATATTTGTAAAAGATCACTTTTATGTAATAAGTACCTTATTTTATTTATTAACAACTTGAGTTTTCAGTAATACAATACAGTTTCTCTATCTTTTTGGTATAAATAAAAAAATTTCCTCTATCATTTGTAACATTTATGCTTTTAGCGATAATTAGCAAATTTATTTAAAGAATTTTTCCCCAGATAATACAAATTTGCAGGTGCAATTCACATTTGGGTGTGTAGGTGCCTCCATGGCTTATCTTTTTTAGTTCAAATTTCCTTCATTTGATCTTCATTGCCATTTTATTTATTCATGTAGTTGCGTTGTTTATGTCTTTTTGGATACAAGCATGTTGTAAGTTATGTCTTTTTATCGAAAAGTCAAATTAAGATGTTTTTTAAAAGTAGATTCAAAGATGCTTCCAATGAGTGGCCATATGTAATTTTGAAGAAACATCAAGGGAGATACAACCTCCATCATTCGTCCTTCTCAAATGATTCGAAGACATTGTCCATTTGAGTACCTTGTCTTCCATTGAATGTAATTTTTAGTTGGGGAGTTTGGTTGAGATGTCATCCTTTTGTTGTTGGAAAGTAGATTTTTTTTTCTTCAAATGAGTGGATTTTCAAGGGATTTTAAAAAGAACAGACAAAGATACAAGCTACAAAAGTTATCATTCTTTTTCAGTTTCAAAACACACTTGAAATAGAAAAAAATCACAACTTTTGAATGAGGTAAGGAAATTGAGTGTCAATTTTTATAGTTTGAGAAGAAAACCAAATCTCACAACATAACCATTTTACAACATAAAAACGTTCAAACAACAACTTCTCCTTGATACTCAACTAAAAAACCTTGCGTGTCTTCCTTTCTAATATATGTTTTTTCTATTTAGACATGATTAAGATCCAAAATAATATCCCTAGTAACATCCTTTATGTTTGTTTACGTTTATACATTAATCTAAAATAATGTTTATTTATTTATTTATAACTTCAAATTCTACTGAACACCATATTAGACGTCAAATTTAAACATTGTTGGCATCCAAACAACTTAAAATATTACATAAAAAAAAAGCCTCGACATGACAAGAAAAAGAGCTTTTATTATTATTATTGTGACAAGCTTTAAGAGGGTGGGTGTCAATATGGCCTCCCTTTAATATATACTAACAAGAGTAATAGTTGCAAAGTAGCTAGTCCCTGTCTTAAAATTATGTATTGTAATTTTAAAAATTAATTCACAAGATTGAGATTTAAAACTTAAAGATTGAAACAATTAATCTTTCAAAAATAATTTATTATTGCTATAGAAGACTATATGACTTGCATCAATTACTCTTTTTTAATTGAAATAAGTAAAAAGTTTGATTTGAAAAAATAATTTAAAAACCTGTATATTAATTAATACTGATACAAAGTATTTATTTTTACTAAGCTCAAAAAACTGAAATGGTAGATTAAACACAAATGTCACTATAGATGTCCTATGGCAAATGCTTGTTTTATTTCAAAAGCTCTAAAAACATTTTTAACTTAACTTTGAGTTTTAGAAGTATCTTATGTGTACGATTTTCTTTAAGAACATATAATTCTATTTTACATTTTAAAATTAAAGTTGAGTTTTTGAAGTATCTTATATGTAAGATTTTATTTAAAAACATAGAATTCTATTTTCAAATTAACACGATTTAAAAAGATGCCAATGTATAATCTTCCACCTATTATGTAAGTTTAATTTTCCTACTGTTATGGAATCTTTTTTCTCTATTTTTTTTTGATTGCAAATGGTTTTTTTTTCAAGTGTCATGCAATACTAGTATCTACAAAAGTCAAAAGTACAAAGAAGCTTATTAGAAGTAAGTTTTGCAAATAAAAATGAAAATAAATTGCCCTTTTTTTTTAAGTTTTGAAAGTTATATAATGTAGATGAACTTACATGTAAGTAGGAAAGCATGTCAAAAAAATTTGACACCAGAGAGCTTGTATGAATGGATTTCTTCCTTTCAGTCAAAGAACTCTCTCGTTGGGTTTCTTTGCTCTCTTCCTTTTAGTCACAGAGAAATCTTGTTCTTAGCTCTCTTCCTTTCAGTTAGAGAGTTTAAAAGGTTCATGCCTCTTGTAATTGTAAAAGTTCCATTTATGGAGAACCTATGCAACAAAAAAAAAATGATTTTTTAAATATTTTGTTTGTATTGTGAAAATGATATTTGATCAAGAATTGTTGGAGGAATTGGCATGGCGAAGTTGATCTTGTCATCTATTTACATTGTAGACTGTATTCTTATGCATATGATGTTTTATGGGCATATTTTGTACAATATGACATGTTATATATTGGATATTCCATTTTTATAGTAATTTGTTTACATTTTGAAAAAAACATTCGTTTTGAATGAGAGAAACAAAATCAGTGGGTTTGAGCACTTCAATAATTTGCAATGGTTTTTTCAAGAGATAGACATGTGTTCTATCTCTTCTAAGCAGCCAGAACTCGCCGATCGGGTTTAATTTTAAACAATTTGAAAACCAGTCTGCAACGCTAGACTTGAGTCCGATTAGACCTCTTTCTACCATCACCTCGCGAACACGGGCATCCAACTCCAAAATTTAGATGAGCAACCAATGTGGATGGGGGGCGACCGAATGGGATATCTGACAGCATAGAATGTATACACATAAATCTCAAATTGCAATTGGCCCAATGCTATAGGTGGCTGGAGACACCGTCTCTGGTCCTGGAACTTACCTCTCAAATTAAAACACTTTATATGGCTATCCCTTGCTAATAATATTAATACATGGGACATCCTCCAGAAAAAAGGATGGACCGACCCCAAAATTTGTCATCTTTGCAATCTTGAAGAGGAATCTGCACAACATATCTTCATCCACTGTGCTTTCACTTTCACCAGATTGGTCTGGGCCAACATCACAACAACACTCAACTTAAACTATACTTGGGATGGAATTACATTAGCAGATTGCTTTGAGAATTGGTCCAAACTTGCCTATCACTCATTAAACCTCCCCCCTATGGTCTCCTGCTTTATTTGGACTGACATAAACAATTTCATCTTTGATAATAGACCTCCTTCAACCACCTTTGTAGCCTATAAATCGCTTGGACTACACCATACCTGGATTGCCATCCACCCAAGAGCTATGGAGAAAACCGCCAAGCACAAGACCCCCACCACAGAGAAGACTCCCACAGGCTGGTTCGATGGAGCTTCACAATCAAATGGTATGCAGAGTGGTGCAGGAGGAGTGCTACATGCCTTCACAAATACACATTGCAGATGGACATTTAATTGTGGACAGAGTACCAACACCAGGGTGCAACTATTGGGCGTCTGGGCCTCTCTTCTTCAGGCCTCCAGGCTAAATCTAGATTCACTTCTTCTGTACGGGGACTCCTGCATCATCATAGACTGACTTAACAATAAAAACAATCTACAGGTCATCTCCCTCTTCAGCTGGACGGAAAGGATCTGACAACTACAATCATCCTTCACCATGTTAAATTTCAAACATACTTATCGAGACAACAACAAAGAAGTCAACTTACTATCCAAGGCTACGTTAAAGAAGAAAGTTGGAATAATTACCTATAGTCTCTGGGTGGATGGGCACGAGGGCCCCCACTTGCTCTAAATCTATTTTAGGATATCTGACTACTATTTTTATTAAAGAACTGACCCGTCTCTATATCTATCCCCCAACAGAGCACAACACAGATTTATTTTCAGCGCCGACCGTTCCAATATACTCATCTATATTGGCAAAATAGAACTAGCTTTTTTATGCAAATATCTGCATGGATTGTACTTACCATTTCCTCGGGCTTTTCTATTTTATCATGTTGTGTAATTTCTCGAGCAAAGAACAAATTTGTATCTCTAATATAAATTGCGATTTTTTTTGTGGAAAAAAAAAGTAAATACACAAAGTGGTTAAAAATGAACAATACATATACAAACCCTAAGCAAGTAAATATGTCACATGTGAAGAACACCAGGTTTAATTTAAGAGGGTCAATGAAGGTTGATGCTGAAAGGCAACCCACTAGCAGATGAGTCTGGTGCTATTAAATCACATGAAAAAATTGTTTTATTTTTATAATTTTGTGGTTAAATTAATCACTTCACAATATTTGATTAATAAAAAATATTTACAAATTAAAAGATAATTTTATTTATTTATTAAAATTTAATTAATAAATATTTATTGAAAAAACATTGTTAAA
>ML795616.1:495909-511661 GCA_009831015.1 Picea engelmannii
GTGAAAATTTCTCCAAGTTATAACCATATATCCTAGTCTCCTAGGCTATTATAAAGTACATAGCAAACAATATAATGACAAATAAGAACCAATGATATGATTTTGGATTACAGATATTTTCTATTGACACAATCATATAACTTCTTTATATAGATCTCTAGGTAAAGAAACATCTACTCATGCATGTTAATTGGATACTTGCACTAAATTGTTTAATTAGTTAACAAGGAATAACAAACATGAAAATCTAACTTGATCAGTAATGATCAATAACTTATAGACAATGGAAGTGTGATAAGACAAATGCCAACGGAATCAAGTTGTAATGGTGAATGGAGAGAGGAAGGACTAAAACCTAACCTGATCAATAACTTATAATGGAAGTGTGATAAGACAAATGCCAAAGGAATTAAGTTATAATGGTGAAGGAAGAGAGGGAGGATTGGGTAGGGAGAGAGGGTAGGACTCGACATGTAGGATTAACTTTCTTCCTAGTAGGTGATTGGATAGTTGGTCTCCAAGAGGGAGAGAGGCTAATAATAATGTGCATTTGTGGTGATTTATTTTGACCAAGTGAAGGAAACCATCAAATAAAAATAAACATCTTTATATATGCATAAAAAATAACAAATTAGTGGTATCTTGACCAAGTGAAGGAAATAATCAACTAAAAGGAAGCATCTTAATATATACATAAAAAATAAAAAATTAGCAAAAAATTTGACAGGTCAAAGACGAACGACATTATAGATTTGTTGTGTAGACAAAATAATCTTGGGATAGTTATTTGGTTCGTGTGATAGCTTGGAACGACCTCTTCTCAAAATAATACAAGATCAAATAAGCCATTTTTTTTGCAAATTGTATTATTACAACTCAAGCAAAACCTTGCAATATGACAACGATAATGGAATGACCGATTAAGAGAGAGACCAAACAAATGAGAGAAACACCATATACAAATTTATAAAAGAAAAAAGTTTTTTTTTTACAAGAACTGGGAAATATATATTAAAAAGTCTGTATAAATCCACCGTATTACAAAAAAAGGGCCATTAGAGGCCTTCGAGAAGTAAAGACTTTGAATCTTGGAGAAATTAAAACAAAATCGGTTTTCATAGAGTTTCCACCTTCCCTAGTTATATTGCATTGATTGTATTTTGTAGAATACAATCTATAAAAAACTCCGTTGATATATATCAAAAAGCAAAATATAACATTTGAATTTTAAAAGAACTCAACTACTCGGTTCCATTTTGATCTTTGAATGACCCTGCTTCCCAAATTGAGTCTGGATGGGGCTCATTGAGATCCATAATTTGGTTGATTGTGAATGAGATTACATTTTTGGACGCTCCATGGGTGCTTTCTAGTGTGCTTGGCTACTGATGAGTTCGTTCAAGCTGATCCAAACGTTGCTGCATTATCTCCATATTGCTACGCTGTTCTTCAATCTGACTCCTCTGGGCATTGATTTCATCTTGAAGTCTTTCAATCAGGTGTCTATGTTGAGAGAGGATTTCAAGTTCAAATGTTAGAGTGGAGTTGAGCGCTCCCATCTGAATTTGCGTCCTTTGGCAGCCCATGCATTCTTCCTCATAATCCAGCTGACTAGAGCCAACAAGAAGGCCCTTGACACCCTGCATATGTACTAGTGCTGAAGCGCTTTGATTCCTCTGAGAATTGTCCAAGCTACTAAGGGGCCGCAAATATACAATGGATTGGGATTTTTGTGTAATGGATAAAGGACAGGTGGATCCGAAATCAACAGAGATCACTAGGTTAAGTTCTAGACAGAGCAAAGACAAGGTGGAGGGCGTGGTGGTGGGTGATTCAAGGAATAAGGAGGGGGATCCCAGAGAATATTGAAGAAGAAATTCTAAAAGACAAATGATAAGGAGCAACCTAAGCAATAAGGGGAGAGAACAGGTCAGAAATGGATTACCAAAACCACAAATAGAATTTTCCCCTGTAAGGACGAGTACTGACTGAAATTGCCCCATGTAATGATTAATACTGAGTTCATGCCAAATAGAAAGGTCACATAATATACCTGGTGCGATGTACCTGAGGCCTTCATGTCCGCAGGTTGGGGTCTGAACCTAACGTCACCTTGACAAATTACCTGTGCGTCTGGGCTGCTACATGCATGATCCATCTGCATCGGAGCCTTCATTCCTTTTGTTCCCACGAGCTCAGATGGATAGAATAACTGGCCACCCGAAACCATGATGAAGCCATCACCTAAGCTATTAGTCGTAACTGTACTTGGCCGGAGAGACGTCGAAATCACACTTTCCACCCATCTGCTCCACCATTCCTCACTGTCACTGGCTTGCTCGACGTGCCTGATCCACCTGTCCTCTTTTACGATGGTGTCCACGTGCTTGATCCACCTATCCTTGTTTGTGCTGGAGCTCCAATAAGCACCACCTCCAAACTTTGTGCACTGACTTCTGGTCATGTGGTGCATTAGGTTAAGGGGGCTAAGGCTTCAACACCCTCCATGCCTGAGGTTCCAGGCAGTTTCCTAATGGCTTCATTTGCCAGTTTATCTTCTGCCGTGTTATGTTCCCTCATAATGTGAAAGAATGTTGGCTTGAGGGGCTGTGAGTCAACTCGTATTCGATCAATTATTCTTTTTAGGATCATTTTTTTTGGGTTTGTCCCCTGGACCATCATCCTTATAACAGTCTTGGAGTCGCCTAGAACATTCAGATTGGAAATTTGGCGGGTCTTTGCTAGTTGGAGGCCTTTGAGTAATGCACAAGTCTCTACTTTATTGTTGGTGTCCTTCCCGATATTCCAGTGGTAATTTAAAATTATTTTTCCTCCGGGCTCGTAGAGAACCCCCCCCGCACCTGCCTCCCCTGAGTTTCCCTTTGAAGCACCATCAAAACAAAGTGTATGAGCCTATTTCTTTTGGATCCAATTATCTATACTATGGAGAGTATGAAGTTGCCAACATGATATTTGCACTGAATGTGAATTCTTACCATAATGAAGGTTAAAACTTGTGATCCAGGCCTTCTCTTAGATACTCTAATTGGATGAATCTTCTATGTTCAATGATTTAATGTTCATTTCTTCCGAGAGAATCATTTTGGTCTTTCCAACAAGACTTTGGGGAAGGGATCTTTTTCCCTAGAAGATTTGTTTGTTTCTTTCTAGCCAGATTTGCCAACATATGTACTTGTGGAGAGCCCTCCACAATCACTTGAAGATTGGTTTTTCCTAAAAGGATCCTTGATAGAACTTTTCCGAATTTCCCAAGAAAGGATTTAGAATAGAGGGCCATCTTATTTGTCGTGTAAGATCTCCAAAATCCACGTTCTAGACTATTGTCTAAAAGGGGAAATCCCAGAAGAGATGTTGAACAATATCTTGACTAGTTTGGCAAAGGGGGCAGTTGAGGGGACCATGGAAACCTGTTTTCATCAAGTTTTCGCTTGTTAGAATTTTTCCATATGCTAGTGACCAAATAAAGATGTTTATTTTGGGTAGAGAATCTTGGATTGAAAGATTTTTCCATTTTGCTTAGTTTTGGAGCACCCTTAAAGAGGAGAGGAGAGTGTTGTATCCTTCTTTTACTAAGTATCCATTTTTTCCCCAACCACGTCTGTTTGGAATATCTATGAGAATAGGAGTTGCTCCTTTGAGGGTTGAAATCAGAAATTGAGCTTGGCTGGACATGTAAGTGGGGACACCTCCCAAACTCTACTCCTTCCAACTGCCATTTTCATTCCAAGTTGAGATGTCAAACAGAGTGCTTTTGTGCTCGACTATCAACCATCTTTTCAGGTCACCGAATTATACCTCTCGGGAGATGAGGTCGACTCCCAGCATCAGGTCTTGCCAAAGCCTAATCAATTTTCCATTTCCAGGAATCCATGAGAGATTCTCCTTAAAGAAGGGAATATCAACTCTTATGAGTCTCCATATTTGCGATCCAGGTTGGGGATCAAGCTTGTTATCCATGCATCTTTTTCTTCCTCCCAACCTATATTTTTTTTATTATAGACATTTTCCACCAATCCTTTTTTCCCGTCATTATCCTCGAGAGAAGCTTGGCTCCCATTGCTATATTTTCCACTTCGAGATATCTGATTCCCAGTCACCCACTTTTTTTGGGTGTGGACACTGTATCCCAATTCACTAGGTGGAATTTTTTGGAGTTGGATTTTCCCCCTTGCCAAAGAAATTTTTGAATGAGCTGGGCCATGTCTTTCAAAACTCCCTTTGGGGCCAGGAGGGAAGATAATTGGAAGAGAGGTAGAGCATAAAGGATTGATTTTATTAGGATCACCCTCCTCGCTGGATTGAGCCACCTTGATCCTCAAGACTCCATCTTTTCCATGACTTTTTGAAGAGAGAGTTTCCAATACTCACCAGGGAGTGATTTTAAGCACAGAGGTAGTTCAAGATATTTGAAAGTTTTCCAGTCCAAAGAGATGCCAAAGCCCATAATTTTAGCGATCCCTACTCTGATGATAACTGAGACGTTCCATGCATAGATTTGACATTTTGTCTTATTTAAGAGCCCACCCGAAACTAAGAGAAAGGTGTACAAAACTTGATTTATCCTTCTGGCCATAGTTTTTGAAGCTCCACTCAAGAGAATCGTATCATCAACAAATTGTGAGTGGTTGATTCATTTGACACCCTAAGCTATTTTAATTCTTGGGATTGAGCCATTGATGCTTTCCGACTCCAACGTTCCATTAAGAGTCTCTGCTATGATCACATACATAAGAGGGGAGAGTGGGCAACCCTGCCTTAGTCCTCTGGAGGCCCTAAATATGGGAGCTGGTCTTCCATTTAAGAGAGGGGCGATCCAAGGGGACGCAATGCAAGTTCTCATCCATGATATGAAATCTTGATTGAACCCAAATTTTTTCATAACCTTGAAAATAAAATCATGCTCTACTCTATCAAATGCATTTTCCATATCCAATTTTATTGCCATACCTAGTTCCCCTCAAGAATTGCTGGAGTGAATTGCTTCTTGCACCAGAATAAAGTTGTCCCAAATTTGTCAGCCTGCCACAAATCCTCCTTGGTTAGGAAGGACTAGAGATCTGAGAAAAGGATTCAACCTGTTAGCAATGATTTTTACCATGATTTTATAAGAAGTATTACGAGAGAAATGGGTCTAAATATTTCCAATGTAGAGGCGACATTTTCTTTTGGTATAAGCACTAAAAAGGAGGAGTTGGTGGCTCCTCCCATTTTTTTTGATTTATGAACGAATCTTATCATTTTGGTGAATTCATGCTTGATTATGTGCCAACATTTTTTTATAGAAATGAAGGGTGAAACCATCTGGCCCCAGAGCTTTATCTTAGTTGAATTGATTGATTGCTTTTAGGATTTTTGCTTCTTCAATTTGTCGATTGAGATTTAAATTGTATTCATCCATAATTTTGCTTGGGATGTGGATGAGAAGAGAGTCAACGAGGTCATCCTCTGATCTTCCATTTGAAGTGTAGAGCTTGTGGAAATCATTAGTAGTTTTTTGTTTGATTTGGTCAAAATCCTTTATACTTTCCTTGTCCAATGTTTTGATTTTAGAGATTTGGTTGGCCCAAAGTTTGACTTTTGTCCGTCTGTGGAAGAAGGAGGTATTTTGGTCCCCTGCTTTCAACCAAAGACTTCTGGATTTTAATCTCCATATGGTTTCTTCTTCATTTAGCGCTTGAATATATTCTTTGTGTATTTTTTGTTCAATCATTATATGGCTTTGTTGAACCTCTTTTGTCTCTATTTCGTCTTGTATTTTTTCGAGTTGAAGCTTTTTTTCTTTAACCTTGTTCTGGATCAGGTTCGAGGAGGTTTTTTCCCATTCTTTAAGAAATCCTTTCACCAACTTCAACTTCTCCTCCCATATATAATTTGGAGAACCTATAATCCACTGATTCTAGATTTGAGAGATAGAGGGAAGGAACTTCGACCGATCCATCCATAAGGGGTTGAATCTGAAGGGAATAGGGCCCCAATTTTTTTTGTGGCTTGAAAATTAGAGAAATAGGCCGATGATCCGATCCTACCCATGGAAGATTCAAAGAACAAGCTTTATTTGGGAGGGCTAGAAGAGAGCTGCTTATTAGGAAACGATCCAACCTAGCTGCAATGTGAACTGGTCCTGCTCTTCTGTTGTTCCAAGTGTACATACCTTTAGCAGGGGGAACATCGAAGAGATCCAGATATGATATTAGATCATCCATTTTTTCATTGAATTGATCCCTCACGATAGTACTCCCTCATTTTTCCTTTAATCCTCTTGCGGTGTTGAACTCCCCGACAATGATCAAGTTTTGAGGGGATTTTCAATGGCTAGATCCTGAAGGGATCACTAACATTCTACTTGTTCCAGATAATTATTTGGCATATATACATTTATGATGGAGTATAACATACTTGTAGCTATAAAAGAAAAATATTATATTGAAAAATATCCAATGTAAAAAACACAATACCATACCTCATCAATATTAATAATTAGAAATCCAATAAAGCTTGAAATCTAATATCGATATTTTTCCAAAGCTTTTTGATATTTAGAAGCTTCAAAATGAATTATTTCACATTTTAATATTTAACCATTCCACTTTTTAATGGCTTAAAAAACCAACGATTTGCTAGTCTACTTCTTAAGAAATAGATGGATAAGATTTGTTGATGAACTAGGGGGAGAATAAAATTGCGTGCCCAACACGACTTGTTATTTGGGGAAATTGCAGAGAATTGCATAGCACTGCCATGTTTGTGATATTTCTACATCATACTTGAAACTTCAATTATGAGATGACAAACATAAGTTTCACAAATAACAACATTCTCAAATATCAAATTTTATAATACGACTACTAGTCCTACTAGTCTTATAAGAAGCTTCAATTATGAGATGACAAACATAAGTATCACAAATAACAATATTCTCAAATATCAAATTTTATAACCCTTCTACTATTCAGAGTACTAGTCCTACTAGTCCTATAAGAAGAGACTTTTAAAAAACAATATAATTTTTTTTTTTTTATATTTTAAGAAACAAAATATTTTCTTGGTTTTATTAAGATTTAGACCTATATACACCCTAGGAAGATTATCATAAATTGGACCAAAAAATATACAACAAAATGAGGAGATCCAATATATGATTCCCTCTACACTAATCTTTTCAAGCAATTATTCAATATCAATAGAGGAGATTGTTAGCTCCATGCAACTTCCATGGGTTGTGAATGAACATTGCCCGCTATAATCTATTTTTCAAAATCCAAAATAGTGGGGATACTAGAGAATCACATGCTACAAAATATCCTTTACAAGGATATACAAGCATAAGACTGAATACTGACTATGATAGTCCAACCATTGAGAATATCTTCACAAAGAAGTACTGTATTTTTAACATTTTCCCTGGTCAGTATGAAAATATATATTAGAAACAACAATTAATAAGTAACGAAAAAAGTTGAATTTGAACATAATAAAATTACTGATTGAGAGATACTGTAGTTAAGTTAATAATATAGTTAATATGTGAAATTCACCAATAGCCCAAGAAAGGCACTTGACTGTTGAATTTGAACATTAAAAAATTACTAATTGAAAGCCATTATTTGGAAAATGAAACTAAAATGAGTAAACAAACCATTACCTTGAACTCGATAGATTTGTGTAACTTAACAAGGTGGCCACTTGGCTATCCATCACAACTAGTCAAAGGAAACTTGAAAGAAACTAATGTTGAAGAAATACATCAGATCATCCACACAGGCTAATCTCACATGTTATGCTATAAAACTAACTTGGTAGTTTTTGGGTGTGCCCTCCCAATAAAGGGTTGTTTTAAATCAAAAAAGAGATTTATGTTTTCATGGTTGTTGTGCCCATTGTACACAATACTAAGTTTCACGGCCCTCCATTTAAACAGAGAGTGTTTCACTAAGACAAAAAAAAAGGGAAAAAATAACCTTTTTAATATTAGAAGAGATCAACATATGCGAACCTGCAAGTCGCTAGGATAGAATGCAAATCATCTCACAATCAAAGCAGCTAGATAGTGGGTCTTATGAGGAATTTCAAGCATGTAATATCCATCATGCTAGCAGTGAATTGTATCTTATGAAATATGGGTGTAGCAACTTTGGAGTTGGGAAGACCATGGGTGTTGTTGGTGACAATATATTACTACAATCCGTGTTGCCTTCGTAAGGGACATGAAAACATAATGAGATATTTTTTGACTGCTTGCAAGTTATTGCCCTTTTTTTTTTTGCTGTTGACATGGAGCAAAATAATATTGGTGCAACCAAATGGTTGCAGTAGCCACTAATTATAAAAAACCCACTAATTATAAAAATGATATAACACATAAGATATCACTTTTGATGAGAAAATACCCCAGAGGTCAGACATCTTCCTATGAAGGAAAAAGGTATGATTTCTATATGAAAAATACAAGAGAAGAGAATATGTGTATGTGGATACATACTAAACCCTCAACTCAATTGAGCTTTTACTAGATTCAATTCCTATGAGGTTACAACAACAAAGAAGCAATAAAAGAGGCTAGGGAACTAAAGTCTTTCTAACAAAGATGTAGAAGACTACAAGATTTGCAAATGCCACAATATATTCAAACCAAACACACAAGCTCCAAATCCTAACTTTGCACATAATATTCCACAAGCTCCAAAGCCTATCCACAACAATCAAGGAAACAAAAAGAACACCGATAGGCGCAGATCATGATTTTACAAGCAATTGACCGGAGGATCCAGAAGGCATTCACAAGCACCACATAAACTTGACAAGGTTTCGAAAGCATATAGAGGAGTTAGACCTAAATGTAATTTAACTCTACCTAAATCTCTCAATTTCACTAGTTCTGTTTAAACCTAAAAATAAGCCATTCAACTATTTTGAATTCTAAATTAAACAAAGATAAGTTTCCTATTAGAAAATTTGACTATTTTAAACATTAAATTTTAGAACAAAAGAATCTAAAAATACTTAATCTTTAATTAAACTATGCGAAAAATAAACATTTTAACTATTTACATTCATAAATGAATCAAATATACTCCAGACCTAGCCCATGTTTAAAGTCAGGTGTCTTTATTTTTGGAAACCAAAAGATGTACAAAAAAATTGATCACGTGCATTGGGGTTTACCAGATATCTAGGCCAAGTCAAAACCATCAACTATCCTTTGCATCACAGAGAAGAATAAATTTAGAAATAACCATCACTGTAAAACGCCAAAATATCAAATGGATCAAATCCAAAAAATTAGAAAATTCAAACACCATATAATTAAAACAAAATACAAACAACTACTTAAGTCTATTTATATATGCATATCAAAACCTATGCAGTACATTTGAAATTACATGATGAAGAGAAAACCACAAAAATACTGCTAAGATAACCATAATAAAATACTGCTAAATTAACTGCGTCATAATTAGGGATTTTACATTATGGGGAAATAAATTAGTAAAGCTTCCACTTTAATTTATCCTCCAATACAAGTAGATTCTATAGCTTGCCATATATAAGGCTACTAATAACAAATATCCCTTCATAACCAGTGATGGATACGTATTTCTCAGTATCAAAATGTTGTACTGTAAACAACTGTACTATTCCATGATGTTTGCAATATTTGATGAAGTCCCCTGATTTATACTCTCCCCCTTGATTTGGACGAAGGATTTTGATGGATTTTCCTGTCTGCTTTTCCACCATGGTTCTGAATTCCTTAAAGTACTAAAAAACATCACTTTTTCTTCTAAGGAAATAAACCCATGTGTATCTCGTGCAATCATTAATAAATAACAGAAAGTAAAATGCACCTCCTAAAGAACTAGTCTGCATAGGTCCACAAACATCAGTATGCAAAACTAACACATCTCTTTTTTTACTATTAGGATTAGAGGGGAATTCATCTCTGTGCATCTTTCCTAATGCACATCCTTCACAAGCAACATTCTCATTCTTTAACACGGGAAGTCCTTCAACCATATTTTGTTTTTGTAATAACAATAAATCATGATGATTGATGTGGCCATACCTTTGATGCCAAAGACTCTCTGTTCGCATAGTTGCATAAGTCAGTGCATGATGTTCTTTGATAGTAACATCAAGCTTGTATAGTCCTCCTGCTTTGACTCCCGTTGCAACAATTCTATATTGGTCCAACAGATCCTTCGCTATGCAATAATTCTTGAAGAATTCAACCTTCAAGTTCTGATCTATAATGGTGGACACATATATCAAATTTTTATTTATCCTAGGCACATACACAACATTGCGAATGTGACGAACAATACCATTCATAAATTTTACTGGAATATCTCTGTATCCCTTGATCTGATGAGCGCGATCATCTCCAAGATATATGCTGGAACCATTCTGTGTTTCTTTAAAATTAGTATACCACTTCTTATTACATGTCATATGTACTGTTTCTTTGGAATCCACAAACTAGACATCAACATCATCTATTTTAGCAAACAAAGCAACATTAGACACAAATAGTCTAAGATCCCGTGAATCAAAATTCGGGGGTTCATCAATATCAACACTAGCAATAAACAATCTGAGATCATGTTTTGAAGATTCTTCTGCATAATGACCTGAATGTTTTCTAGGTTTATTCCTAGCCTCATCACTTTTCTTCTTATGAAAGTCTCTAATAAGATGTCCAGGCTGACCACAATAAAAACAACTCTTTGACTCATTCCCGTTAGATGGCATACCTTGATTCGGCCTTGGAGATTGTCTTCTTTGCGATGAACTACCTCCTCTACCTCGTTCTCCTGATCTCCCTCTCGAAGATCTCTTATTTGACCACAATGCTAAATATGAATTCAGAGGCTTCAAATTCACTCGCCTCTCTTCCTCTTGCAGCAAAATACCTGTCAATTCTTCAAAAGTAGGAGGTTTCTCCCTTGCTGCGAGACCTGTTATGAACATCTGATAGTCTTCTAGCATACCATTTAAGGTAATTGTGACAAGATCAGTGCTGGAAACTCTTTCCCCTATATTTCCTAGCTTGTCTTTCACCTCTTTAATGCGACCCAAAAATGAGCTAACAGATTCATTTCCATCCATCTTACTGCCTAGAAATTTAGTTTTCAGGAAAAGAATATGATTTGTATTGCTAGTTTCATATAAATCTGTAAGCACTGTCCATGTTTCAACAAAAGTTTTAGCTTCTCTAATATGTGGAATTATGCTATCTTTAACAGACATACACAACAATACCTTGGCCTTATTCTCGCACTTATCCCAATATTGGATCTGTGTTGATGTCGCACCTGTAGCTGCATCTGGTTTCACTTCATCTCCCTTCACAATCGTCCATACACCATACCCTTCCATTAGGGTTTGCATTTTGAATTTCCAATTAATGAAATTCGAGCCATCTAATTTATTGGCTTCGTTGAGGTAGGTCTCTGCGAGTAGATTCACCATCTCTGCAAGTGTCTGCTCTTCCAACCAGATAATGGATCCTTGTGTCAACAATCACACTTCAATCTTGAAGGCGGTGAATCATCGAGAATATACAACTTTCGTCAATTTTCTCCTTTACTGAGCAGTCCATCGCTCTACCTTCGGATCCACCAATCCGAATCTACCTAGACTCTTAGCTTTGCTTCAGATCGATTTATACCACAAAACTCACACTAACCCTTCACAATTTTGTGTGTACACAGTTGTACCAATACAATAGCAACAAATGAAGAAAACACAACTCTTCCATGCAGAATTTCTTCTGTGTTGTCCTCGCAAGCTCACGACTTAGCAAAATGGGGCTCTCACAACGGATCACGTCCCTTCTCCTTCCATTTGCAGCAAATAAAATTACGCTTCCCAAGAGAAACTATCAGACGCTTCCCACAAGATCACACGAAGCTTCCCGACTCCCAAAAATGAAACTCATGCTTTCCAAAGAAAAACATCGGCGCTCTTTGGACTCATGAAGGGGAGCGCTAGCGCTCCTGTGCTTTGGAAAGGGGCGCGCTGGTCACAACTGGCAACGCTCCTTGAATGTGGAAGGGGGGGCACTAGCGTCTTAGCGCTCCTATATGCATACACTAGGAGCGCAAGGGATCCCAAAATTTTGATTTCACAAGTGTGAGAGCGTCGACGCTCCTCTAACACTGCATAGGGAGTGCTAATGATATTTCTTCTCAATCAATTTGTAATTCAAGATCTTGCACCATAGATCTTGCCTCAACAACGCTGATACCAACTTAGAATTAGGAGAAAACCACACAGGTGAGACTACACTCATAATCTATTATTCAATGAAGATAGATTACATCATAATATAGGAATCCAATCTACTTAGGTGGTTACAACACACAACAGGAAAATAGGATCTACATTAAACACTAGTAGAGTTTGTCTACATTACTAACTCTTGCTCCATTATTTCCAAGTATGAGGACTTTCAAGCATGGAATATCCATCATGCTAGCAGTGAACCGTATCTTCTGAAATATGGGTGTAGCAACTTTTGAGTTGGGAAGACCATGAGTGTTGTTGGTGACAAGATATTTACTACAATCTGTGTTGCCTTTGTAAGGGACATGAAAACACAATGAGATATTTTTTGACTGCTTGCACAAAGTTTCTACCTTTTTTTTGCTGTTGACATTGAGTAGAATAATATTGGTGCAACCAAATGGTTGCAGTGACCACTAATTATAAAAAAGCCACTAATTATAAAAAATGATATAACCCATAAGATATCACATTTGATGAGCAAATACCCCAGAGGTTAGACATTATCCTATGAAGAAAGAAGGTATGATTTGTATACGAGAAATACAAGAGAAGAGAATATGTGTCTATGGAGACATACTAAACCCTCAACTCAATTGAGATTTTACTAGATTCAATTCCTATGAAGTTGCAACAACATAGAATCAAGAAAAGAGGCCAGGGAACCAACGTCTTTCTAACAAAGATGTAGAAAACTATAAGATTGGCAAATGGCACAATATCTTCAAAACAAACACACAAGCTCCAAATCCTAACTTTTCACACAATATTCCACAAGCTCCAAAGCCTATCCACAACAATCAAGGAAACAAAAAGAACACCGATAGGCACAGATCATGCTTTTACAAGCAATTGACCGGAGGATCTGGAAGGAATTCACAAGCACTAAAGAAACTTCACAAGGTTTCCAAAGCATAGATAGGAGTTAGACCTAAATGTAATTTAACTCTACCTAAATCTCTCAATTTCACTAGTTCTGTTTAAACCTAAAAATAAGCCATTCAACTATTTTGAATTCTAAATTAAATAAAAATAAGTTTCCTATTAGAAAATTTGAGTATTTCAAACATTAAATTTTAGAAAAAAAGAAACTAAAAATACTTCATCTTTAATTAAACTATCCGAAAAATAAACATTTTAACTATTTACATTCATAAATGAGTCAAATATACTCTACACCTAGCCCATGTTTAAAGTCAGGCATCTTTATTTTTGAAAACCAAAAGATGTACAGAAAAATTGATCGCGTGCATTGGGGTTTACCAGATATCTAGGCCAAGTCAAAACCATCAACTGTCCTTCACATCACAGAGAAGAATACATTTAGAGATAACCAACACTGTAAAATGCCAAAATAGCAAATGGATCAAATCCAAAAAATTGAAAAATTCGAACACCATATAATTAAAAAAAAAATACAAACAACTACTTAAATCTATTTATATATGCATATCAAAACCTATACAGTGCATATGAAATTACATGTTGAATTGAAAACTACAATAAAAAACTGCTAAGATAACCATAATAAAATAGTGTTAAATTAACCACTTCATAATTAGGGATCTTACATTATGGGGAAATAAATTAGTAAAGCTTCCACTTTAATTTATCCTCCAATACAAGTAGATTCTATAGCTTGCTATATATAAAGCTACTAATAACAAAGATCCCTTCATAACCAGTTATGGATACGTATTTCTCAGTTTCAAAATGCAAAGATAAAGTACCATATTCAATTCAAAAGTATCCAATTTGAGCAGGATGTTGAGAGGGAACCTGGTATGTTCTATGTTCTTTGGTTTTTTCTCTTTGAAGCTCAAAAAGATCGATGTACATATCCCTGTTTTGGTGAAACAACTGATGCAAATTCAAGGAGAAGCATCCTGGGGGTGGGGCAATATTAGAGTAAATGTAATAAAACATATCACCATCCATCATTGTAAATAAAATTGTTTCCATGCTCTAGAAACCATAAGTGAAATTGACCAATCTCCCACAACATTTGTGTAGTCGAGGCGAGGCCAATGTGCTGTTCTACTTGGGGGATTTCAAGGATTTTTAGAATGAATTGCAAATGTTTTGCACAAATCAATTGTATAAGATGTTTGAAGGTCACTACACTGGTCTCTCAAATTATTGTAGAGTTTGGAGGAAGATTACCTAGACAATATATGAAGATTTCCATATTGTGATTCACTAACTCTTACAACTACTCATGCCCTTTTGTTTGGTATTGAATTTCATGGATCAACATTATTTGTTTCAAGATATTCTTGTACTTGAGATATCATGAAAAATCACCATTTCTTCTAAAACTCATGTATTTTCATTGTGGTAGTGTTGTGTAAATGACACAAAATCCCTATTTGTGTCAACTATTTCAATGCAATCCTTTAGTTGCATCCATTTCAATTTTTTTGCATGGAATAATAATAATAATAATAATTAGTTATTATTATTATGATGATACTAATTATTATGTTAATTGGGTCTAGCCCTAGCAGTTGAGAGGAGGAGTATTATTCTCCCCACCTAGGATCAATTCCCACACGTGGTATATTTCTCTCACAATGAGTATATTATTGTATAGGTCTCGATCCTTGAAAAAAATGATTTACCTTGGATATTATTCTGGAAATGAGGGGAAGTGCTGCTAGATTTTCCTAAGATATGCATTTCACATAAAAAAATACTAATATTATAATAAAAATACATTTGAAACAAATGCAAAGCTAGATGCACATGTAAAATATGGGAACAATATATTCATGTGGGTCAAAATTTATCAACAAATACAACAACTAAAAACACCTCATGATGGAATCCAAATTAATATGAAAAATAGAGTAAGCAGATACTTCGGTCATCAATCTTAAGAGAAATTTAAAAGAATAGACACAAATTTAGAGAAGGATATATAGATGGGAGTGAGGCAAAATGCTTTATAGAACGTTAATCTAGAAAACACTGTAAATAAATTCTTGATCACTGATTTGAGATGAACTTTAAATAATAGAAGAAAATTCAGGGTAGGATGTGCATATGGGTAGTGGGTAAAATGATTTATAGAACCTTAATATGAAAAACATAGTACCTAAATAATTAGGTTGCAAGTGACAACCTCAAAGAATCTTTAAAAATATATAAGTAAATTCAAAGAAGTGTGTGTAGATGGGTAAAATGCTTCAGTGACCATCACAAGCCAAATTATGTAGCATATCCATAGGTAAACTGCATAAACTAAGTTTTATAGAAATATAAGCATATGAAACACAGGAAAAATGCACTACAAATGGTTCAAGTGTGTAATGATCCCAAGCCATTATGCAAGGATCATCACTATTTTGGTGTCTTTTCAAAACTTTTTCTGAGTGAGGTATTTCGTCAAACACTTTGCTGATCTACCTTTTAGATGTGTTTATATGTGTGTATGCAGGAAATAA
>ML795616.1:584895-625824 GCA_009831015.1 Picea engelmannii
CTGCTAAATATCAAACAAATTGTCAGAGGTTTCAGTGAAGGCTCTGGAATTTCTGTTGCTAAGCTATCTCATTGGTATATAAGATCTTGTATTGGATGGCACTTGTTTTGACATACCCAAGAAAGTACAGTATTATTTTGATCCTATCTAAAAACAGGGACTTACTCTCTAGTATATTTTTGAAGTCTTATTACGCATGATTGCACTTGAGCTTTTGGACTTTAGCTCAAAAATTGCAAGTTCATGTGATAACACACCCGAGACATATCCTAGTGATCATAAACCTCATTAGACAAGACCCACTTTACCATTGGAAGTTAGTCCTCCTCAACCAACCTTGCCTAAGATTGATGATATAGATTTAAATATTCATATGGCTAGTATCTTAGCAAAGGTTAATGTACCTGCCCCTCTCAGTATTGATATTGTATTTTTTTTTTAAATACCTACAACGCAGTCACTATTGCGACATCTTAGAGTGTCGCTCCCATAGAAACCATGTTGGAGATGATACCTCTTAACGTCTCTCTTTCCACGTTCTAGACGTCTCTCTTGCCACCTTCAAGACGTCGGTCTTTCCACGTTCAAGACGTCTCTCTTGCCATGTTCCAGACGTCACTCTTGCCACATTTAAGACGTCTCTCTTGCCACGTTCAAGATGTCGGTCTTGCTACGTTCAATGCATCTCTCTTGCCACATTCCAAACGTCTCTCTTGCCACGTTCAAGATGTCTCTCTTGCCACATTCAAGACGTGTGAATTTGTTGTTCTAGCCAAAGGATACAAAGAAATACCTACAATGACTTCAAGTTATATTATTGATGATATAATTGTCTACTAAATGTCAAACAAATTGTCAGAGGTTTCAGTGAAGGCTCTGGAATTTCTATTGCTCAGCTATCTCATTGGTATATAGGATCTTGTATTGGATGGCACTTGTTTCGACATACCCAAGAAATTACATTATTATTTTGATCCTATCTAAAAACAAGGACTTACTCTTTAGTATATTTTTGAAGTCTTATTACGCATGATTGCACTTGAGCTTTTGGACTTTAGCTCAACAATTGCGAGTTCATGTGATAACACACCCAAGACATATCCTAGTGATCCAAAACCTCATTAGACAAGACCCCCTTTACCATTGAAAGTTAGTCCTCCTCAACCAACCTTGCCTAAGATCGATGATATAGATTTAAATATTGATACGGCTAGTATCTTAGCAAAGGTTAATGTACCTGTCCCTCTCAGTATTGATATTGTATTTTTTTTTTAAATACCTACAACACAGTCACTATTGTGACATCTTGGAGTGTCTCTCCCATAGCAACAATGCCAGAGATGATACCTCTTAACATCGCTCTTTCCATGTTCTAGACGTCTCTCTTGCCACCTTCAAGATGTCAGTCTTTCCACGTTCAAGACGTCTCTCTTTCCATGTTCCAGACATCGCTCTTGCCACATTTAAGATGTCTCTCTTGCCACATTCAAGATGTTGATCTTGCTATGTTCAAGACATCTCTCTTGCCATGTTCCAGATGTCTCTCTTTCCACGTTCAAGACGTCTCTCTTGCCACGTTCAAGATGCCGGTCTTCCCACCTCCAAGATGTCGCAATAACGACGAAATCTATGTCTTCGGAAAAGAGACATCATGTGAAACGACGTTTGAGGGGGTCCGTTGTTTGTCGTTCTCCCAACAATATAAAGTGGCAATTGTGTCAAACACGCCATCGGAATTTGACCCAAATGTACTAGTGTGTCAAAGCCATCAAATTTATTCACATCCACTTTAGGAAGGTGCAAATCACAAGCAAAGGAGTTAGAATGAAGATCCATGGAATGGGATGATTCAACTCCCTCTTGGTGTAAAGGTTGTTCTAAGGAGTTAGGCCCCCTGAATTTATCAAGAAATGTTGATAGGGTGGACATCTAGGTAGGGAGGTTGTCAAGTACGGCTAGCTTGGAATTAATGGTAGCAAGTTGGGAATTAACTTGAGTAAAAATTTGATCGATATTAACTTGAACAGATTTGAATTAGGTCTACAAGTTTTCATATACCTCTTATAGAGAAGTAATGTGGTTTCCAAAGTATTTGTTGCAGGTTTTCATATGGGGAGGGTGCACAAGTAAGAGGGATAGGTGAGAAATAGAAGGGGGTGAGTGGGTCCACAAAAAAAGGATTATTAGAGAGTCGTAAAGCCGTGATCAATATGATTTTCTAAACTGGGGGAGATGGGGGGGCAGTAATAAGGTTGGTGGGTCCACACAAAAAAAGGGGTTTGTAAAAGAGGGGTACCACTACGATTAACATGAATCAAGGAATATATTGAGATAGGTCTCAAATAAAGGTGTCGGTGGGACCAATTTACACTTTTTTTACTCTTGCAGAGTTATACTCTTGGCTTAATAATATGGCATGGAAAAATGACCAAATTCTAAATATTGAAGATTGTGTAGGAATTTCACAGCCAGGATTCAGGAAGTAGGGTTTCCAAAGACTGAATGTGAAAAATTTCAACACTATTTCAGAACCGGTAGCAAGGAGTAGGGTTTTGAAGGTTCCTAAGTACAAGGGAATGCCTTGTGCTATAGCTCTCTTATATACTTGTGGGGTCCAACAATAGTACTCTGTCCAATATCTCAGAGCTATGACTAAGGAGGGTTAGTCGTACCCTTAGTTGTACTACACAATTACCTAGGTATGCGAGATTATTCTTCTTGGGTGTTATTCTAAGTTCCACTATAGCAAACAAGCAATCGAACAAATGATCTAAGGCTGGTTTCACGATAACTACAAGATTCCAGATATACCTAAGGGTACATGGAAGTGAAATTTTGTGTACATATGTTGCCTAATGTGGTATTACTCGAAGGGGTAGCAACAAGGGTTTCCAACTAGGTGAATCCTCATGTTGTTCCTGCGTGTGTGCTTCCCCAACCCCTGGTTTACTCGCTTAGTAAGAAATATTTGTGTTCTTTATAAACGTTAGAACACGTCTCTAGCCTGAAAAAATTCTAAAATTTGTCGAGGAAAGTGCTCTGATACCACTTGTAAGGTAGAAAATAGAAATATTCAAAGAAAGAGCACAAATATTATCCAAATATAATGCAGAAATAAACATAATAGCGAACACAATGACAATATGAGCTAAAATAAGATACCTTTATTAATTTGGAAGCATTGTTCACTTGCCTCTTCAAAGGGGCAACCTCTAATAGAGTAGAGCTCAAATTACAAATGATATCACACAACATCTTTTACAATGCTTCTACCTCTATATATACTACTTCTATCATCTAAAAACGTTATAGAGAATGAACTTTCTAATAGGCGGAACTTTCTAGTAAGTCTTCTTACAATACTTATGTTCACACTATTACATAGGTCTTATTAGTCACTGTCGAAGGCGTAGAGGGACTCTAGCGATCGATAATTTGTTGAATTCATATTAGTTTGTCCTTTGACTAAAAATATTTGCATAATATTTATTGTTGGAACTAAAGAACTAAAAACATTGATTTTTATATAATAAAAAATACCATATATGTCATGATCTGATTGGATAACAGATTGGAGGTCTTATTGCCAACTTCGCTATTGCCAATGTTTTATATGTTAGCATATCCAAAGTTTTTGATCATATACGATCTTTTTGAATTTTTACTTTTTTCTTGAAATGTTTGGATATCCAAAGTTTTGAAGATAGAGAGTCATTTTTTTTTATTAGTTGACTTCATATTAGTTTGTCCTTTGAACACTGTTTTTTTTTTGCATAGGCTCTATTCTTTGAACTATTGTTACTAATTTTTTTTTATTGTTATAAAATAATATCATAAATGTTTTTTCGTACGTAACAAACCTACCACATTGCATTATTTATTAAATGTTTACAGAGCAGTCTTGACAGACTTAAATGTTTACCTAACAACCCTCAAAGCCTTAACTGTTTACTTAACATGACCGTTAGAATACATTCTCCTTCATTTTTTTATTTTTATATGAAATGTTCTCTACAGTGAATATGGGAAATATTGTTCTTCAACGACATTACTGGTTCACTGGTTCATGCTTGCTCCTTGCTTGTTCATTGATTTCTTGTTTGCCTGTTATTGTTCTTGTTTTCCTGTTGATCTTGTTGCAGTTTGCACACTTGGGATTCTGCAACCGTGATTGGAACTGGCCTTCTATCATTCCCCATTGGTGAGTGGGTTTCGGTGCCATGTTTAGCTTCCTTTGCTATTTGCAGTTTGCAGGTGATAAATTTGACTACTGGGGATGCCTGAGTCGAAATCCTCTTGCAGAACATCTTTGTATGTGAGGAGAAAATACAATTTCCTTTTTCTATACGTCACTATGGCTGTGATGGAGGTAGGTTTTGTGTCGAACATTGGCGATCAGGAACGAGACGAAGACAACATTACAGTCCTACTTTTCTGGTCGTAGTAATCACATACAAAGATGGACTGCAAGAGGATTTTGATCACTCCCAGTATTGAAAAATACCAACCGTGAAAATTGCACCTTTCTTAATTTCTTTCATAGTGGCAGGCCTTTGGACAGTCCTCACAGCGTGAAATGTTTGGTTAACAGATGTGTTACAATACATTTCCTCCAAATTTTTTGATACAATCTTGTGTGTAGTGAATTTGGCCAATATTGTTCTTCACCGACATTCCTGGTCGACTGGTTGGTGCTTGCTCCTTGGTTCGTTGGATGTTGTTTATTGTTGTTTGATTCAACTTTGCAGGGTTGAGGTCTTGTAGCTGCAATTGGAAATTTCGGTACTTCTTCACTGCGTTGTTATTTTCTTCTTTCTCTTGTTTTCTTCAACTTTGCAAGGTTGGGGTCCTACATCTGCAGTTGGACCTGTTGTTATAGTTTCTGGGCCAGGGGTTGCACTTCTGTCCTTCTCCATTCACCAGTGGGTGTCTTTTTTTGTGGTTGCATTCTTGCATTGCTTGACAGGCCTGTTGCAATACATTTTCGTCCTTTATTTTTTCTTCTGCGATGTTGTCTGCAGTGAATATGGGCGATATTGTTCTTTGGCGGCATTCTTGGTTCACTAGTTGCTGCTTTCTCATTGTTTGTTGGCTAGTTTCTTGTTTGCCTATTGTTGTTGTCATTCTCCATTGACAGGTGTGTTTCACTGCTAGATTTACGTTTTTGTTTGTTCCTTGATGTTTTCTATTTCCAGTTTGCAAGTGAAAATTTTAAATATTGGAGATGCCTGAGTCAAAATCCTCTTCCAGAACATCTTCATATGCAAAGAGAAAATTTGATTTCCTTTTTTATATGTCAGTGGGTGTTATGGAGGTGTTCCAATTGCGGATGCAGAATGCCAACCGTGCAAAATTGCAGCTTCCTTAAATGTTTGCACAGTGGGAGGCCTTTGCATGGTCCTTACAGTCTTGCATGTTTACTTGCCAGGCCTCACAACATGAAACATTTTCTTAACAGGCGTGTTACAATATATTCCTATGATTTTTTTATACAATCTTGTCTGCAGCAAATTTGGACAATATTGTTCTTCACCGACATTCCAAGTTGACTAGTTGATGCTTGCTCGTTGGTTCACTGGATGTTGCTTATTGTTGTTTGATTCAACTTTGCAGAGTTGAGGCCCTGCAGCTGTAATTAAGCCTCTTCGTACTTTTTTCTTCACAAACACATCTCCACTTGGAGAACACAAATTGAAACATGGTTTTACAATTGGGTCACCAAAAAATACTATTAAGATAAAATAATATGCAAAATTTTGCAGTGGATATAAACAACATCTCTTTTGACTTGAACTAGAGTTTGTCGAGCTCCAACTATATTTCATAGTTGAGATTTCTTTTCCCATAGTTAATGTCTTTCTATGGATTCATATTTATGAGACTAAGTGTTGTTGTGTGAGGGATAAAGTTCTTGTCTCGCTTTCTTTTTCCTCTTCTAAACTTGCTCGTCTTTCCCTTTTGTTCTTCCCCTCTATTATGCGTTTCTGGTTCTATACTTTGTCACGTTTCTGTTCTCGCAGGTTCTCGGGGTGGCGAACTGAAAAATTGTCATCTCCATCTATATCTTCACATCACGAGTCTGACCGACCGCCGTTCGTTTGCATACTTATCCAATTTCTTCTAAAGTTTCCCATTTTTCGATTTTGTTCTTCCCCTCTATTATGTGTTTCTGGTTCTATACTTTGTCATGTTTATGTGATCGCGGGTTCCTAGGGTGGCGAACTGACAAATCATCATCTCCATCTATGTATTCACATCACGAGTCTGACTGGCCGCCGTTCATTTTCATACTTAGCCAATTTTATGAACGCGGGTTCGCGGATAGGTGCTATCGAACTTTGGTGCCCCATGTTCGGGGTATACATCTTGCACCCAAAAAATTAGTGCTCTACAATTCGACACCAGACTCCTTGAACTCTCAAGCCTGACTCTACCTATGATGACTCCGTCTTTCCGACCCACCTTTCCATACTTAGTCGAGTCTTCAAAGTTTTGCGAGTTCACGCACTCCCAGGTTCAAAAAAGTTTAAAAGCATTTTTCTCTCCCCTCCATCCCCACCACCTTCCTCCCTTCCTAATGCACATTAATTATGATTTTACTAGTGACAACCCACCAGACAGGTTCAAAAATATTGGATTTAATAAGCGGAAAGCTCGAGGACATCTCCCATTAAAACACATTAATAAGTGAATATTATGGGATGTGAAATTTTGTTTTTCATCCATTTTGAATTTGCAAAAAAGTGTTAGTTATTTTACTTTTTTAAAGTCATCATCATAGTAATAGTGCAATATTGTACTACCATGTTGCCATCCACAAACATGTCATCCACATAGGTCTTGACGTCATGTCCGTCTTTAATACTGTGCATATATTACAGGTTCTCATATTTGAGAATCTGCTTGCATATGGGAATGTTAACTCGTGTTATTAGTCACTATTCAACACACATATTCGAAAATATTGGCATTAATAAGAGAAAATATCGAGGGCATCTTCCATTAAAACAAATTAAACCAATATTTATGGAAGATTATACTATCATCCTCCAACATTCATTTTAAATAATTATTCCCATTTCTCTGTATCATCGAAGAATTTGGGCTTTAAGGTGCCTTCGTTGTAATGTTCCTGGTCATCAACATGTGATACAACTTAGAGATGCCATTCAAGCCCAATTGAAAGATGAGGGAATGGTTTTATGTGACATCATCTTTGAGCGAAAAAAAACTCTGTTAGCCAACATAAACTCAGACACACACAAAAAAAAACAAGTATCTTGTGATTGGTGTTCTCCCTGTATTCGATGCTTTGGTTGGTTGAAATGTCTTCCTGCAGATTTGTGTGTTGAGCTTCTTTGCTTTTTTAGTGGGAGTTGGAATGGACTTTTAGGTCACCTACAAAATGATCCTTCGTTGAAGTATATATCTTCTTCCAACAACACATATTTGGTAAGTGTATCAAATTTTGCAGACCACACAAGAATTTTTCTTTCGTTAGAGGAGCCACACATATCGTGGCTTGAAAAATGGTCTGTAATATTCAGAAATGACGCCAAATATTAATCCATTTGCGAATATACTCAGAAGGAAATTATAAATTTGGATCTTCGCAAGTATGAGAAACTGTATGAGTGGTTGAATCAACATCCTAAAATTACAGAAGTTTCTATTTCAAAGTTTGTTGAGCGACTTCTGGGTGTGGTAACAAACTTGACATAAATTCATATTATTTATCAAAGTTTTTTCACTTTCCTCTGGATGTAGTAACCAAATCCACATACAATCAACTTTCTATCACTTCTGCACATTTTTTTCACCATTCCTATGCATATGATTGCATATGGGTCGATGAGATTGCCCCTCTTTGCACAAATACTCTCCTCCTACTTGAAGGTGGGTATATAACCAGGGAACATTGCTCTCAAAAGTTTCTAATTCCTGCATCAACATGCAACTAGGAAAATTTAGTGGGAAGGAATTCTGGATTATGGACTTTGCAACCATTTTTGAAGATTACTTTATACTACCACCTTCTGCAAGAAGTTTGGCGTGTTCAAGTAATGATTTGGTTTCTGAAAATCACCTTTCACTACCACCTTCATGTAATCATTTTATTTCATTCTTTACAATATAACTTGATGTAGTGGTGTATTCCAGAGTTGTTTCCACCCAATATCAATCTTCCTGATGTTTCCCTTGCTTTGAATAAGGAGAATGCATTTCTTCTGTTGCAGTGGATCTGATATTTGAAAAAAGAAGAAGGAATTGCTCAATGTTTGAATTAAGTCCCTTCCTGGTCATAGAGTGCTTCCATCACCAGATTGCATTTTCACAACTTCTTTTATTGCTACCTTCTTTCTTTGTCCCAGTGGTGGATCCTTCTATCCCAACCAACATGATGGAAATAAACTAGCTCTAGCTCTAGGGAATTTGATCGCTTCCAAGAATCTGAGTTGACTATATATTAATTTCAGTTAACTCAAAAAGGTTTATGTGTGTAACCTAATGTTAGACATAGAAAATACAATTTCTTATTTCTTAAAATATAGAACAGTGTATTTTTTTAACACACGACTATTTGAAAATTTTCAAGCATTGTTTGGGATTCACGTCTTTCGAGGATGTTAATTAATCACACAATTAATATTACTTGTGCCAATCCAATCAAGTCGTCGTCCACTATGGAAATTGAATTAACACTGCAATGCCAGATAATAGATGTCTGACATGTACCTAATGTCAAGGTCATTATCACACATGACACCCAACGTCCAAATATTTATGGACACATAGAAACATTGTAGTTATCGTGACAAAGCAACACTATAGTTGATGTTCTTTGTAGGCCTGACAATCCTGCAGTCCGAGTGCTTTGAAAATGAAAACCCTTCTTGTTCACCGCATTTCCGCACAATATTCAATAGCACTGTTCCCATTTCCACCGCCAGTGACGATTTCTGAAGCCGAAGCTATCTGAAGCCTGGGGTCACTGCCAGTGTCGATGCCTGAAGGTGAAACTACATGGAGCCTGGGATCACGACTTCTTACACTTCACATTAGTATCAATATTGATCAAAGTTTGATTGTATGTCGAGTCTGTTACTACATGCAGAGGTCGCTCAACAATCTTTGACATATAAACTGGTTGTATGTCAAGTCTGTTACAACTTTGGCATAAAACCTTCTATAATTTTAGAATGTTGATTCAAACGCGCATACAGTTTCTCATTTTCATGAGTGTCCAGTTTTATAATTTCCTTCTGAGTGTATTTGGGCATGGAGTAATATTTGGCGTCACTTCTGAATATTCCATACCATTTTGTGGGACGTGATGTCTGCCGCCCCTATGACAAAAGATATATTATGATGTGATCTGCAACATTTGATACACTTGCCATATCTGTGTAGCTGGAAGAAGATATGTAATTCAAAACATGATCATTTTACAGGTGACTTGGACGCCCCTTCCAATTCACAGCAATAAAACAAAGAAATTCAACATACAAATCTTCAGGCAAGCCTTTCAACCAAACATATGATCGAATACAAGGAGAATAGCAGTCACAACATACTTGAATTTTTTTTTGTCTCAGCTTTTGTTGGCTAACAAGATGTTTTTCCCCAAAGATGACGTCACATAAAACCACTCCCTCGTCTTTGAATTGGGCTTGAATCGCATCTCTAAGTTGTCTTATATGTTGATGACCAGGAACATTACAAGGAAGGCACCTTAAACCCCAAGTTTTCGACGATAGAGGGAAATTAACACTTAGCAAAGTATGGAACGTTGAATAACCAACCAATGCAGGAATGCCATATCTAGAAGATACAAGCTATTCAAAAATCTAGGATAGATCTAGCTGGCAACACCAATGAATTCCAAGACGCGAAATTGATATTGAACTCATTTTTTACCAAGGAAACATTTGATGACCAAGTTGAAATCTATAAAAGACTGTCTATAGGCTTCATTAATGTACTATTTTCTTCTTTTTTTTATCGACGACAGCCCCAATCACAGGCATTATGGCAAATAATCTCAGCTGTATTTTGTAACCCAATTTATCTGAATACAGAATATTTGAGGTTTTTGTATGGTGTTTTCCAATCTCTGGTATTGTTTTTTATTTTATTTTGTACTTTTTGTGTGTGTCGTTAAACATGGACGACAAACTTTTCTTTCTGCTTCCCAACACTTTTATTTAAATAAAGTCTACTCTGTTCGCTCCTTACATTTTACATGGAAGAATAATTTGTCATAGGCCATACTTATGTGGCGTCTGCCCTATACTTAAGAAATAAATGGGAGGACCCGTCCTGCTTTCATTCTTTGGGGTCCCGTAAATAGAATGAATTAATGAATCTATTTCAACAAGGCAACTCAGGTGTTGACGTCATGTTCATGTTCAATATTTTGCATATATTACAACTTCTTCTATTTGATAATATCCCTGCATATAAAAAATGTTGTGTCATATATATATATATATTCTTTTTTTTTTCTTTCTATTTCTTATGGGTTTCAACGAAATTTGCGAACCGAACAACATCCTGCAAATTGGAAGATGCTTTACGTTTGGACCAGAAATAATCTATCAATATATATTAATATGAATACTATTGGAATAAATATAAATGCTTTCTCTTTAAATTTTCCATGTTTTCTCCCCCTCTATTATCCCTTTGTGGTTCTATATTTAGTTGCATTTCTATGATCATGGCCTCCCGAATTCGCGGATTGGAAAATGCTCATATTTATCTATATCTTGATACCATGAGCTCGACCGACCGCGGTCCCTTTCAATACTTAGCCAATTATTTGACCGCCGGGTCCTGGGTTTGCGGTATCCAACACTTATGTCCCCTGTTCCGTCATATACATATTGCACCCAAAAAAAATTTGTGATCTACAATTTATGCTTTTACTAGTGATAACTCACCAGGGGTTCGAAAAGATTGGCATTAATAAACGAACAATGGATGTTGTTATGTGAGATACTTAGCCCTTTTTCCCTTTTCTTCTTCCCATCTATTATCGCTTTCTGGTTATATACTTAGTCACCTTTCTATGATCGTGGGTTCCTGGGTTAGCAAGCTGACAAATCTTCATCTCCATCTATATCCTCACATGACGAGTTCGACTGACCGTTGTTCCTTTCCATACTTAGCCAATTTTATGGTTGGGGTTGTCGGGTTGGCACTTTCGAACTCTGTTGTTTCTTGTTCCGTGATGTACATCCTGCACTCAACTTTTGTGATCTACAATTCCACCGCAGACTCCTCGAACTCGTAAGATTCACTCTACCAGGTTTCACAAAAGTTTCAAAGCACATGTCGTTGCCTTCCATCCCCACTAAATTCACGCCCTTCCCAATGCACATTAATTATGGTCTTACTAGTAACAACTGAAAACATTGATATGAAACAATTGGCATTAACAAGCAAAAAAACCTCAAGGACATCTCCCATTAACACGCATTAAACCACCTTTTACAATACTTAGAACGACTTCCATTCCTTTCTATACTTAGCCCAATTTTTCCACCTATTCTGTGTTATACATCTTGCACCCAAAAAAATCCCTGATCTACAATTCCACCCCGGGCTCCTTCAAGTCGCAATCTTCACTTTACTCGAATTTATAAAAAGTTTCAAACCATTTATGGCTCTCTTCCATCCCTACCACAATCCTGCTCTTCCCAATGCACACTAATTATTGCAGCCTCTAAATTAACTTCCATTGTTCCATGACCTACAAATAGCAACCAGACCTCTGCCATATACAAATTGACTTCTGGACTCTGACATCGTCCCCTCTTCCGTGTTTCACGATATACAATTTGTCCACTGGAATGCCCCATCATGAACCCGACCGTCCGCCCTTCCTTTCAATACTTAGCCACAAGTTGGTTGTATCTCCATGACGTGGTACATTTACTGTGTATTGAGTTAGGCCTACCTTTTCCATGTTCCATACTTAGACACTTTTTCGACTATGGGTTCTCAGACTGGCAGGCTGAGGATTGTGTTCTAATGTTCCACGACTAACAAACAATAGCCATAATTTCGTGATATACAATTTGTCTGTAGGAATGCACCATCATATTGTCTTATGTGTTACGTGTTCTACCGTCAACACTCCCGAGACATACAATTTGACCCTCGGGCCCTCACCTCTGCTGGTTATATCTTGTAGCCCTATTTTGAAGTGCCACCAATCGCTTTAGATAATTAGCCATTCCTTAATTGTTGTTCCCTTTCCCTGCAACCTTCCTACTTCTCTCTGGATATGAAATTGGTAATATTTAATGCTAACACTTCGTCATGCATGAACCTTAAACATGTCATTATTGAGCAAAAGGATCGAGGAGATCTCCCACACTTCTACCATATACAAATTGACCGCCGGAGTCCCATATCATCCCCTCTTCTGTGGTACACATTTTTCACTCAAGTTTTGAGACATACAATTTGACCCTCGGGAAGTCACGTCTCCTGGGGAACCATTGTCATCCTAATTCTGAAGCTCGTCCGACCGCTTCCATACTTGCCTATTTCATGGAATCTCTTTCGTGGATCCTTGGGTTGGCGGGTTCACGAAATATCCAATTCTTAGTCACTGTTTATTGTTCCCGCCACCTTCGCACTTCTCTCAAAGTATGATATGACCAAGGTTTAATGCTAACAGTTCATCATCCAACAACCGTACAGACCGTCATTAAAAATAAAAAGGCTCAACGAGACAGTCACATTGACTATTACCACAGAACTTTCCTAGAGACATGCATAAAATATCTTGCCACGTAATGGGATATATATTACAAGTTTCAATATATTAGTGAAAATGAATCCATCCAACCGTTTCCCTATTCCATACTTGAGCCACTTTTTCGATTGCGGGTTCCCGGACAGGCGAGCTCACGATTGCACTTCCATTTTTCAATGTCCTGCAAACAATACCCAGAGTTCCGTGATATAAAAATTTCCCTCTGGACTGTCCCATCATGCCCTCTTCCATGTCATGCGTTTTGCACTCAAGAAGTTCTGAGACATACAATTTGACCCTCGAGCCCTAACCTCTAACGGTTGTACCTTGTAACCTATTTTGAAGCCCGCCCAACTGCTTTCTCTAATTAGGCACTCCTTAATTGATCTTTCCCATCCCCACGACCTTCGTACTTCTTTCTTAATATGCAATTAGTATCCTTTCATGCTAACAACTCACCATGCAAGAATCGTCAACATTGTCATTAATGAGCGAAACGCTCGAGGTGATCTCCCATTAATACGCATTAAACCAAGATCTGTGGAGAGTTATATTATCCCTTTCAATTGTTCATCTCAAACACAGGTCGTCGCGTTGGTCTGTTCACGAAATCTCCAATCCTTAATTGCTCATTTTCGTACCCACCATGTTCACACTTCTAGGTATGCAATTACTAGTCTTTAATGCTAACAACGCATCATGCAACAGTCGTCGAAATTGTCATTAGTCAGCGCAAGTCTCGAGGAGATCTCCCATTCACACGCATTGGACCAAGATTTGCGCAGGGTTATATTATCCCTTCCAACTCTTCATTTCAAACATCATTTGGAGAAAATCAACGTTCTCATAAACTTATGGCGGCAGCTCGAGAACAGTTTTGTGGAGATATAGTGAATATCTTCGGACGTGAGGACTAGAAATTCCAGTGGTCCATGGCATACTCTTATTACTCATCCCGTTCTGCCCAGAACAAAGTGATTTGGACCTCTGGAATCACTCGTGCAGGCTATGTCCTTGAGGTTTTTGACTATAAGGAGGTAGTCTCTTGGTGCGCCGAAAAATATATTTCAAGCCAACGAATTATTCCACTACGTGACCATTCTCCCATTTCTTTGTTACCTCAAGTCTTCCGCAAGATGTTAAGATTGTTGGAGCCAACATTGACCTTTAGAGGACAAGACTACGAGCATATCCTAGAAAAACATGATAACGGGTTGGACCTCTTACTCGAGTTCCTCAAAGACCCAACAACAGTTGCTGAAGATATCACAAAGTTGCAGGTCAATTCCTTTAGAAATCCATTCCGGGAAATTGCTTGGTTGTTTACAAGAATAATGGGACATGAATCCATGACAAGCATTTCTCGTATAGTTATTTATATTTTTTACTTCACAGTCAAGGAACAATTATTTTTTGATTGGGGGAAGCTAATTTCCATTGAAATCTGTTCCCAACTGTCATGATTCAAAGAATTGAATAAATTTTATATGTCATCCTACTTGATTTTTGCAATAGTGCATTGCTGCCCATTTCCAAAACTATCTCTGTCCAAGAAAATAAACTATGAATTCGACCCAGTAACATTCTGGTACCAGGCCTTGTGGAGGCACAAGGCCTCCCATTGTTTTTATGAGGTTTTTAATGACTTTGTATTAGTTTTCAAAGATTTATTGTTAGGAAAGGATGCTCCCCGGATGTCTGTTCGGGCAACCAAATTTTTGGACAGGAAGGGGACACTTGAACGAAAGGAAAATTATAGTGTAATAATGATCTTTGGCTCCAAGGAAAATCCTTCTTTCCTTCCATGTCACATCACATACAAGATGTTTGTTGCAGAAATAACAAGGCAATACAACCACTAGTTGCATTTTTTCCATGGCAAGAGAAAAAAACAATTCATTCCTCTGCCCTAGAAAGTCGGGGACTTGGTGTGTAGAAACATCAACAAGATTGACGAATTCATAGGCCATTTCAAGAACTTGAACCTAAAATATGTTGAAAGGCTAAAAGGGTTCGACCCCAATGGGATTTTTTGAGAACATTTACTATTAGTTGGCTTTATCAACGCTTTTATCCATAGACGCCTGACCAAAGACAGAGACAGTGACGACAACACTCATGCTTCTAACGATTGTGATGTAGAGACATTGAAAAGCGAAATTGAATTGTACAAACAACAGGGAAAAGGATTAGGTGAGAAGAGTGTCCAGTCCCTGACCAACACTCCCTAGAATATGACATCACAGAGCATCGCTTCAACAACCCACCCTAGTAAGAAAGAAACCCAGAAATATTCAAACGGAGGATGAGATAAGAACCCTCCTCATGGAAAAATTGATAGTTCTCACAAGCTTCCCCTAATGAAGAAGAGAAAAAACATTGTAGGGCAGGTGGAAGAACCTGAAATTGAAAGTGAGCACATGCAACTTGAAACTTCTGTGGATGCCATGTTGCACAAAGTTGATCCGTCTGTGGACGTGATGCACCATAGTTCTACAATGGAAATAGTTGAGACCGACATTTTTTACGAAGATGAATCCTTCGTATTCCAGAGCGTTGTTTTTGACAGATAATGTACAAATTTAATCATTGAAAAGAGAGATGTAACAAATAAGAAAGGCAAATATCGTACAAAGATTAACTTTAGGAAAATGCAGCCGTCCCAAATCTCCCGATTTCACCGCACAACCACTGATGCTCTTGATGATTCCATTGGAGGAATTGAAGCAGATAATGCTAGACTGAACGACCGAATCAAGGAATTGGAGGAGGCTTTCATTGCTACCCCATAGTTTGCCAATCCTTTAGAAAAAACCATGCCTTCTACCCGTGCAACCAAGTTAAAAGGATCCTCCAGCCTCCTCACATCCTGCAGATCCTTTGTAGATAAGAACATCAAGAAAAGAATGCAGCTAATTACTGAACCTTAGGAAACATCACAAAATATAGCTTCCTTTCGATAGAGGGAAAATGATTTGCATAGAAATTTGTAGTCGAATTTAAAAAATGAAGAACGTTTCTATGAACAGATGATGATCCCTTTTGCCAACCATGCCATCAACAACTCGGATTTGAAAATAAGAGAAGAGGATCTCCCCTCCCCAAAGCGGATCAAAAAATTAAAAGCATGCTGGAAAGAGAAAGTTAAGAACCTTCAGCTCATTGTCGAATCATGTGAACAAGCCATATCATAGAAAGAAGAATTATTCAGAAACCTGACCCAAATAGACTTAGCCAGAAGTACCAACGAAGTTCAAGACCCAAACTTAATCCTTAAATCCTTGTCCTTGACCAAGCAAGCCTTCGATGAGCAACTTGATATTTTAAAGGGGTTGTCTTTAGAAATTTTTTATGACATCCTTGAATATGGTGAAGATGATGTCGAGAACTGACTAGTGGACTCTTCCGCACACAATGAAGAAATTGAACATGCTCTGCATAGTATTTCTATGGATCTAAGGAAATTAGAAAATGAGCTTTTCGACATAGAAATTCAGGATGAAATCAACGTGGCCCCAATGAGAAGCTACATTGAAGAATGGTTCCAACAGAGAATGGATAAGCTCACTGACGAAGGGAAACAACTGGTTGGCACGATTCCAGTGGTCGTCGACGACAACAACAAAAACACATCGGCTTAATAGTAAGTCTATACTGATCACATCTTGCTTTCTTTATCAATCCAGTTATTCTACCTCTTTAAATAGAAATGTCTAACCAAAGACTCATAACTTCCAATTTCTTCTTTTCAGGTCTTCCTCTCTACCATCATGTACTTATTCTTTCTACAGTCCTATTTCTTGTGCTTATTTATTTTATGGTCCGCGGGAGCCCAATCCCAGTCTATATGACAAACGCATTTAAATTTCTAGAAATATGGAACAAATTCCAGAAATATGTAACATACATTATTATTTTTTGATAAATTTCAAAGAAAACTAATTCGGGAACAATTTTTGTGTGTTGCTTTTAGAATGTTAATTTTTTTCCTTCAACTATGCTTGATGTCAGGAATTTGTGTTTATTATATTTGAATGTTTAATGTGCCTGGTCCCTGGTATGGAACATATTCCAGAATTTTTGATAAATTTCAAAGAAAACTAATTCGTGAACAATTTTTGTGTGTTGCTTTCGAAATGCTAATTTTTTTTTCCTTCAACTATGCTCGATGTCAGGAAATTGTGCTTATTATGTTTGAATGTTTAATGTGTCTGGTCCCCAGTCCTTTTTTCTAGGAACCTTTATTTCAAGTCATTGAGACACAAATTTTCTAAGTCCCATGTTTGAACTATACACACCCCAGAAAAAAACTGCCTCGTTCGCATACTAACCTTGGGGGTCATCTACCAACCCAATGTCTTATTGTTGGCCTGTGAAAAACTGCCACGAGTCATCCTCTGCATGGATACCACCTATAATCCAAGCTGCTTCCCATGTGTCTCTATTTGGTCCCGCCATAGCAGTGCATTTATTCTCATTCAAACCTGACAAGGACTACGCTGCTATGCAACACTTGTTTACTAATAATGACCTTTATTACATAGCAAAACATTCTGTCTACTTTAAGAATTAAGAAGGTTAGGACCCTAACAAATGCACGAATAATAATATAGTACAATGATGTGCCAAATAAAATAAAATAAACATCAATAATTAAAATCTATGAAATCTCTAATATTTATAAGTAAAATTTTACATAATCTCATATAATAACGAATAACGATTGTGAAGTGAGTGACAAATTATACACACTTTACTTTAATAGAGCACCACTGATATAATAACAATTGTGAAGTCACCACAAGTTGTACACACTTTACTTGAATAGAGCACCAGTGTACACATTAAAATATGTTACATGCATAAAGATAACATAATAAATTATACACACACAACAAAGTTTAAGAGGAAAGTGCCTCCACTTCAACCAAGATATAAAATTCTAGACACGATACTTTGGTGAATCCTAGTGTACAATGAATATGACTAGACTATAAATATGTGTTTGCCAAATCCCTTTATCACCATTATTAAAAATAAAAATAAACATTTTTTATTTATATAGTATGTTGGATATACTTAATCCATTGATTTTGTAGTATGTATTATATTATATTATAAATGAGTTTTAAAATTAAAACCATTCATAATTTTATTTTTATTTCAAAATTACTCACACAAACTAAGATATATCACCACATATTTTATTAAATATTTTGCAGGAAAAGTGTGGTGCATTGCTCTTTGGAGTATTAACATTCCACGTGTAAATTAATTAATCTTTTGAGTAGCAGCACGTGTCTAGGGAGTCGTACAAATCCAATATATCATCATTTTTGTACGATGAGGTTCACTTTTGTATGATATTAAAATATTCAAGACATTTTAACGGTTATTATTGTTGCGAATATAGTAATAAGTTTGTGAAGTTGTGATCTTAGATTCTTTAAGATTTTTTTGTAAGATTTCTTTTCAAAAATATATAAAATTGACAATTTTTTTTTATGTTTAAGTTATTTGTAAACATCTTTCTAATTATTTTTATATTTTTATATTAATGGTGTTTTTATTAAGTTTTTTAATGTTTTTTTTTTTTTGGTAAGTTAGAGAGATATATTAAAACCCTCTGGTGTCAAAATATTACAGCGGTCAGGGTAAATAGTGAGATAGTGGCAATATCATTTAGATGGGAAACCAATGTTGCCACATGTCCATACAGTTCACAAATGTTCAAACAGTTCACAATTGTAGTAAAAGGAGAGAAAAATGTCCCGTGACAAATTGTTGTGCTGAGTCTAGAAACTAAGGTGCCTCGCAGGGCTAGAACCCAGAGAAATAAACCGTCTAAAGACATAAAAAAACCAAGAAAACCTGTGAACGTCATTTTCATTTGGAGCTTGGGCCCGAATTTCATTCCTTCTGAGGATCATTCGCAATGTCCATGGCTGGAGTCCCTGTGTTTGGAGTGGTGTGTCGGAGAGCGCAAAGGAGAGTCTCCAAGCGCTCCTCGCGGCACTCCCGACGTTCGTCTCTGCTTAGCAACTCCGCCATGTCACGCTTGACTTCGAAGACCGAGTTCTGGGTGATGTCCAAATAATTATGTAGCTTCATGAACCCGCCGCACTGAGCATAAGAGGGTGGGGGGGAAGAGGAGGTGAAAGAGGTGGTGGAACATCTGAAGAAGAGTGTGGGGAGGCAGAAGAAGGGAGAGGGGAGGAGGAAGAAGTGAGGGGGGCGGTTGGGCTAGGGAGAGTGTATGGAGAGGGTAGGCGGGAGGGAGGTTGGTGTATGGACATCAGTTCTAGGCTGAGCTTAGGTGCGAAGCCGAGTGAATTTTCAATGCTATCAAACCACTCCACTCTGCATGCCCACAGGGAGGATAGAGGAGGGATATCTGGAGTGGAGGCACGGTCTGGAGTCTGAGGCAAGTCCTGAGTAGTTTGTCGTCCTCGCCCTCGTGAGTTATACCACGTCACCCCTCGCTTAGATTTTCCTCTTTGCCTTGGCGTCAAGAAGAAAAACGGGAGAGGAGGGATGGACATGAACCAAAGATGAAGAAAACCAGAGTTGAGGCTACAAGGAGCTAGGGTCGAGGTGTGAGAATGAGTGGAGGAAACCACATGTGCGAAATAAAACCCATGGGGCCAGAGCTTGCGATGGGACTGGTTGGGAGGCCAATCCATCACATTAACTTCTTCTTCGTCCTAGAGCACCATCTCCATAACTAGAGTTGTGTGAGGGCGATAATGGGGGTACACAACCCTGAGAATTGAATCCATGGTGTTAAATGATAGCATTGGAAAGCGAGAGTGCAGTGTGCGGTGGCAAGACTCTGAGTGGAATGAGGCCAGGTGTCCTCCCGCCTGTCAGAGGGTGCGATGTGCTAGTTGACACCCCATTCGGGGATTCTTATTGATTCTTATTATTATATATAGAAATTGTAATTTTTCAAAATTGAAAATGTTTTAAAAACTTAAATTTTTGAAATCATAATAACTATAATGATTTTTATAAATGTGTCATAAGCCATTTTAGCTTTATGTAAGGCCTTAAGAGCTTAGCTTGGGTGCGCACACTTCCACCAAAGTTTGAATTGGGAAAGCAATATGATCGGTACAAATGAAGAGACAAACATATTTATATAGAGGGGAGTTGGGGTTCCTTGGGCACACGATGTGCCAAGGGACAACTCCACCCAAGTTGCCTTGTGACGCAAGTCAAACGACGAAATATTTGATGAAGAGTTGAGGTAAAGACTTGGGTGCTCCATCAATGACGAGTGAATCAGCTAAGGCATGGAGGGCACACTTAGTCAAGTCAATTTGACTCACCTAAGGGGCGCGCACACCCAAGAGGACGAGTCGGTTTGACGGATGGGGCACGATGGCATGATGGGTGCACCAAGGTTGGGCGTGCCAATCCCAAGGGGAACGACAGTTGAGAGTGCATGGGTCCATTGGGTGATCGGGTCCATGAAGGGGCGTGACAATTCATTTGGACATGGGTTCGTGAAGGGGCGCGACACCCCCAAATGAAGTGATGGTTCGCGATGGTGACCTTTGGAGAGCCTATAAGAGGACAAGGGTGCTCAACCAAAGAAGACAAGTTTTGGAAATAACTTAGAGACAATGAGAGCTCTGCGATTATGATGAAGACAAAGTGGAGGAGATCCCTCTAGAAGCCAAGTCACTCCACTCTGGGAGGACTTGTGCTACCTTGAGGAGGAGGGTTCGACATACAGAGCTAGGCGAATTTCTCTTGGGAGGTCTATGGAGGCACGTGTGAGGCATAATCGAAATCTGTGAATTATGTGGAAACGAAGAGGCAGAGTCTGTGAAAATGAAGAAAAAACAAGTCTGTGGTTGGAGGCACGTCTAAGGTGCACCGTAGGTGGCATTGAAGACAATTGCGACAGAGAGTCTTTTGGTGATGGATATGTTGATGAGTGTCTTGGTGAGGTGAGGCAAGTCATTTGACTCTGTCGAAGTTGTAAACCGAGCCAATAGTGATCATGTTGTAATTGTTCTTCTATAACAAAGACTTAGTCAGGTGTTAGGCACAATTTGTGCCACTCACACTATATCTATGTTTGTCTTTTGTTCGTTCCATTGTTGTTCTCTTGGCTTCTCATGTTCTTGGATGTATACTTAAAAATGACTAAGTGTTAAAGAAATTAAGAAATGTCTAAGTATACAAGAGTTGCATTAGAGTAGGAGTGTGACTCGTCAATATCCTAGAATGAAGTATGGATATGCTCTAAGTGAAGAGACATTATCTTAATGAAGTAACTTTGGTGTTGCCACACAACCAACTGAGAAACATCGCGATGTTTCATGCCCTCAAGAGGTGCACAATCGTAAGGCACGCTATGGGGACATGATAGATGGTATGAGAGCCGATTCATTGCAGATTTTGGAGAAGGGTTGGGGAGCTCTTCATCACTATCTCGATGATAGATGGTATCAGAGTGGATTTGTTGTAGATTTTGGATAAGGGTTGTGGAGCTCTTCACCACTATATTGACGACAAATGGTATCAAAGAAAACTTTGAAGGCAGTTTGTTGCAAAGGTAGTTCAGTGGGAACGTTCGCAGACTTGGTGAACGATTTGGTGCAGCGAACTTGTTCATCGCAGACTTTGCATCATACTTACGACAAAGGTTTGAGTGATGGTGTGATGGGATGGTTGAGTTGGGCTCACACCTTGTGTAGACCGAGAGAAGAGTTTGTGGTGAAACAAAACACTTGGAGAGGGTGGGTGATCATAGAACTTATCATAGACTTGATAGAAAAGGAAGAATTGGTTGGTTTGATCCATAACGAAAGTCAGTTCCGAACTTGTTGTGCACACCTTGGAGAGACCAAGAGCAGATTTTGTTGGGAGAACCGAGCACTTGGGCAAGGGAGATGAATGTGGGATTTGTTTAACGACATTTCATGGAGATAATTGTAGAAGTGATTGCGAAGGGGAGCAGTTCTAGGTTGCAGTAAGGTGAAGCACTTGGGTGCATTGGAGGACTTGGGACGACCTAGATCAGATCCGCAATAGGCAGTTGGTTGGGCACATTTCCATCACGATGTCTTCGTGCCATGGATCGTTGAGAACAACAGTTGAGTTGAGCTAGGTTGTTGGACGATGGGTAAACTACAACCTTCAAATGAGGTGACTCTTTGCAGAGTTACAATAGTCGGTTAGTAGCAGTATGACTTGATAGTTAAGCGATGGGTGCATGGTACCTTGAACTAGAAGTAGTCAAGGTGCAGAGATGGAAAGGCGTTGGAGATGAGATTAGTCGTATGCATGCGAAGTTTGGGAATTAGACAGATTTTTAAAATTGATGGATGGACTCGGCCTTGTATTTCAATAGAAAGTGGTTGAGTTGAGTTTAGCCAGAGAGTTGGTTTCTTGAGAAAGAGGAGGTCTAGGACAACAGGCTTAGAACATGGTTGCAACGAAAAATGTCATTGGAAAGGTATGGTTGGTTTGAGTTTTTTCATTTTCCAAGTGTTGCAGTGAGTTCTTTAAAGGGAAGACGAATGACTTGATGGTTCAAGTGCATTTTGTTTCCATGGTGAAAATCGACAGACTTGAGGGTGACTCAAGTGGTTCAGATTTGAAGAAGTCTTACAGCAATTTGGGATGCCTTTGTTGGGTGGATGTACAAATATCTTAGGACGACTTGCTTGGACAAGTACTGAGGTGGAATTAGGCAGATTTGGATGCAATCGTGGAGGTAGCTTGAGGAAGTTTCCTAACTCTTTGATGAGGTATGTTGGACAGGTCGTTGCGGTGGTGGGAAATGAAGTCTGGATGTGCAAAGTTGAGATGATGGGTGAGGCACCCTAGTGTTTGATGCCTTAGACAGTTTCGTTGATTCATGCAATGACTTGACGAGTTGCAAAGAAAATGCCAAAGTTTGGACGCTTGTAGGACAACAAGTCAGTTTCATTCCAAGAGATTGATGGAGTCAGCAGAGAAGTCGACCAAGAATTGTTGACAATCATCCTGAATGGGAAGAACGTAGACCAATTGTCTTGGGTGGTGTTTTCTCACCTTTGGTATGGGACATTGGATGTGGAAGAGCACACCTTGGTGAATTGTGGATGATTGTGTGATGTCTCAAAGATCTAACATGGGTCATTGGTTGGAGTTGGCAGAGTATTGATTTGAATCTGCCTAAGGCATGGAAGTTCTTTGAGGTGACTCATTTTACCTGGAATGCTTTGGACAATTCGTTGGGACATTTTGAGGAGTTTAGGAATGTTGACCACACTCATCAGAGATGATGAGTTGTGTTGAGGTGACTTGATGAAAGGAGGTGAGTTGAAGAATTGCCTTCATTTGGAGGTTTGTATGAACAAACAAATTGCAACATGAAGAGATTACTTGAGCATGGGCATTTATCTTGCTTTGAGAAGCATGGTTGAGGGTGAAGCCTAACCATTCCAAGGCATAGAGAGGAATACATAGTAGCATGGTTAGGTGATGAAGTAGTGAGGAAAAGGTAGTCTGGGCATGCATTTCTTGAGGTAGATTGACTATATGTTCCATGAGGTGGACAATGGAGTCAAGTTGTCATAGATGACTTTATTTTGGGTTGACTTCATAGTGCAACAAGGAGAGGGGTGACCTTGCCTTGGTTTGATATTGTTGTGCATATGGACCAAATTGCGAAAGGAAGTGACCATTTTGTGCATGACTGTGTGTAGTCTCAAGGGGTGTGACAGCTGGACTAGTCATTCAACTAGTTCATATCTTGGGCACAAAAAATAGCATAACAAGGGGGTCAAGAGTACGGACGTACCAGTAGGTTCATAATATAGCACTTAGAAATTGTGGAGAATCTCCTTGACAAAGTTTGGATGATGGAAGCAGCGAGGAGGCTAGGATGAACACTTTCCTTAGTCTTTAGAGTTGGACAAAGTGATGGAGATGCGACATAAAATACTAAGTTCATGCATGGGGAGGGACATCTCAATACTTGGACACAACAGTTGGATTGATCACTCGACTAGTACAGGACTTGAGACACGATATGTGCAGAGACATGGTATAATTTGTTGAAGTATGGGTACAATGGAAGTTCAACACATGTGAAATTTTGAAGTGAAGTGGGCAGTGGTCAATTGTAGCAGGCAACAACACTAGCAGCGGAACTGAACAACAACAAGGCAACAATATCGCAACATATTTGGGTGAATTTCATCCTTGAAGTTGGATGAAGCGACCTCATGGAATCATGAATCAAATCGTGCAGAGTTGGTTGCAATATAGTTTGGTTTGAGGAAACTTGGGGTTTCCACTTTGCAGGGAAACTTGGAGTTTCCACTTTGGCAAAATTTGGGGTTTCTGGTTGGCATGAAACTTGGGGTTTCCAACAAACTTGGTTGCAGTGGAGGCACGAGTTTAGGCAAAGACTTGGAGATCATAGATCTTGTGGATGTTTTTGAGGATGGAAACGATTTGAGGTGGGGGAGGATGTAAGGCCTTAGGAGCTTAGCTCGGGCACACACACTTCCACCATAGTTTGAATCAGGAAGACAAGATGATTGGTATGAATGAAGAGACTGACATCTTCATATAGAGGGGAGTTGGGGTTCCTTGGGCACCCAACGTGCCAAGGGAACCTCTAACCATTTTTCCTTGTGGCGTAAGTCAAAGACGTGCCAAGGGGAACCTCCACCCAAGTTTCCTTGCAAATTAAGTTAAACGATGGATGGTTTGATGAAGATTTGAGGTCAAGACTTGGGTGCTCCATCAACGATGGATGAATCAACTAAGGCATGGGGGGCACACTTAGGAAATTCATCTTGAATCACCTAAGGGGAACGTTCACCAAAGAGGACAAGTTGGTTCGATCGATGGGGCATGCCAGCATGAGGGGTGCACCAAGCTTGAGCACATTCATCTCAAAGGGCATGACAATTGAGAGTGCATGGGTTCATTGGGTGACCAGGTCCATGAAGGGGCATGGTGATTTGTTTGGACATGGGTTCGTGAAGGGGAATGACACCCCCAAAGGATGCGATGATTTGCGACAATGGCCTTTAGAGAGCCTATAAGAGAATAAGGGCACTCAACCAAAGAAGGAATTTTTTTGCAAGAACTTAGAGACAAGGAGAGATCCACGATTCTGAGGTAGACGAAGAGGATGAGCTCTCTCAAGAAGCCAAGTCACTCTAGTCTAGGAGGATTTGTGTTTCCTTGAGGAGGAGGGTTCACCGAACAGAGTTGGGAAAAAATCTCTTGGGAAGATTTTGGCTAATTCTGGAAACACGGGTCTGTGGAGGCATGTGTGAGGTAGAACCAAAATCTATGAAGTTTATGGAAATGAAGAGGTAAAGTCTACATAAACAAAGAAGAAACAAGTCTACAATTGGAGGCACATCTAAGGTGCATCACAAGTGGCAACGAAGATGGTTGCAACATAGAGTCTTGTGGTGACAGATATATTCGTGAGTGTCTTGGTGAGGTGAGGCAAGTTGTTTGACTCTGTCGAAGTTTTAAACCAAGCCAACAGTTCTAATGTTGTAATGGTTCTTCTATAACAAAGACTTATCCAAGTGTTAGGCACATTTCGTGTCACCCACACTATATCTAGTATGTTTTTCTTTCATTCGTTTCGTTGTTGTTATGTTGGCTTCTCATGTTCTTGGATGTATGCTTAAAAATTGCTAAGTGTTAAAGCAGTTAACGAATGTCTAAGTATACAAGAGTTGCACTGGAGTAGGAGTGTGACTCGTCGGTAACCTAGAACAGAGTATGGGTATGCTCTAGGTGAAGAGGCATAGTCCGAACGAAGTAACCTTGGTGTTGCCAAGCAGCCAAGTGAGAAACATTGTGGTGCCACATGCCCTCAAGAGGTGTACAAACGTAAGGCACACTATGGGGACGTGACACTTTATTTTATATAGCTTAAGATATTTTTGTATTTTATAAAAAATAAACAAAAAAAAATTGCTAAAATTATAAAATATGGAAATGTAACAATCTTTGTTTATACAAACAAATTAAAATTTAATGTTTTTATGCTTCCAGTATAAAAAAATAGGGAAAATAATTTTCATTTCAAATAACATTACTACAACTAACTATTTTAAAATTACAACATTAATTAAAATGTCATTTAATAAAAGAAATCGTTGAAACAAGATATATATACCTCCATTAGAAGAAAAAAATTAAAAAATAATGTCAAATTATTTGTCCCCACCAACATTAGTAGAGGATTTCTCATCAATNAAAATTACAACATTAATTAAAATGTCATTTAATAAAAGAAATCGTTGAAACAAGATATATATACCTCCATTAGAAGAAAAAAATTAAAAAATAATGTCAAATTATTTGTCCCCACCAACATTAGTAGAGGATTTCTCATCAATCTTTGGCTTTCTAGAAAATGATTATCCCTCTCTTTACCCCTCACTCTACTTTCAACTACTTATTTAGTCAAGACAAAGAAAGAGTCATCAAAATCTTATGAGGATACCCCATTGAGCTCTGCTTCATTCGAAAATGATTGTCTCCCCTTGTGCCCCCACTCCATTAAATACCATTTACTTTTTGGGTGGGGATAAAACCATTGATGCCTTATGACAATGCCTTGTCGAGCTCTAACTTATTAGAAAACAACCATCCCTCTTGCACCCTATGTATCGTTGCCCATCCTTTACTTTTTACCGGGTAGGGAGTCATCAATAAAGAAACCCCACCTAGCCATTCTCATTTTCATACCAATATCTCTCTTTTTTAACCCATTCCTTCACATTTCATGGCATCCATTATCCCCCCCCCCAAAAATAAATAAATAAATAAATAAATTAGGACAACAAAATTAAATAAAAAAATGTAAACTTTGAAACTAATTAAGAAAACAAAATTTAAAAAAACTTAAAAACAAATTAAAAAATAACTCAAAAAATAATTTAAAAAATTATTAAAAACATAAACCAAAAAAAAGGAAAAAAAATAAAAATTTCCCAAATAAAACCTCCCCATTTCCCCATCTCCTCTCCCCTTATTTACCCATTTCCTTACCCTCGAATCCCTTTCCTCAACCCCCTACTTCCCACCCTTTCTCACCCCTTCTCCCCTTTTTCCTCCCCTTCCTCATGTATAAATATTTTTAAAATATTAAGAAAACACTCAAAATATAAAATAAAAACTATGTTTAAAAAAACAATAAAAACAGATAAAAAAAAATATTAAAAAAATTGGTTTAACCCCCTCACTTCCTTTTCCTCCCCCTCTCCCTTTCATGTATTCCCTCCAACCACATTTTCTCCTCTTGTAAAAAATTGGTTTAACCCCCTCACTTCCTTTTCCTCCCCCTCTCCCTTTCATGTATTCCCTCCAACCACATTTTCTCCTCTTGTCTTTTTGGAGGCTGGATAGGGTCCTCTCGTTGGAGACTTGATGTAGTGCATCAAGCTTTCGATGAGAGGAACCCTGGTAGTTGGGGGAAAAACCCCACAAGGAAAAATAAAATAAAAAAACATTGCATTGAGTCTCGAGCAAGATGCTTCCAATCGATCGAGTACGCGTGCATGCACACACTCTCTCACACACAAATATACATCGACACGTAGACACACACACACATATTATTTCCCAAAAAAAACTCGTGGAAAAACCAAGGGATGCTTCCCCACATTTGTGGATGGCATCCCCAATAAACATGTTAGTGTAGACTAGTGTGTGTCACCTAGGGGCATTCGAACATGGTAATTGTTGGCATAGAACTAGTGAAATGCATAGCAACATTAGTGACCATGAATTAAGCTAATCATGTGCTTATATATATATATACACAATCCTTAGGGATTGCGATACATTGTAAATATCCTTGTAAATATTAAGCTAGGAGAAATATGAAGAGTTGTAGGTGAATAGGTAGAGTCATTCGGACCTCTTAGAAGATGAAACCAAAGCTCACTTCTTCTTATATACATGCATGATGTGAGTTAATGAAATAAATAATCGGTGGAGTTACTTATTCACTATGTCCATACCTGGCCTAACAAGTGTATCAGAGTCAGTTTTAACTCCATGATTCTCTCCTCCCCTGTTCATTTCATTCTCATGCGTGTAGAAACATCCCTATGTAGGTATGTCTCTCAAATATGTTTATTCCCTCTGAGCTCTATCTCTTCATTTATTCCCCTGGGTGTTACATTCCATAGATGTCCCAAGAAAAAAATCTTGGATCTTCGTAATCAATTTGATGTCTTGAATACAAATACCTTTGATCATTTTCCTAATTCAGACGATGTTTCTTCTATAATATCTAATCCATCCCCTGGAATACCAAGAATCACCCTAGCGAACATGAAACAAACCAGGCGAGTCCATTGTCAAACATTTATATTACAACCCAAGTTGATACCAGGTGACGAAGACTAGAGATTTGTTCATCAATGAGGTTGAGGCATGGGAGATGGCGAACTAGGAGAGAGAAGAGTGAGAAGAGGATGATTTATTTTCTCTCCCAGGCCTCCTATAAAATCTAAAGAATACGAGAGGGCCTGGAATGGGCCTAACATTCTTTGAAAACTATGAAATTGACTCTCAATTTATTGAAGCCTTATAAAATTCCTACTTGAAACCTTAGCTATCCATGGCAACCTCTGTTCCCAAGATCGATGTGATATTGGGAAGTTCTTAATGGACTAGGTGGTCTCTCTCACAAAATATCAATTCCGATAAGAAACCCAAAGCATAGTGGGTATCCATGTCAATCAGGGTTGAATCATATTCCAAGGATCTTCTTCAAACCGCAAAAACTATTGCATCTATTGGTCTTGGTAATCTTTCTATATATGAGTCCAATTCCACTTGTGGGAACAGGCTTGCTTCCATTAGACTGGAAAACAATGAAACCAACCATCAATCATATAGGAAACTATTTTTGACTACACCAGCACTTGGGGAATATATTTTTGGTTCCATCCTTTTTTAAGAGACCCTCTACCAATCCACAACTGATGGGATGAAATTTGTTGATTGTTTGCACGATCAAATATTATGCCTAGCATCAAATTTGACAAGGGTTTAGTCCCATTGCCAAGATCAAATAATAAATCTTGGTGCCAAAGTCTAGATGTATTAGCTTCAAGATCTGTTGAGGTTTCTAATTATGTAAAACCAACATTGTAGGAAGAAGTTTCAAGCACCCAAGAAATATATGTTGAATATGGAAAGAGATGACGTGAAAATAAAATTTTCAGAGGTAGGGGGTGGCATAATCCCCATGAAAGATCTGATATTCATTATATATGTTGTGGAAATGATGGGTCACATGAAGCAAAGACATGCAGAATCCCATGGGAGAAGATCAAAGACTACAAGAAAGATAAAAAAAAAAGACAACGGTAAAGCATTATATTTAACGAAAGGTAAAGCACCTGGATTTTCTCATTATATTGTAGCCCATTGCAATATTTGTGTAACTGGAGATTTGTTTAACACTTGATTTTCTTCTTAGAGAGATGCATGGTTGTTTGAAATGGGTGCATCATGCCACATGAAATTCCAAAGAGACTTCTTTGAATATTTCAATGACAATGTAGATGGTATAGTCTATTTTGCAGATAAATCAAATCTCAAACCTTTGGGAATTTCCACCGTCATGCTTAAATTTTCTAGATTCCTGAATTTTCTTCTACATGATGTGCTTTATCTTCCTGAGATGTGAAGGAACTTGTCGTATCGTGTGCACATTCTACAACAAGGCCACTCTATTCATATCTTTGGTGGTAAAGTTGAAATAAGGAAGGCTTCCAACAACACATTCGTTATGACGAGAGTGGAGGATGAAGGATTGTTGAAGTTGAAAGGGACATCTACTCATGCACAAGATTCTTCATACCTCTCTCACCACGATGAAAGCACATTGCCATCTAGTCTTTTATGGCATGCTATATTTGGACACATTGATTATGGAAGCCTTCATTTGTTGAAAAAGAATGGTGTTTCTGGTTTTCTCACCATTCCAATTAAATTTTAGGTAATGTGAGTCATGTACCCTTGGAAAACATAGAAACCAACCATTTCATGATTATATTTCGAGAGCACATAAAAAAATAGAGTTGACACATTTTTATTTGTGTGTCCCCATGTACGTTCTATTTGATAATGGCAATAGATATATCATGACTTGTATTGTTGACTACACCAGGATGTGTTGGGTGTTTTTGTTGAAACAGAGATCTCAAGCATTTGAAACTTAAAAAAAAAATCATCTATGGATTGAAAATGAAGATCAATCACATATTAGCACTCTTTGTACTAATAATAGAACATAATACACATCTAATGAATTTGAAAACTATCTTCGCCAATATGGGATAAAACATCAAACAATTGTTCCATAAAATCCTCAACATAATGGTGTAGTTGAAAGAATTAACGAGACTCTCTTAAATATGGTTTGTTTCATGATGATTTTCAAAAATGTGAAATTGATTTTTTGTGATGATGCAACCATATGTGCAGTAGATGTGAAAAACAATTGTCCATATCATCATGTTGGAAATACGACTCCTTATGAAATGTGGTATGGTCACATTTCTTCGGTGAAGCATCTCAAGGTCTTTGGTTTCACCTGCTATGCCTTAATTCCTAAGGAGCAAAGAAACAAGCTTGATGCAAGGAGTTGAAAGTGCATCTTCTTGGGGTACTAAAATACCACCAAGGCATATCATCTTTATGATGAGGTAAACAAGAATTTCATTCTTTCCATAGATGTAATTTTTCTTGAATCCTCCAAAAATGGAAAAAATGTTGAGCACCAGCTTGATCATCTGGATATATTCACTCATGTAAATACATATAAAAAATTTGATTATGAGATGCCACATCTTGAAGGGGGGTCCCTGTCTTGGATCAATCTCTATAATCTCCTTTTGAAGCACCATATCCCCCTCATGAAGAAGTTCTAGCCACTTCATCATAACAAAAAGTTCATTTGGATGATATGATTGAGAGGATTGAAAGGTTGAACCTTGATGGACATGCAACATCATTTAAATCGGTGGATCAACCTAGACCATCTCTGAAAGGTCCACCAAAGTGGCTCATAAAGACACTTGAAAGCGTTCATCCTAATGAGGTTGAAAAGACATGAGCCATAATCTTTACAAGACAAGATGGTGGTAATGTACATAATTCAGATTCAAGTGATGTAAATGATTATGAATTGAATTTATATACTAATCTTAAACCAACTTCCTTTGAAGAAGTTTCTTCTCATGATGAATGGAAATAATCCATGCAAAATGAGTATGATGCTCTCATAAAGAAAGGTACATCAAAGTTTGTGGATCCTCCATTTAGAACCAAACCAATCGGATACAAGTGGGTCTTCAATAACAAGTAAAATCATATGGCTCACTTGAAAATCACAAAGAAAGGCTCGTGGCAAAAGGATTTTCACAAAAATAAGGAATTGATTATGAGGATACTCTTGCCCCCATATGCTATAGTGGAAAAACCCCCCTACAGACTACACTAGGGTTCTAAAGTGCAGGCATAGCTAACCATCTAAAGTCTCCTACTTTTAACAAATATCCTGACAACACCCCACATTCATGCATAAAGTACAAAGTATAGGGATCTGGTAGTCTTATCTTAAACTCAGTGTCCAATGTCAATCCCTATGTGTTTGGTCGCTTCTCGACTGCAAATCTCCTCCCAAGGCTAACCTGCATTCACCAAAAGACAAACAAGAAACTATGAATACGCATTCTATATATGAACTAATGGGTTAGATGTCATAACAAAATGTAAATCAAACATGAATATTGAATACATCATATGGCGGGACGGAAAAAGTACTTCTTTATATTAATCTCACAGAGTTACTTACAAAATGAGATCAATGACTACTCATCGAACCCGGTCGTGGGCTCTTCTTCACCAAGCTCCAACTGCTTCCATGTATCCTTCTTCTCTCACACTTCTCTCTAGAGAATAGGCATAGGCTTATGAATGGGGAAAAAGGAAAGAATAGGGAATTCTAGCTCAAAACTCACAATGTGGCTGCAAATTCTTGGGGCAAGGGGGGAAAGAAAAATGGGCAAAGTTTCACTGTTGCTATATTTCTCCTTGGAATGAGACCCCAACACCTCTTTTTGTATGACAAAAAGATGGTTATTCAATTGGGTGACGGGCTATAGGTGGTCAATTGGTTGGGAAACTACCCAATAGCCTGTAATCTCAACGGATCCCTTGCAACATTTTATTTTTTTCAACTTTTGTGGGTATACACGGGTTGTAATGGCACATATAGTGTACGTACGTGAGAAGTAGTGGCACAGATAGCATACATACGCGAGCAGTATTGGTGCAGGGTGCGTACATCTTCAAAAATTGTTTTTTTAAGAAGAGTTGTTTTGTATTGTCTTGGAAAAAATAGTAAGTAAGATGGTCTGATGTCAGGTCTGCATGTGTGGTTCAATTTAGGGTTATAACAACAGGTAACCTCATTTTGTTCTCTCGATATCATGGCACCAAGAAAGATGATGAAGAATCTTGATGCGGTTGGTGAGGGTTCAAATCCAAATACAGACGTTCTGTCAGACACTATGCCATGAGCCATGGACTCTGTTAAATCTTGGACACAGGTGTTCGAGGTTCTGGAACATGAGATCATAAACTGTACAAAAGATTCTGGTAATGAAGAAAACGATACTCATGAACCTAAACTCAGAGAGATAGCCCAGTCAAAGCTACACAAGATAGTTGTGCGGTCGAGACTCATGTTGTATAACGATATGATAAGTTGGGCCTTGGAAAACATCGACATCCAAACCAGAAGCATCTCCAACCACCAGAAATTTATCGTTGGTTCTTTCCGATCGGAACACCTCCAAGTAATGTATAAGATATCTCCCAATCCTAAATATAATTACAATGTTTCATTTATGTTGGAATTCAAGCAATAGGAATGTATACAATACGACAAGAGTTATCCCGATATAATCAAGTCCTGGTGGGGGCACCCAGAGAAGTTCAGGGCCAATGCTCATGGAATGTATGCCACCACATTGTTGGATACTCACATGATTTATGTAGCCATGATTCTTTGTATATTGTTTGGGAAGAATATTCCTACTCATTTCCTGGTGGAATGTGTATCGATCATGCACAAGGTGGTCGAGGGCTACACTTTTAATTGGGCCAAAATTTTCTCAGACAACTTGGCCAAAGAAATTATTGATTACAAAATGGTGAAATCAAAGGGGCATCTTGCCCCTCTTTATATGTCTACGTATGTCAAGGGCGCCATCTGTTTCATGACTCCTTTCCTATTGATGAATTGGAGCTGGACCCCAACCAGTGCAGAGCCTATTCAGTTTTACCATTCCAAGTTGTGGGAGGAAAAATCCAAGGATTTATTTTATGAAATTTGTCACAATGTAGTGGTCCCTATTCATATAGCCCTATATGGTCACCCACCCCCTCAAATTTCAGACAAAATTATGGGGAATCTTGGAAAACTAGCAGATTGGTTCATCAAAGAAAACGTCTCTTATATCAGGGTTTTCAGATGTTCAATTCCTCCCCATGCTCTCCCGCATTTTTTACCAAACCGACTGGTGTACAGGGAAGTAGTTTACCAGAAAGTAACGGGAGGCATCAACAAGGAGCTTAAGGCAGCCCAGAAAAAGGTATGACTGACCTTCCCTATCCAGGTTGGCATGTTTTCACTATTGGATTTCTGGCACTCCAAAGTGGAGGTTGCAACTTTGGATCATGTCAAATTATTTGACATCGAATTCAAAAGGTACGACCCACACAAAATAGTGGAGAACCACCTGGCCCAATTCAACATGAAGAGATATGTGCATGAAAACTTCCCACACGAAAAAATATTCAGGGGAGTTAGGTCTTATAAAGAGGTACAGGACAAATTCCAAACATTGTCCCTGGATCAACAGGCTAGTTTCCTTAGTTTCCAAAGACACATGTGAAACAATTTGCTGAAAATACTACAAGGAGAATCGATAGTCTCTCCTCCTGCATAGGGATCTATACCTCTAGGTTTTGAACCAGGGTACTTTGGTAAACATAATATTGAGGAAACCCTAAAGAGATCTAAGGTTTTGACTCAAGAATTAGAAACCCCATTATCATAATAGCTAAGCCCCAAGGCCCTAGCTGATCTCAAAGATTACCTGAAGCAAGGACATGATGCAAATCCTTTGACACTAGCCACACCAGTTGTTGATACAGTGGATCAAAAACAATCTATGAAAATCAGTACTCCTATTACATCATTGACACCTCTGCAATCCTTCGGAAATCCTAGTTCTGAAATCATTTTTGTAAGTGATCTTACCCCAATATTGCCCAAAGAGATGCCTCCTTCAGATTTATTTTTTAGCAATAAACGGAGGGCCATCGTCAAAAGAGAATCACACCAGAAGGACGGAGTAGTAACCAAAAGGAAGAGGATGTTGTATGATGGAAATGATTGTGATGATTCAGAATTCGCGAAAGAAGTTGCAGGTTCATTGGGTGCCTTTTCCACTGCAAATCAATGGTCTGTGGATAATTTGGTAGAGCAACTAAGACATAAAATATTATTAGTGGGGCAGTTGCAAGATCAATTACTGGTCATGGAATAGAATTTAAAGAATAATATGAGCCAATACTTTGAGAAAATCAAAGCTCATGACCAACATCAAATCCAACAGTTACAGGATAACCTCGAGGAGCTCCACTGAAATTCACAGGCAAACTAGGGTCTAATCACTCAACATGATGAATTTATAAGACAAATACAAGATATATTGAATGTGGCCAAAGGTGTCTTGATAGACATTCCAACCTTCCAAATTCAAGCGTTGGAAATAAACGAAAACCTGGAAATGGCTCAGCAGGATCTTTTTATGAAGGTTGATGCCATCCAGAAGTGCTATCAGGAAGTAGATCTTGTTATGAAGGATGTCTATATGAAGGAAAGATAATATCTCTTATCCCAAGATAAATCTGAAGAAGCCATCACATTGGCACAGAAATATAGTATCCTTGATTTTCCTCGGCTTTCCCTTTTTGAAAAAATAAGAGGTGATATGGCCCTGAAGGTGTGGGAAACAAATTTGGCAGAGAGCAAGAGATCATCACATTGGCACAGAAAGATAGTATCCTTGATTTTCCTCGGCTTTCCATTTCTGAACAAATAAGAGGTGATATGTCCCTGAAGGTGTGGGAAACAAATTTGGCAAAGAGAAAGAGATTAGTCAGGGAAGTAAAGGATGTTTTCTGAGAAGTGTTATCATCATTAGACAAAAGACTAATTGATTTTGAGGGAAGAAATATTGCGAAGGCCCCGGGGAAAATTGATATTAAAATGAACCAGCAAAACTCCAGGAAGAGCAAAGAGGAAACCCTGGAAGCCATTCAGGAAATGAACCAAATTGACCTTCTTAAAATAAATAAATGGATAGTGAACCCAAGTTCACAGTTCCAGGCCTTAGCTGAAGAAGTGAAAATAATCCAAGAAAGGCTACCTCAAGTAGAAAGGAAATTATACACTTTCTAGGTGAATGAAATAATTGAGCCATCAAAGTTGGTGGTGTAATTTTTAGATAGATGCAACCAATGCATTGAGAATGAAAAAGAAAGCAGAGTTGTGAGCAGGTAAGAAAATGTCATGGCATTACTGAACATAGCTAGAAGGACAGATGGCAATAGAACTACAAAGACTAATGATATTATGATGAATTATTAAGAAGACCAGACATCAGATGTGTTCAACCTAAAGGAATGAGGAAAGGAAACATTTATGCCAGCAGATGAAGAGATGGGGGGGAATACCAACGAAGCTCATCATATTCTACACACTGTTGTCCTATTCCAAATGTATGCTATTTTAATTAAATATTGTAAGAAGTCCAATTGTTTTGAGTTGTGACCAATTTTGTATAAATACATAGATTTAAGATCTATTGAGGGTTGCTTATTGTCGGATCTAAATAGAGAAAACTCTCCTTTTTTGAGTATTAATAACAAGTGCAGACAAAGATTCCAAATTTTGTTCAGTTTGAGTTATGTGTTTCTCCTGTATTTCCATATCTCTGAATTTCCTTATGTAATTCCTTGATAAGTGATTGATTGCAATTTAGTATCACAACTACTGTAATCATATTATCTCAGTAATTCGTTAAGTAAGCCGTTTTTCCTTTGTAATTGTTGTAAGTAATACAAGACCTACAAGCTACATGAATTACCACATTTTATATCATGTTCAAGGGTGCACTATCCGCTTTTCTTCTACTCAAACAAGGTGAGACTCTTTAGTAATTGATGCCTTGCTTTGTTTAATAGTTTTGTAAGTTTCTCCCTCACCATTCGATATTATAATTGCGACTCAGACAATGAAATACGTCCTCTGTATTGTCCTATTATTTATTTAATTTAAGGATCTTTTCTTATATAACTAAAGGTAGAAAAAACACTCTTTTAAAACAATCTCTTTAAATTTTCCCGATGCCTGACATTACTCTTTGAGCCTTAAGTTTAACCTCAGGAACAACACTATGGACGAAGCAAGTTAATATTTTGATTGAGTATGTGACGAAACTTGTGGTGGTGGGATTACTAGAATGAGAATAGGTTGCATAGATTGTAGCTATACTTCACAAATATATCAATCGATTCCCATGCATTTTTACAAAGATGAAATGTGTGGTTGGAAAAATTTGTGAAATGAAGATTAAATTGAAGCAAGATGAGTGGTTGATCAAGAAAACATTGTATAAGATGAACCCAAACATTGTGAAACAAGATATTGATAATATGTTAGATGTAGGGTTTATCTTTCTAGTGGAAGAGTATGATTGGACTAGTCTAATCATGATACAACGTGAAAATATAGGTGGAATTTGTGTGTGTGTGTTGAATTTCACAAACTTAATGGGGCTTTCATACATGACCCTTCTTGACTCCCTTTAGTGATGAAAATTTTAAAAAGGTGTTAGTAAATGACACATATTGTTTTACAGGTGGCTTCTCAAGTTACCATCAGACTTAGATAGTTGAGGAGGATAAGAACAAAACTACATTTTCGACTGAGTGGGACTTGTATGCTTATAATATGTTTCTAGGGTGGTAGTTGCATCATTCCAAGTCTATATTCACAAGTTTGTCAAGGTATATTTGGATGATTGAACATTATATGGCTTGCTAAAATATTATTTTTCATAGATTATATTAATGCTATATAAGTGTAAGCAAATGAAACTATTGTTGAATATCAAGAATTGATCTTCTTTACCTTGTTCGATATTTTGATGGGTCATATAGTGCACAAGGAAAGACTATTAGTTGATCCAACCAATATTTTTGTCATTATCAATTTACCTGCACCCAGGACTATATCAACGCAATAGTATACCTTGGGATATCAAGGGTATTGTTTATGGTTTATCAAAGGCTAAACAAAATTGACAATGTCGATGGAGAACTTGTTGCATAAGGGGGTATCGTTTATCTGGACAACAACCATTGAGGAAGGGTTCATAAAGCTCAAGTAGAATATGGTAACTATGTCAATCCTCATTTTTCTAGATTAGGATAAGATCCTTCATGTCCATGTTGATGCTTCTCATGATGGGAAATGTTTTTGCGCAATAGGGTGAAGGAACAATTGACCACCTAATGTACTTTGTAAGTATGAAATTATCATGGGTTGAACATAAAAACACTACCACATAATGAGAAGGGTTATCCATGGTGTATTGTCTCTAGTTTTGACATTATCTACTTCATTATCCATTTCAATTTTTCAAAAATCACTCATCATTGAAGTATTTGGTAAACAAGTCAGTACTGGAAGGGTAGATTTGTCATTGGTTGTTTCTATTTCAAGAGTTGGATTTTGAAGTCATTCTGAAGCCAAGGAAGAAAAATGTTTGGCCTCATCAACTTTGTCGAGTATGGCATTGGAAAACCTAGGGATATTTGTTGAACTAATCAACATCGACACACGAGGATTATGATCAATGATAGTGTATATAGCTAGTGGTACACACAATAAATTATTAGTTACTCATGGGATAGTTGTATAAGTTAGCAACATATGGGATTCCACGAAGATGTATGATGGATCATTAACACTTGAAAAAACTATAGGAATCCCATGATGGACAAGTTAGTGTACACTACAAAGGAAAGGAACTGTGTAGAAGGTGTTGTGCATAAGGATTTAGTAGCTAGATTTATTTATAGAGGTTGCAGAGTACACCAAGTAGTGTGATGTTTTCCAATGCATGGGACAAACATTTTCAAGGGATGAAATGTCACTACTGTTAGTAACAATTATGGTATCGAGATTTTAAAGGGTAAGAAGGTCGAGACCTTTCGAGTCTCGAAAGACCGATGGGATCCTAGCCGTTGATAATGGCAGGATGCATGTCAGACATTAGAAGGAGAGTCGGGATTTCAGTCCATCGGAGGATCGGAGTTTCTGAAGGTAGAGAACTCTTACATGAGTAAATCACGATGCGTGATTTCCCGACTAAATTAGAGCCGTCCGTCAGTTGAGGCACGTGGCGAGAGATCCCACAGAATTGGGAATCAGGGAATTGAAAGTCTCGCACGCATGGCAGTGGGAATCGCGATATCCCGATACGCGATTTCCCAACAGAACTAAGGGTCGTAGTGGGGCCAGCGCCAAGTGGCACCAGCATATCGCGAGATCGGAAGTTCGTGATTTGGAACTGCAAAGATTTGTGTCCAGAGTTGCGAGATCACAAGAAGCGATATCTGGGTAATCGCCGGATCAGCGTGTGGGGACTACAAGAACAAGTGGAATACATGTGGTAGGCTTTGAACCAAGGAGCGGACCGTTGACAAGTCAACGACCATGAGCCATCGAGTTTCGGGGAATCGCAAGCTTCGTAGACACAAACATCGTGTTGTCAAGAACGTCGAAAGCCCGATGGAAAGTTGGACCACGGTCACACAGGGATGGGTCATATGGACTATGGTCTAGCCAGTAGGGGCTAGCTCCCAGGAGAAGGAGCTCATCGCACATCGGGATATCGGGAATCTCGGAGGTGAGGAACTCGTGCACTTCAAACTCGCGAATCCCGAATCCCCGAAAATTCGAAGCCTCATCTCATGCCACCTTGCCACCACGTCCTATTCCCATGACATGCCAACTCATAATTTCTTCCTGGTCCCTGTGTCTCCTCCACCCGGCTCATACACCCCAAAGTTCATGAATTCTGCCGCGTGCATTTTCCCTATTGCTTTCTCTCTGTCATCTATGCGCGTGGCCTCTCCTCATCCCATGGCTGCATCGAGTGTGTCTAACTACCCCTGCCCAGTCATCATCCATTCTCCTTCTCATATTGAGATCTCCAGTCATCCCGGGTGCCTCCATGTCCTGTAGGAGTAGAATCAACCTGGGCCTTTCCCGATCCCAATGAAGTAGTTATTGCAGCAGTTGATGGTGGTTGGACATCGTTTCCACCATAAATGGAAAACCAAGGAATGACTGCAAGCTTGTCAATTCATTCACATGTCCTTTGGAACACGATTGCGTCTGACTGAAGCCCACGGACGTCCAGAGACTGCATGCGCAGTAAACATGCAGACGTAATGTCTTCAATGCAAGGTCTCAGGTTGACTGCTTTGGTTTAGTTCCAAGTATATGTAGGCATTTTTGCCATTTTTTTAAGCATCGATGGTTGAGCAAAGCTCCCTGGTTGTAAAGTTTTAATGAAGCATTGTTGTTCTGGTTATGTATGAACTTTGGAGACTTCTTGCTTTATGAATGCCAGTTACTTTCATGTCTTTGTTTACACTATGTTAGAGCAGCTCGGAATTGGAGGATCCATTCGAGCTGTAGCTATTATAGGATGATGTTGTAATGGATCACTCTAATAGTTACAGAGCCTCTAATCAGTCCCTGTGATTTCCTTAATGTTGAACGACTTGGAATTGGAGGATCCAGTCAAGTCCTCTTTCAGTTTTTTGAAGCTCTGAACCAGGAGGATCCTGTTTTTCAGAGTTTTTCTCCTACAAACCGCTGCAAGCCTGATGCCCAGAGCTATTTGTTCACTTTCTCCTAAGTCTTCCACCTGTTCAACTTTAAATCAACCCACTGGATGAAGTTAGGATTCTAGACCTCCCCTGTTCTTTACATACCAGGCTCAGTCCTCGAGTTAGAGTGATACCTCCTAGAGCCATTATCTCCATTTGATCACCCTTTATAAACAAATCGTGACATAAAACTGATGGGCGTTGGGCTCTGCTCCTGCAAGCAATCCATGAGTGACTTCTGATGCTAACAACTACAACCCATTGTGGTTGGGGAGCCTTTTTAACATTTGAAAATGGATTTTGTTGGATCTATTAATCCATTGACACACTATCTAGGGAAAAGATATATAATCATGGATACCAATTATTTGATGTGTTGAGTAGAGGTTTCTAGCCTAATATTACTCTAGGATAGTACTACGAAGTTCATCTTTGAGTATACAATCTCAATATTTGGATGCATGCATAACCTCACCAACGATGAGGGTTAGTATTTTATTGGGGAAAAATTGGCTACACTTGTGAAGGAGTTGATAATTCATCACCATACAACAATGTTGTATCATCCATAGGCCAATGAGATGACAAAGGAATTCAACAATATCTTGAAATGTGGATTGACCAAGGTGTTCTTAGTCAATAGGGATGATCGGGATGAGAGGATTCCTACAATTTTATGGGCCTATAGGACTACCTAAAAACCCTAATGAAGCACGCACCAATTAGTTTGGTGTATGGTATGGAGGCATCAATGCCACTATAATATTTTATATTAAGGCTACTCATAGCCATAACAAAGCATGTGTCAAAAAAAAACAATTAGATGATAGGCTATATATGTTGGTATAGTTATAAGAACACATATTTCTGGTTGGCTACCATCAAATGGTACAAAAGTGATGCCAAAATGTATGTCACAATAGGCACATGAAGAACAAGCATTTTTCATAGGGGGGTCGGGTGACAATGTATCATAGTAAATTATGGAAGCTTCCTAGAAAGTTAAAAATGCATTGACAGGGACCCTATAGGATTGTGTGGTTCATTGGTGAGGATGCAAGGCAACTTACATAGTTAGGTAGACATATAAAAAGGTGATGGTT